>CM056060.1:20077825-20409232 GCA_029574335.1 Rana kukunoris | reverse complement strand
ACCATCCTCACCGGCGGTCCCCATCCTACGTAGCGATCTCACCGGCCGGTCCCCATCCCACGTAGCGATCTCACCGGCCGGGTCCCCCCCCCCATCCCGCCGTAGCCATCTCACTGGCCGGTCCCCCCCCCCCATCCCGCGTAGCCCATCTCACCGACCGGTCCCCCCCCCCACCCCATCCTACCGCTAGCCATCTCACCGGCCGGTCCCTCCCCCCCCATCCCCGCGTAGCCATCTCACCGGCCGGTCCCCCCCCCCATCCCGCGTAGCCATCTCACCGGCCGGCCCCCCCATCCCGCGTAGCCATCTCACCGCGGCCGGTCCCCCCCCATCCCGCGTAGCCATCACAACCGGCCGGTTCCCCCCCCATCCTGCGTAGCCATCTCACCGGCCGGTCCCCCCATCCCACGTAGCCATCTCACGGCCGGTCCCCCCATCACCGCATAGCCATCACACCGCCCGGTCCCCCCCCATCCCGCGTAGCCATCTCACCGGCCGGCCTCCCCCCATCCCACGTAGCCATCTCACGGCCGGTCCCCCCATCCCGCGTAGCCATCTCACCGGCCGGTCCCCCCCATCCCGCGTAGCCATCTCACGGCCGGTCCCCCCCATCCCGCGTAGTCATCTCACGGCCCGGTCCCCCCCATCCCACATAGCCATCTCACACCGCCGGTCCCCCCATCCCACGTAGCCATCTCACCGGCCGGTCCCCCCATCCCACGTAGCCATCTCACCGGCCGGTCCCCCCATCCCACGTAGCCATCTCACCGGCCGGTCCCCCCATCCCACGTAGCCATCTCACCGGCCGGTCCCCCCATCCCACGTAGCCATCTCACCGGCCGTCCCCCCATCCCACGTAGCCATCTCACCGGCCGGTCCCCCCATCCCACGTAGCCATCTCACCGGCCGGTCCCCCCATCCCACGTAGCCATCACACCGGCCGGTCCCCCCATCCCACGTAGCCATCTCACCGGCCGGTCCCCCCATCCCACGTAGCCATCTCACCGGCCGGTCCCCCCATCCCACGTAGCGATCTCACCGGCCGCTCCCCATCCCACGTACTGATAACACAGTCCCCATCCTACATAAAATGACATGACAGGGCAGACAAGCACCCCACCACCAGACATAACTAATACATTCCCCACCTAGACACTGACATGTACCCCACAACCAGACCAGACTAATCAATTTCCAACGCAGCCTCTGAGATGACAGCCGGGTCCCCACAACCAGACATGACTAATAGATCCCCGATAAAGCAGGTCTTACCCAGCTGGCGACAGAGCAGAGCCAGCACGCAGCACCCCCCCCATGTTTTTCTCGGTCGGCTCTGTTTACAGTCAGACAACAATAGTCCTCCTTCCCTTCCTGTCTCTCTGCAGACACTGACGTCGCCCTGCGTCCTTACGTCACTCCCCTCTGCAGCTCGGACCCCACCCATCATCTCCGGGAGAAGGCAAGGTTCGCGCAGGCGTAGTAGGAGAAGCCGGTCTGCATTCCTGAGGCGCGCGATCTGTGGCACTGCGCATGCGTATGTGGTGTTTCCTCCTTGCTGGCTGTGTGGGCTGTGATTGGTGAGCAGTGACTGTGGACACAATGTACAGTCAGGGCTTCTCTGTGTGTCACCACATGTCTTATTATTATCATTATTGGAGGTAATGTGTAATATATATCATCAGTGTATCCAATCCCAGAGCTCACAGATCGCCTCCTTACGTGAGGCGGCTGCATTTGTTTTTCCCTTTCTCATGGTGATCCTGCCAGTGACTCACTTCCTGTCCCAGGGTGACAACGCTCACTCTGTGTACTGTAAGGGGAAGCAGCGTTGTCACCACTACGATACTCCTTTCCTCCCTATGTTGTGTGTCCTGATCACATGGCTGGAGAGGGCACAGCGCTGGATTTCTGGCAGGATCAGATAGAACACCACACCCCTCCACCTCCAGGGGGAGGATAACATTACTGGGGGGGATGATATTACCCCCCCTAGGCCCGGGGGGTGTAGCCAGAAGTAAACCCATTGATTTATAGCATTTATAAACCGCGGCTGGCCCGCTGTCACCACTGAGAGGGCTGGGATCTGCCCCCGGTTTTTCCTTTGTTAGTTCGCTCCGGCTGTGTTTGGGGTAGTTAGTGATAGGGGGGTGCTTTGCCAATTCCCAACAATTACCTTAAAGCAGGGGTCTTCAAACTACGGCCCTCCAGTTGTTCAGGAACTACAATTCCCATCATGCCTAGTCATGTCTGTGAATGTGAGTGTGTTACAATGCCTCATGGGAAGTGTAGTTCTACAACAGCTGGAGGGCCGTAGTTTGAGGATCCCTGCCTTAACCACTTCCCGCCTGGTCAATAACAGATTGACGTCCGAGAAGTGGTTCTGAAATCCTCACTGGATGTCTATTGACGTCCTGCAGGATTTCATGCCGCGTGCGCCTGTGGGGACTCGCAGCGCGGCAATCGGTGATGGGGGGTGTCTGACACCCTGCATCCCCGATCTCAGTAACCAGCCCCCCCCCCCGGAGCCTCCTTACCACGTGATCAGCCGTGTCCAATGACGGCTGATCACGATGTAAACAGGAAGAGCCGTTGATGACTCTTCCTCACTCGCGTCTGACAGACGCAAGTAGAGGAGAGCTGATCGGCGGCTCTCCTGACAGGGGGGTTCATGCTGATTGTTTATCAGCACAGCCCCCCCTCCTCGGATCGCCACACTAGACCACCAGGGAAGTGAAAAAAAAAAAAAGGGTCAATGAAACAATAAATAGTAAAAAAAAATATAAATAAAAAAAAAGGACAGTAAAAAAAAAAGATGCCAATCAGTGCCCACAAATGGGCACCGATTGGCAACATGGATCCATAAGTGCCACCCCACAGTGCCAATTCATGCCCAGTGCCCACCTATCAGTGCCCATCTGTGCCACCCATAAGTACCCATCAGTGCCGCCCATGAGTGCCCATATGTGCCGCCTATGAGTGCCCTTCAGTGCCGCCTATGTGTGCCCATCAGTGTCGCCCATTAGTGCCCATCAGTGCCGCCTATGAGTGCCCATCAGTGCCGCATACCAGCGCCGCCTATCAGTGCCACCTCATTGGTTCCCATCAGTACTACCTTATCGGTGCCCATCAGTGCCTCCTCATCGTGCCCATCAATGCCGCCATTTCAGTGCCCGTAATTGAAAGAGAAAACTTACTTGTTTACAAAAAAATTAACAGAAAAAAATAAAAACTTTATTTTTTTTTTCAAAATTTTCAGTCTTTTTTTAGAATAAAAATCGCAGAGGTGATCAAATACCACCAAAATAAAGCTCTATTTGTGGGGAAAAAGGATGCCAATTTTGTTTGGGTGCAGTGTAGGATGACCGCGCAATTGTCATTCAAAGTGCGACAGCGCTGAAAGCTGAAAATTGGCCTGGGCGGGAAGGTGCGCAGGTGCCTGGTATGGAAGTGGTTAAAGGGGAGTTCCAGCCTTTTTTATGTTTATTATAAGTCAGCCACTACAAAAAGTGTAACTGCTGGCTTGTAATAAACAGACACTTACCTGCTCCAGGGTTCCAGCGACACGCCGGCCGGGGCTCCGCTCCTCTCCCCCCCCTCCCCGGCCGGCATCTTCATTCCAAGTGTGGGCACCCGGCCGTGACAGCCTTCGGCTTCATGGCCGGGCACCCACTGCGCATGCGCGAGCGTCACTGAGCATGTGCGAGAGGCGCTGTGCCGTCCGATTGGACAGGCGATCGCCTACAGGGAGGGGCTGCAGTAAGGCGATTAAGCTATTCGCCTTACCAGCCCCTCGGCGGAAGGAGGAAGTGGGACAGGAAGCCCCACTCCTGCTGAACCCCCACCCCCCCCCCCCACCCCCAAATGTGGCATGTAAGGGGGCGAGGAGTGGATTAAGGGGAAGTTCCTTTTTTGGGTGGAACTCCGCTATTAAAGTCAGCACTACTTTCACTTTCAGGGGAGCAGCTGAAATGTATAACTTTATATTTGTAGAATTTAGATTTGGGTCCATAGTGTGAGGTTTCTTCACCATTCCTAACACTCCAGCTGTGTAATTGGCCGGAGCCGTGATGATGTCACTCTCACGCATGTGCGCAATTTAGGAGATCTTCATTTTACATACAGGTAGGTCTTATTATAGGCAGTCCTGTAGAAAACACTGCCGGGGTTGCCAACTGTCACTGTTGCCTGTGATCTCAACCAAACAGTCTAACCATCAAATAGCCGGTGTCCTAACTGATCACATGTGCAGCTTCCTTGGCTGAAAACAATAGAAGCTGATGGTGCATCCTGGGCTGTCTTAATGAGGGCACACCTGGGCACTGCCCAGGGGCCCCAGCTGCATTGGGGGCCCCTGCACTTTCCCCAAAGCAGCTGCTTCTTGAGCCTACGTTGCCCCGAAATTGGGGGCCCCCATGATGGCACTGAGAGTGATAGATACACAGGGGAGGCAGTCTGCTTCCTACCTACTTGATGTCTGTTTACCACTGTCGTCATTGTAGGGGCCCCAAAGCATTACTTTGCCCAGGGGCCCGTGATGCTATTAAGACAGCCCTGGGTGCATCTGTAGAAGATTCTACAATCAGATTGTATAGTGTATGTCCACCTTTAGTCAGCTATCAGAAAATGGGAGGAGTCAGACTACCTGGAGAAGATGATCTCTCTCTCTCTTCTCTCTCCTCTCTCTCTCTTCTCTCTCCTCCTCTCTCTTCTCTCTCCTCTCTCTCTCTCTCTCTCTCTCTCTCTCTCTCCTCCCTCTCTCTCTTCTCTCTCCTCTCTCTCTCTCTCTCTCTCTCTTCTCTCTCCTCCCTTTCTCTCTCTTCTCTCTCCTCTCTCTCTCTCTCTCTTCTCTCTCTCTCTCTCCTCTCTCTCTTTCTTCTCTCTCTTCTCTCTCTTCTCTCTCTCTCTCTCTGCTCTCTCTTCCCTCTCTTCTCTCTCTTCTCTCTCTCTCTTCTCTCTCTCTCTCTCTTCTCTCTCTCTTCTCTCTCTTCTCTCTCTTCTTTCTTCTCTCTCTTCTCTCTCTTCTTTCTCTTCTCTCTCTTCTTTCTCTTCTCTCTCTATTCTTTCTCTTCTCTCTCTTCTTTCTCTTCTCTCTCTTCTTACTCTCTCTCCTTTGCAATAGGGTGATCCTAAACAAGCCTTGTACTTTTCTGATTATCCCAGAACCAACTTTCCACCCCAGCCTGGTGAACAGCAGTCACGTGAGTGAGTGTAATGTCAGTTTTGTCTTCCATGTTTTACTTGTAATACCTAAAAACCTCCACTAGATGTCCTCAGCTGATTACACTGCATGGCAGTACTGAGCAGAAGCAGCTGTGGTAGAGCTCCTAATGCACAACCCATGATAATCCAATGAGGACTTTGATGAGTTCCCAGAAAAATGTGTTGTCTTTTTCCTTTATTTTCACCTGGTAATCTGCCTAGTAACACACTTCCTGTCTAAAGCCTCATAACACACGATCGGAGTTTCCGATGGGAATTATGTGATGGCAGGCTTTGTTGGCCAGCGGCGCGCTCGCGACCCACGGCTGGGCTCTTAACCACTTAAGCCCCGGACCAAAATGCAGCTAAAGGACCAGGCCCCTTTTTGCAAATCGGCACTGCGCGTCCCTTTAACTGACAATTGCGCGGTCGTGCGACGTGGCTCCCAAACAAAATTGGCGTCCTTTTTTCCCCACAAATAGAGCTTTCTTTTGGTGGTATTTGATCACCTCTGCGGTTTTTATTTTTTGCGCTATAAACAAAAATAGAGCGACATTTTTTTTTAAAAATGCTATATTTTTTACTTTTTGCTGTAATAAATATCCCCCAAAAATATATAAAAAAAAATATTTTTTCCCCAGTTTAGGCCGATACGTATTCTTCTACCTATTTTTGGTAAAAAAAATTGCAATAAGCGTTTATCGGTTTGGTTTGCGCATTTTTATATTTTATTATTATTATTATTGTTATTTATTGTTTGTTTATTTTTATTTTTTATTTTTATTTTATTATATTTATTATTTTTATTTTATTTATTTTTTAGTAGTCGGCAATCAGCTTTTTTTTTCGTGACTGCGACATTATGGCGGACACATCGGACAATTTTGACACATTTTTGGGACCATTGTCATTTTCACAGCAAAAAATGCATTTAAATTGCATTGTTTATTGTGAAAATGACAGTTGCAGTTTGGGAGTTAACCACAGGTGGCACTGAAGGGGTTATGTGTTCCCTAATGTGTGTTTACAACTGTAGGGAGTGTGGCTGTAGTTGTGACGTCATCGATTGCAATTCCCTGTATAAGGATCACGCGATCGATGACGCCGCCACAGTGAAGGATGGGGAAGCCGCAAGCGATCGATGACGCCGCCACAGTGAAGGACGGGGAAGCCGCACGCGATCGATGACGCCGCCACAGTGAAGGACGGGGAAGCCGCACGCGATCGATGACGCCGCCACAGTGAAGGACGGGGAAGCCGCACGCGATCGATGACGCCGCCACAGTGAAGGACGGGGAAGCCGCACGCGATCGATGACGCCGCCACAGTGAAGGACGGGGAAGCCGCACGCGATCGATGACGCCGCCACAGTGAAAGACGGGGAAGCCGCACGCGATCGATGACGTCGCCACAGTGAAGGACGGGGAAGCCGCACGCGCGATCGATGACACCGCCACAGTGAAGGACGGGGAAGCCGCACGCGATCGATGACGCCGCCACAGTGAAGGACGGGGAAGCCGCACGTGATCGATGACGCCGCCACAGTGAAGGACGGGGAAGCTGTGTTTACACACGGCTCTCCCCGTTCTTCAGCTCCGGGGACCGATCGCCGCACTGCAGGAGCTTCGCACTGGGTCACGGGAGAGCGCCGCGGGCGTGCAGCTGTGACCCACGGCTGGGTACTAGTACAGGACGTACCTGTACGTGGATCTGCCGTTCTGCCGACGTAAATGTGCAGGAGGCGGTCCTTAAGTGGTTAAAGGCGACATACAGGTACATGCTTGTGCCCAGCCGTGCCATTCTGCCGACGTATATCGATGTGAAGGGGTCCTTAAGTGGTTAAAGATAGTTAAAAAAAATAACACATTTTCTGGGCTGGATCATCAGGTAAAAAAAAACGAAAGCAGCCATAAGAATTGATGAGTTGCAATATAATAATTCATATTTTGTGATCAGAAAGCATAAACATTTCTTCCTTATTACTTGTGCACAGTATGGGGGCCCACATCTCTGTGACCTTGAGGAGGGGGATGATGTGTCGGGACATTTCTGTAGATTGTATGATGACAGTGATCACCAGCTGCGACTTGGCGTGTTTGGCTTCCAGCGCCTTCTCTGTGACAATGGCTGTCCTAATCCATCTGTTCTCTGACAAGTCTACACTGCATGTTAATGGGCAGAGTACAGTACAGGCTCCCATGGGCACCTGCGTGCATTTCTCACAGGCGGTCTTCCACGCACGGGCGCACGTGAATGCCAGGTGTGCTATTACCAGCCAAACCTCGCCAGCATGGATCTGCACCCTGCTACTGGAATGCACAGCAGATTGGGGAGTGGGCAACTGTCATTCCGGCCATTGACAACTGTCAGCCAATCAGAAACCATTTTACAGGTGATAACACTAAATAGTCAAACGCAATCGGATTTCTTATTGGCTGTGTGTTTTCTCTCTCTGTGTCTTTTAGTAAACTCAATGACGTGTTCCATATTTGAACAGGGTGGGGTGCGTAGATCATTAATTGAACAGTCCGGGAGTCTATAAGGACATAATAGGATGCAGATGGGATGTTGTCCCTCAATTAGGGCCGCCCTGGTCATCCCACTGGGATATTTTACTTTAATCGGTTTAATTAGAAGCAGCCAGTAAAAAAATAAAATAGTTAAAGGGGCGCAGCTGTTTTAGTATCTTTTTTTTCCCTAAAGTGATCATATTTTTTTTTTCTTTTACTGTCTTAAGAAAACATTTCGGAATGTACAGCCTTTATCTCAGAGGTGGGCAATCTGCTGACCTCCAGCTGTTGCAGAACTACAAGTCCCATCATGCAGCTGCCCCTGAGGGTCATGATTGTAATGGTCAGTCTTGCAATGCCTCATGGGACATGTAGTTCCACAACAGCTGTAGGGCCGCAGGTTGCACTCCCCCCCCCCTTTATCTATACCAGGCATGTCCAAAGTCCGGCCCGGGGGCCAATTGCGGACCCCGTTCCAGTTTAATGTGGCCCCCCCTGGTAATTTGGATAAATACTGTATTTATTGGCGCTGCCTCAGAGGGAAAGGGGGAACGAGTGCTATCACATTACATACAGGAGAATCTCCTGTTTACTCGGCGGCATCTGTAATAGGAAGTCCTGTCTCCTGGGCTGCCATTGGATGACTCTTCTGTCTATCATAGGAGGCAGGACATTGTATTAAAGAGGGCTGCTGTGTAAACAGGAGATTCTCCTGTATGTAATCTGTTGGCGCTTGTCCCGCCCCCACCCCTGTCCCCTCCGAGGCAGCAGATGGACATCGATCACGGCATTGGTGGGGCCGCATTCATGGCAATGGAGAGGCCACATTCACGGCAATGGAGAGAGGCCGCATTCACGGCAATGGAGAGACTGCATTCACGGCAATGGAGAGGCTGCATTCATGGCAATGGAGAGGCTGCATTCATGGCAATGGAGAGGCCGCATTCACGGCAATGTAGAGGCCGCATTCACGGCAATGGAGAGGCCGCATTCACGGCAATGGAGAGGCCGCATTCACGGCAATGGCGAGGCTGCATTCATGGCAATGGCGAGGCTGCATTCATGGCAATGGCGAGGCTGCCTTCATGGCAATGGCGAGGCTGCATTCATGGCAATGGAGAGGCTGTAGATGGGCACTGATTAGGCTGCATTGATGGGCAATGACCCTTATTTTGCTTCACAGTTCTTTATTTACATTTTTTCCCTGAAACATCCCTCCTAAAGTGAAGGTGCGTTATATACTCTGATAAATGTCCCCGGAGAAGTCCAAGCAAAGTGCAAAAGCATGATAGAGCCACAGATTAGTGCAAATCTATTTAAAGGTTCTTAAAGCGGACCTTTAGTTCTTTTTTCTTCTTTCCATCTATTAAATCCTCTGCCCTTGTTTTATCTTTGGATAGTAAAACATTTTTTTTTTTGTCAGTAAATACCTTATACAGCCCACTTCCTGTTTCTTGTCTGGTAATGATCAGACATCAAACAGGAAGTGGGCTGTATAAGGTATTTACTGGCAGAAAAAAAAATGTTTTACTATCCAAAGATAAAACACACAAGGGTATAAGATTTAATAGATGGAAAGATAAACAAAAGAACTAGGCTTATGACATCATGCACAGCTCTCTCTCTCTCTCTATCTCACTTTCATTCTCTTGGAGGTTGTTCAGTATGGGAGGGGTGAGTAATAAGAGGGCCAATGAGAGCTGCAGAGCTGGAGGTGTGCCTATGTGTATCTGTGTAAATCCAGGAACTGAAGAGGCAGCGGCTTCAGCTGCCCACAGTTAAAATGGATGCAGCCAGACTCAGTGGAGGGAGATTTCTGCAGCATATTTGCCAAGTACAGAATCACAGTATATATAAAATAAAATGCAAAGTGGTTGGAGGGAAGCTTCAGAATGGTAAAGACTGCAGTTGCTCTTTAATCTTGGGGTTCGAGGCTCCCCCTTCATTAGGGCTAAAATAAAAGTTAGTATATACTTTATACTTTAAAGCAGGGCTGCCAAGTACATTCGTTCTGTGCAACTATGGGCTAAGAAAGTGACTGTTCTCAGGCTACTTCCTCTACATAGCAAATGTGGATCATTCATAAAATAACAGCGGGTTTAGAAAAATACTGCATCATGTCCACTAGATGGCGCAGAGGATCATAGGGATTAAATGCTAATCTTCTGCTCCATCTAGTGGCCATAATGTTTTCAATTTCTTTATGATAATCTTTTTCTCATATACAATTTATTTTTTATATTTATCCAAGATTTATTTTCAATCTACATTTTTCCCATGAATCATTCAATATACAGAATCTTGATGAATATCTATTAGTTGCTTTATCATTAAAATAAAATATGTTTTCATCATTTATATACTCATGCTCCTACTTTCTTCCATATCCATTCATAAAAAATAAAAAAAATTATAAAAATAAATTGCCCCCCCCCCCCCGTCTCCCCCACATTTCTCTCCCCTATTCTGCTTCATTTTCATTTATATATATCCTTTAATCTCTTCTGAAAGCCAAAATTCGTCCCATTTCCGCCATATTGCTGGCATTTGACTATTTATGTATCCTTCTTCTCTTATCTGATTTTCTATTTTTTTTTTCTACTGGCCATAATGTTATATTTTCCCAGACCACTGTAGAGGAGACAGATTGGGAAGATTTTGTCTTGCCCCATTCTCACAGAACAAATGTACCGACGATTGTTCTGGACATATAGCAATGAAACTTTTTTTTTTTATATAAATACATCCCTTGATGATATAAAGCCTTCTACTGATAAGAACTTGTTTTATGATAGGAATATAAATTCTTTATAAGGTTAGATATTCAATTTTTATTGCAGCAGATTTATTGTGCACACACAATTTGTATTCTGATTTATATGACTTTATATATGCTGTCATGTTTCTCGGCCCCTTTACAGCATCCATGCTCAATATTTTATTCATTTAAAAAAAAAAAAGAAGAAAGGATTGTACAAAGTCCAGGAGAGCTCCTCCTCGCAGGGAGGACACAACATGCAGAATCATTACATCATGAAAACAAGTGATGTGCATACACAAAAGTAAGTACACCCCTCACATTTCTGTAAATATTTTATTCTATCTTTTCATGTGCCAACACTGAAGAAATGACACTTTGCTACAATGTAAAGTAGTGAGCGTACAGCTTGTATAACAGTGTACATTTGCTGTCAACTCAAAATAACAACACACAGCCATTAATGTCTAAACCACTGGCAACAAAAGTGAGGACACCCCTAAGTGAAAATGTCCAAATTGGGCCCAAAGTGTCAATATTTTGTGTGGCCACCATTATTTTCCAGCACTGCCTTAACCCTCTTGGGCATGGAGTTCAACAGAGCTTTTCACAAGTTGCCACTGGAGTTCTCTTCCCCTCCTCCATGATGACATCACAGAGCTGGTGGACGTTGGAGACCTTGCGCTCCTCCACCTTGCGTTTGAGGATGTCCCACAAATAATCAATAGTGTTTAGGTCTGGAGACATGTTTGTCCAGTCCATCACCTTTACCCGCAGCTTCTTTAGCAAGGCAGTGGTTGTCTTGAAGATGTGTTTTTCAGGTTGTTATCATTGTTGGAATACTACCCTGCAGCTCAGTCTCTGAAGGGAGGGGATCATGCTCTGCTTCAGTATGCCACAGTACATGTTGGCATTCATGGTTCCCTCAATGACCATGACACTCCCACCACCATGCTTGACTGTAGGCAAGACACACTTGTCTTTGTACTCCTCACCTGGTTGCCGCCACACACGCTTGTCACCATCTGAACCAAATAAGTTTATCTTGGTCTCATCAGACCACAGGATATGGTTCCAGTAATCAATGTCCTTAGTCTGCTTGTCTTCAGCAAACTGTTTGTGGGCTTTCTTGTACATCATCTTTAGGAGAGGCTTCCTCCTTGGACGACAGCCATGCAGACCAATTTGATGCAGTGTGCGGCGTATGGTCTGAGCACTGACAGGCTGACCCCCCACCCCTTCAACCTCTGCAGCAATACTGGCAGCACTCATACGTCTGTTTCCTAAAGACAACCTCTGGAGATGACGCTGAGCATGTGACCTCAACCCCTATGGTGGACCATAGCGAGGCCTGTTCTGAGTGGAACCTGTCCTGTTAATCCGCTCTATGGTCTTGGCCACCATGCTGGCGCTCAGTCACAGGGGCTTCTTATAGCCTAGGCCATGTTTATGTAGAGCAGCAATTCTTTTTTTCAGTTCCTCAGAGAGTTCTTTGCCATGCCAGGTTTAGAACTAGTAGTGATTGAAATATAATGTTGTTCTCCATGCTTAGACTGATTGCTTCTCCTACATCCAATCACAGGCTGGGGGCGGGAAGGTGACCTAGCTGTATCTCTTACCTGCAGTAGAGAGAGGTCAGGTCACCGTCTCTGCTGCCTGCTTGTGCTCTGTAGGTCATGCAGACCATTTTTATTGAGTTGGTCCCCTAAATGAAGCTTATTATCACGTTTACAGTAATACAAGAAGCTGTGGAAGATGAATAATCACTTTTTATCTCAGCCAACTCTCGCAGAGAAAGGTGCCTTGTCTGATGACAATGACAGCTGTGTGCAGGCTGGGGAATTCCAGCATTCGATCCTCCTGCTAAATAAGAACAATCGGCCTATAAAGAAATGGAAATACACACCACAAAGTGTTCCTTGGCTCTCTGCAGGAGACGGTCAGATCCTGGCGTTGTGCCGTCACCCGGGTTTACCTTAGTATTGGTGATATAAGATGCATCCAGCTAGGGTACAGATAATAGTCTCAGCGGGAAATGACACGCACGGGTCACTAAGCCGCTGGAGGAGACCTGATGAGCCAGCGGGAGCCATTGTTGCTTAGCGAGGCTGAAATATACTGTCATCTTTTTTACTGAGACCGTCCCTGCGCATGCACCCCCCCCCCCCCCACACACACACACACATGCACACTGCCATTATCAATTTAAGGGGATCTTTTAGGGATTTTAAATATCTACATAAATGTATCACAATAATGGGTGTCCGCTGAAATTTTTTCAGAGGGGGGCGCTTCGATGACGGGGCAGAATTCCTCCCGATGACGGGGCAGAATTCCTCCCGATGACGGGGCAGAATTCCTCCCGATGACGTGGCAGAATTCCTCCCGATGACGGGGCAGAATTCCTTTCCGATGACGGGGCAGAATTCCTTTCCGATGACGGGGCAGAATTCCTTCTGATGACGGGGCAGAATTCCTCCCGAGGACGGGGCAGAATTCCTTCCGATGACGGGGCAGAATTCCTCCCGATGACGTGGCAGAATTCCTTTCCGATGACAGGGCAGAATTCCTCCCGATGACGGGGCAGAATTCCTTTCCGATGACGGCGCAGAATTCCTTTCCGATGACGTGGCAGAATTCCTTCCGATGACGGGGCAGAATTCCTCCCGATGACGGGGCAGAATTCCTCCCGATGACGTGGCAGAATTCCTTCCGATGACGGGGCAGAATTCCTCCCGATGACAGGGCAGAATTCCTCCCGATGACGGGGCAGAATTCCTCCCGATGACGTGGCAGAATTTGTTTCCGATGACGGCGCAGAATTCCTCCCGATGACGGGGCAGAATTCCTCCCGATGACGGGGCAGAATTCCTCCCGATGACGGGGCAGAATTCCTTTCCGATGACGGGGCAGAATTCCTTCTGATGACGGGGCAGAATTCCTCCCGAGGACGTGGCAGAATTCCTTCCGATGACGGGGCAGAATTCCTCCCGGTGACGGGGCAGAATTCCTCCCGATGACGGGGCAGAATTCCTCCCGATGACGGGGCAGAATTCCTTTCCGATGACAGGGCAGAATTCCTCCCGATGACGGCGCAGAATTCCTCCCGATGACGTGGCAGAATTCCTTCCGATGACGGGGCAGAATTCCTCCCGATGACGGGGCAGAATTCCTCCCGATGACGTGGCAGAATTCCTCCCGATGACGGGGCAGAATTCCTTTCCGATGACGGGGCAGAATTCCTTTCCGATGACGGGGCAGAATTCCTTCTGATGACGGGGCAGAATTCCTCCCGAGGACGGGGCAGAATTCCTTCCGATGACGGGGCAGAATTCCTCCCGATGACGTGGCAGAATTCCTTTCCGATGACAGGGCAGAATTCCTCCCGATGACGGGGCAGAATTCCTTTCCGATGACGGCGCAGAATTCCTTTCCGATGACGTGGCAGAATTCCTTCCGATGACGGGGCAGAATTCCTCCCGATGACGGGGCAGAATTCCTCCCGATGACGTGGCAGAATTCCTTCCGATGACGGGGCAGAATTCCTCCCGATGACAGGGCAGAATTCCTCCCGATGACGGGGCAGAATTCCTCCCGATGACGTGGCAGAATTTGTTTCCGATGACGGCGCAGAATTCCTCCCGATGACGGGGCAGAATTCCTCCCGATGACGGGGCAGAATTCCTCCCGATGACGGGGCAGAATTCCTTTCCGATGACGGGGCAGAATTCCTTCTGATGACGGGGCAGAATTCCTCCCGAGGACGTGGCAGAATTCCTTCCGATGACGGGGCAGAATTCCTCCCGGTGACGGGGCAGAATTCCTCCCGATGACGGGGCAGAATTCCTCCCGATGACGGGGCAGAATTCCTTTCCGATGACAGGGCAGAATTCCTCCCGATGACGGCGCAGAATTCCTCCCGATGACGTGGCAGAATTCCTTCCGATGACGGGGCAGAATTCCTCCCGATGACGGGGCAGAATTCCTCCCGATGACGGGGCAGAATTCCTCCCGATGACGGGGCAGAATTCCTCCCGATGACGTGGCAGAATTCCTCCCGATGACGGGGCAGAATTCCTCCCGATGACGTGGCAGAATTCCTTTCCGATGACGGGGCAGAATTCCTTCTGATGACGGGGCAGAATTCCTCCCGATGACGGGGCAGAATTCCTTCCGATGACGGGGCAGAATTCCTCCCGGTGACGGGGCAGAATTCCTCCCGATGACGGGGCAGAATTCCTCCCGATGACGGGGCAGAATTCCTCCCGATGACGGGGCAGAATTCCTCCCGATGACGGGGCAGAATTCCTCCCGATGACGGGGCAGAATTCCTCCCGATGACGGGGCAGAATTCCTCCCGATGACGGGGCAGAATTCCTCCCGATGACGTGGCAGAATTCCTCCCGATGACGGGGCAGAATTCCTCCCGATGACGGGGCAGAATTCCTTTCCGATGACGGGGCAGAATTCCTTCTGATGACGGGGCAGAATTCCTCCCGATGACGGGGCAGAATTCCTTCCGATGACGGGGCAGAATTCCTTCCGATCGGGGCAGAATTCCCGGTGACGGGGCGAATTCCTCCCGTGACGGGGCAGAATTCCTCCCGATGACGGGGCAGAATTCCTCCCGATGACGGGGCAGAATTCCTCCCGATGACGGGGCAGAATTCCTCCCGATGACGGGGCAGAATTCCTTTCCGATGACGGGGCAGAATTCCTCCCGATGACGGGGCAGAATTCCTCCCGATGACGGGGCAGAATTCCTCCCGATGACGGGGCAGAATTCCTCCCGATGACGGGGCAGAATTCCTCCCGATGACGGGGCAGAATTCCTCCCGATGACGGGGCAGAATTCCTCCCGATGACGTGGCAGAATTCCTTTCCGATGACGGGACAGAATTCCTTCTGATGACGGGGCAGAATTCCTCCCGAGGACGGGGCAGAATTCCTCCCGGTGACGGGGCAGAATTCCTCCCGATGACGGGGCAGAATTCCTCCCGATGACGGGGCAGAATTCCTCCCGATGACGGGGCAGAATTCCTCCCGATGACGGGGCAGAATTCCTTTCCGATGACGGGGCAGAATTCCTCCCGATGACGGGGCAGAATTCCTCCCGATGACGGGGCAGAATTCCTCCCGATGACGGGGCAGAATTCCTCCCGATGACGGGGCAGAATTCCTCCCGATGACGGGGCAGAATTCCTCCCGATGACGTGGCAGAATTCCTTTCCGATGACGGGACAGAATTCCTTCTGATGACGGGGCAGAATTCCTCCCGAGGACGTGGCAGAATTCCTTCCGATGACGGGGCAGAATTCCTCCCGGTGACGGGGCAGAATTCCCCCCGATGACGGGGCAGAATTCCTTTCCGATGACAGGGCAGAATTCCTCCCGATGACGTGGCAGAATTCCTTCTGATGACGGGGCAGAATTCCTCCCGATGACGTGGCAGAATTCCTTCCGATGACGGGGCAGAATTCCTCCCGATGACGGCGCAGAATTCCTCCCGATGACGGGGCAGAATTCCTCCCGATGACGGGGCAGAATTCCTCCCGATGACGGGGCAGAATTCCTCCCGATGACGTGGCAGAATTCCTCCCGATGACGTGGCAGAATTCCTTTCCGATGACGGCGCAGAATTCCTTTCCGATGACGTGGCAGAATTCCTTCCGATGACGGGGCAGAATTCCTCCCGATGACGGGGCAGAATTCCTCCCGATGACGGGGCAGAATTCCTCCCGATGACGGGGCAGAATTCCTCCCGATGACGTGGCAGAATTTGTTTCCGATGACGGCGCAGAATTCCTCCCGATGACGGGGCAGAATTCCTTTCCGATGACGTGGCAGAATTCCTTCCGATGACGGGGCAGAATTCCTCCCGATGACGGGGCAGAATTCCTCCTGATGACGGGGCAGAATTCCTTTCCGATGACGGGGCAGAATTCCTTTCCGATGACGTGGCAGAATTCCTTCCGATGACGGGGCAGAATTCCTCCCGATGACGGGGCAGAATTCCTCCTGATGACGGGGCAGAATTCCTTTCCGATGACGGGGCAGAATTCCTCCCGATGACGTGGCAGAATTCCTCCCGATGACGGGGCAGAATTCCTCCCGATGACGTGGCAGAATTCCTTTCCGATGACGGGACAGAATTCCTTCTGATGACGGGGCAGAATTCCTCCCGAGGACGTGGCAGAATTCCTTCCGATGACGGGGCAGAATTCCTCCCGGTGACGGGGCAGAATTCCTCCCGATGACGGGGCAGAATTCCTTTCCGATGACAGGGCAGAATTCCTCCCGATGACGTGGCAGAATTCCTTCTGATGACGGGGCAGAATTCCTCCCGATGACGTGGCAGAATTCCTTCCGATGACGGGGCAGAATTCCTCCCGATGACGGCGCAGAATTCCTCCCGATGACGGCGCAGAATTCCTCCCGATGACGGGGCAGAATTCCTCCCGATGACGTGGCAGAATTCCTCCCGATGACGTGGCAGAATTCCTTTCCGATGACGGCGCAGAATTCCTTTCCGATGACGTGGCAGAATTCCTTCCGATGACGGGGCAGAATTCCTCCCGATGACGGGGCAGAATTCCTCCCGATGACGTGGCAGAATTCCTTTCCGATGACGGGGCAGAATTCCTTTCCGATGACGGCAGATTTAGGGATAGAAATACAATACTTTCCTGGGCTCTGCTTGCACTGGAAATTGATCCCAAGTGCTGCACGGCGACAATTTCAGACTCGAGATCCAGGTCGACAATGTCATTTTATTTATACTGACAGGGTCCCCTTTAAGACCCATGAGTGACCTGACATTTGATTTTCTGTGGAGGGGGGTAGATTTGTTTACAATAAAATCTGCGTCAACCACAAAGGTCCAGGATGTAGAAGGCTGCCCAACGTCTGCATCCTGTCTGTGAGTGCCCAGACAATGTACACAAATCAGCCCCATACTGCTTCCTCTGCCTGTCTAGAATATGCAGGCGATGCCCTTTGCCTGTGCCGGCCTTCTTCCCTCAGACCCACGTGGCTCTGACTCTCTCTTGTTTTTTGGAATCTGCTTCTAAATAGTTTCCAGACTGCTATTATACTGGAATAGGCCGGGGGTGTCAATGCACGGCCCTGGGATTCCCACCATAGATGGGAGTAGAGATGCCGGATCTTTATCCATACCTCCCAACCGTCCCAGATTTTGCGGGAATGTCCCACGATCTGCCATAAGTCCCGCGATCAGGGCTGCAGTTCCGCGATTCCGCGGCACTCGCCCCCCCCCACCCCCCCCCCCCCCCCCCCCCCCCCCCCCCCCCCCCGCGCGCGATTCGCGGTAAATCAGTGGTCCCGCGACCCCCCCCATCTGGTCCCCCCCCCCCCCCCCCCCCGCTCAACAGCTTTGATCTGCCAATTCAGATCAGACTATTGCTCTATACCAGGGGTCTCCAAATATTCTAAACAAAGGGCCGGTTTGTTGTCCTTCAGACTCTTGGAGGGCCGGACTTTGGCCTGCCGGAGTGGAAATTTTCCTGGCATCAGTGGGAGTAAACATCTGGTATTAGGGGGGGAGGAATGGTGCCCCATTGCTGGTATCATAGGGAGGAATAGTGCCCCATTAGTGGCATCAGTGGGAGAAATGGTGCACCATTGTTGGTGTCAGATGGCAGAATAGGGTCTTGCATCAGTGGGAGGGATAGTGCCCCAAGGGCCAGATAAAGGCAAGCAAAGAGCCACAGTTTGGAGACCCCTGCTCTATATAAAGGGGCATTGTGCTAAAAGAGTAGTGGAGACATGGAAAGGAGTTCAGAGGATCTTAGATCAGGAAAGGAATTTAAAGTCTGATGATCATTTTTTAATAAATAAAAAAAAAAAAAAAATAGATACCTAACATGTCACACTTTATAATGCGCACACTCGTGGAATATTTTACTGGTTACACGTTTAGCGTTACAGAGGAGGTCTAGTGCTAGAATTATTGCTCTCGCTCTAACAATGGCCACGTATGTAACCTGTGAGTATCACCCAGGGCCTCACCAGCCACTCACCTCACCCAAAATGAACTAAGGAAACAAAATATAAAATAAACAAATTCCCAAACAAAAATTGTAACATAGCGAATATATCCGAAACAAAGCATATTTTTCTGTTGTGCACATGTCTAGTGTGTATTTAGATGGATGGGTAGGTAGGTAGGTGAGTATGTAGATAAATTGGTGGGTAAGTTGGTAGGTAGATAGGGTGGATGCAGATAAATGGTAAGTAGATGGGTTGATGGGTAGATGGATAGGTAGATAGATGTGTGATAATGGGGGGAGGGGGGTAGGTAGATATGTAATGGGGGAGGGGAGGTAGGTAGAAATGTGATAATGGGGGGAGGGGAGGTAGGTAGAAATGTAATGGGGGAGGGGAGGTAGGTAGATATGTGATGATGGGGGAAGGGGAGGTAGGTAGATATGTGATGATGGGGGGAGGGGAAGTAGGTAGATTTGTAATGGGGGGAGGGGAGGTAGGTAGATATGTGATGATGGGGGAAGGGGAGGTAGGTAGATTTGTAATGGGGGGAGGGGAGGTAGGTAGATATGTGATGATGGGGGGAGGGGAGGTAGGTAGATATGTAATGGGGGGAGATAGGTAGATATGTGATGATGGGGGAGGGGAGGTAGGTAGATATGTGATGATGGGGGAAGGGGAGGTAGGTAGATATGTGATGATGGGGGGAGGGGAGGTAGGTAGATTTGTAATGGGGGAGGGGAGGTAGGTAGATATATGATGATGGGGGGAGGGGAGGTAGGTAGATATGTGATGATGGGGGGAGGGGGGAGGGGAGGTAGGTAGATATGTAATGGGGGGAGATAGGTAGATATGTGATGATGGGGGGAGGGGAGGTAGGTAGATATGTGATGATGGGGGGAGGGGAGGTAGGTAGATATGTGATGATGGGGGGAAGGGGAGAGAGGAGGTAGGTAGGTGTATATTTGATGATGATGATCGGTGATGGGGGAGGGGAGGAGGTAGGTAGGTGTATATTTGATGATGATGATCGGTGATGGGGGAGGGGAGGAGGTAGGTAGGTGATGATGATGATCGGTGATGGGGGAGGGGAGGAGGTAGGTAGGTGATGATGATCGGTGATGGGGGAGGGGAGGAGGTAGGTAGGTGATGATCGGTGATGGGGGGAGGGGAGGAGGTAGGTGATGATGATGATCGGTGATGGGGGAGGGGAGGAGGTAGGTAGGTGATGATGATGATCGGTGATGGATTGGAGGGGAGGAGGTAGGTAGGTGATGATCGGTGATGGGGGAGGGGAGGAGGTAGGTAGGTGATGATGATCGGTGATGGGGGAGGGGAGGGGAGGAGGTAGGTAGGTGATCGGTGATGGGGGAGGGGAGGAGGTAGGTAGGTGATGATCGGTGATGGGGGAGGGGAGGGGAGGAGGTAGGTAGGTGATCGGTGATGGGGGGAGGGGAGGAGGTAGGTAGGTGATGATGATCGGTGATGGGGGAGGGGAGGAGGTAGGTAGGTGATGATCGGTGATGGATTGGAGGGGAGGAGGTAGGTGATGATGATGATCGGTGATGGGGGGAGGGGAGGAGGTAGGTAGGTGATGATGATCGGTGATGGGGGAGGGGAGGAGGTAGGTAGGTGATGATCGGTGATGGATTGGAGGGGAGGAGGTAGGTGATGATGATGATCGGTGATGGGGGAGGGGAGGAGGTAGGTAGGTGATGATGATGATCGGTGATGGATTGGAGGGGAGGAGGTAGGTAGGTAGGTGATGATCGGTGATGGGGGGGGAGGGGTCGGATTGGTCCTCTCGCTCTCCGGTAGTAGTGTACTCCGGTCTCTATGGTGACGCGGTGGGGGGAGGAGTCAGACATCAGCCGGGAGAGAAGGTGATCGGGGGTGTACGGAGGAGGAGGTGATGAGATTATCATAGTAATATATATATAGATGTATATCACATAGGTGTGTATGTCGATCTGTATGCAATGCTCCCTGTGTCAGTGATGTATTATGGGATGGGGGGGGGGGGGGGGGGGGAGGTGAGATGTGGAAACCATTATTACCTGTTATATATATAGAGCTCTGTGATCGGTAATATGTCTGTAGGTCAATGATGTATGGTGGTGGTGGTGGTGGTGGTGATGATGGGTGGGGGGGGGGGGTCATTCAGTAGCTGTATTGGTGGGAGGGAATCATACAGTGATGTACGGGGGGGGGGGATTCAATAGATGTATGGTGGGGGTTATTTAGTGATGGGGGGAGCATTCAGTAGGTATATGGTTTGGGGAAGGGGCATTCAGTAGGTACATAGGGGGGGGGGGGGGGGGGTAATTCAGTGATGTATGGGGGTAGATGGTGAAGAGGAGATCTTTCCTGGATTGTTGGGTCTCCTCTGATAATATGTAATGATGATGTATGTACAGGATATGGGGAGGGGGAGGGGGGGAGGTAAGAGACTCGGGGGGTATTTAAAATGTATGATTTAAATCAACCCCCCCCCCCCATATCCTAGTCCCGTCTGTATATTACCTGTGTGCAGAGAATGGGGGGGGGGGGGGGGGTATAAGGGATGTGATCACACATATAATAGAAGGGGTGTACACAGAGGGGTCTCTTCCCAGTGTGAATGTCTGGGATGATAGTCAGGTGAAAGGAATTAGTGTGCAGATGATATCATACACCTGATCTGTCCAATCACCTGGTACAATCGTTGTGTAATCGGAAGGATGGGGGCCACCTGTGATCTGTGTAATCGGTGGGATGGGGGGGTCATCTGTGATCTGTGTAATCGGAGGGATGGGGGGGGTCACCTGTGATCTGTGTAATCGGAGGGATGGGGGGGTCACCTGTGATCTGTGTAATCGGAGGGATGGGGGGGTCACCTGTGATCTGTGTAATCGGAGGGATGGGGGGGTCACCTGTGATCTGTGTAATCGGAGGGATGGGGGGGTCACCTGTGATCTGTGTAATCGGAGGGATGGGGGGGGTCACCTGTGATCTGTGTAATCGGAGGGATGGGGGGGGGTCACATGTGATCTGTGTAATCGGAGGGATGGGGGGGGTCACATGTGATCTGTGTAATCGGAGGGATGGGGGGGGGGTCACATGTGATCTGTGTAATCGGAGGGATGGGGGGGGTCACATGTGATCTGTGTAATCGGAGGGATGGGGGGGTCATCTGTGATCTGTGTAATCGGAGGGATGGGGGGGGTCACCTGTGATCTGTGTAATCGGAGGGATGGGGGGGCCACCTGTAGAGTTGCCACCTCATCCCTTTAAAACAGAACACATATGAATTACACAGGTTCTGTGGCTGATTATGGTGGTAATTAAACTCATTAGCCTGAGCCTCAGAACCTGTGTAATTCTTATGTGTTCTGTTTTAAAGGGATGAGGTGGCAACCCTAGGGTCACCTGTGATCTGTGTAATCGGAGGGATGGGGGGGTCACCTGTGATCTGTGTAATCGGAGGGATGGGGGGGTCACCTGTGATCTGTGTAATCGGAGGGATGGGGGGGTCACCTGTGATCTGTGTAATCGGAGGGATGGGGGGGTCACCTGTGATCTGTGTAATCGGAGGGATGGGGGGGGTCACCTGTGATCTGTGTAATCGGAGGGATGGGGGGGTCACCTGTGATCTGTGTAATCGGAGGGATGGGGGGGTCACCTGTGATCTGTACAATCTTGGTGTAATCGGAGGGATGGGGGGGTCACCTGTGATCTGTGTAATCGGAGGGATGGGGGGGGTCATCTGTGATCTGTGTAATCGGAGGGATGGGGGGGTCACCTGTGATCTGTGTAATCGGAGGGATGGGGGGGGTCACCTGTGATCTGTGTAATCGGAGGGATGGGGGGTCACCTGTGATCTGTGTAATCGGAGGGATGGGGGGGTCACCTGTGATCTGTGTAATCGGAGGGATGGGGGGTCACCTGTGATCTGTGTAATCGGAGGGATGGGGGGGGTCACCTGTGATCTGTGTAATCGGAGGGATGGGGGGGGTCATCTGTGATCTGTGTAATCGGAGGGATGGGGGGTCACCTGTGATCTGTGTAATCGGAGGGATGGGGGGTCACCTGTGATTTGTGTAATCGGAGGGATGGGGGGTCACCTGTGATTTGTGTAATCGGAGGGATGGGGGGGTCACCTGTGATTTGTGTAATCGGAGGGATGGGGGGTCACCTGTGATCTGTGTAATCGGAGGTCACCTGTAGAGTTGCCACCTCATCCCTTTAAAACAGAACACATATGAATTACACAGGTTCTGTGGCTGATTATGGTGGTAATTAAACTCATTAGCCTGAGCCTCAGAACCTGTGTAATTCTTATGTGTTCTGTTTTAAAGGGATGAGGTGGCAACCCTAGGGTCACCTGTGATCTGTGTAATCGGAGGGATGGGGGGGTCACCTGTGATCTGTGTAATCGGAGGGATGGGGGGGTCACCTGTGATCTGTGTAATCGGAGGGATGGGGGGGTCACCTGTGATCTGTACAATCTTGGTGTAATCGGAGGGATGGGGGGGTCACCTGTGATCTGTGTAATCGGAGGGATGGGGGGGTCACCTGTGATCTGTGTAATCGGAGGGATGGGGGGGTCACCTGTGATCTGTGTAATCGGAGGGATGGGGGGGTCACCTGTGATCTGTGTAATCGGAGGGATGGGGGGGTCACCTGTGATCTGTGTAATCGGAGGGATGGGGTGGGTCACCTGTGATCTGTACAATCGTTGTGTAATCGGAGGGATGGGGGGGTCACTTGTGATCTGTGTAATCGGAGGGATGGGGGGGGGTCACCTGTGATCTGTGTAATCGGAGGGATGGGGTGGGTCACCTGTGATCTGTGCAATCTTGGTGTAATCGGAGGGATGGGGGGGTCACCTGTGATCTGTGTAATCGGAGGGATGGGGGGGTCACCTGTGATCTTTACAATCTTGGTGTAATCGGAGGGATGGGGGGGTCACCTGTGATCTGTGTAATCGGAGGGATGGGGGGGTCACCTGTGATCTGTGTAATCGGAGGGATGGGGGGGTCACCTGTGATCTGTGTAATCGGAGGGATGGGGGGGTCACCTGTGATCTGTGTAATCGGAGGGATGGGGGGGTCACCTGTGATCTGTGTAATCGGAGGGATGGGGGGGGTCACCTGTGATCTGTGTAATCGGAGGGATGGGGGGGTCACCTGTGATCTGTGTAATCGGAGGGATGGGGGGGTCACCTGTGATCTGTGTTCGGAGGGATGGGGGGGTCACCTGTGATCTGTGTAATCGGAGGGATGGGGTGGGTCACCTGTGATCTGTGTAATCGGAGGGATGGGGGGGTCACCTGTGATCCTTGTAATCGGAGGGATGGGGGGGGTCACCTGTTATCTGTGTAATCGGAGGGATGGGGGGGTCACCTGTGATTTGTGTAATCGGAGGGATGGGGGGTCACCTGTGATCTGTGTAATCGGAGGGATGGGGGGGTCACCTGTGATCTGTGTAATCGGAGGGATGGGGGGGTCACCTGTGATCTGTGTTCGGAGGGATGGGGGGGTCACCTGTGATCTGTGTAATCGGAGGGATGGGGTGGGTCACCTGTGATCTGTGTAATCGGAGGGATGGGGGGGTCACCTGTGATCCTTGTAATCGGAGGGATGGGGGGGTCACCTGTTATCTGTGTAATCGGAGGGATGGGGGGGTCACCTGTGATTTGTGTAATCGGAGGGATGGGGGGTCACCTGTGATCTGTGTAATCGGAGGGATGGGGGGGTCACCTGTGATCTGTGTAATCGGAGGGATGGGGGGGTCACCTGTGATCTGTGTAATCGGAGGGATGGGGTGGGTCACCTGTGATCTGTGTAATCGGAGGGATGGGGGGGTCACCTGTGATCCTTGTAATCGGAGGGATGGGGGGGTCACCTGTTATCTGTGTAATCGGAGGGATGGGGGGGGTCACCTGTGATTTGTGTAATCGGAGGGATGGGGGGGTCACCTGTGATCTGTGTAATCGGAGGGATGGGGGGGTCACCTGTGATCTGTGTTCGGAGGGATGGGGGGGTCACCTGTGATCTGTGTAATCGGAGGGATGGGGTGGGTCACCTGTGATCTGTGTAATCGGAGGGATGGGGTGGGTCACCTGTGATCCTTGTAATCGGAGGGATGGGGGGGTCACCTGTGATCTGTGTAATCGGAGGGATGGGGGGGTCACCTGTGATTTGTGTAATCGGAGGGATGGGGGGTCACCTGTGATCTGTGTAATCGGAGGGATGGGGGGGTCACCTGTGATCTGTGTAATCGGAGGGATGGGGGGGTCACCTGTGATCTGTGTAATCGGAGGGATGGGGGGGGGTCACCTGTGATCTGTGTAATCGGAGGGATGGGGGGGGGTCACCTGTGATTTGTGTAATCGGAGGGATGGGGGGGTCACCTGTGATTTGTGTAATCGGAGGGATGGGGGGTCACCTGTGATTTGTGTAATCGGAGGGATGGGGGGGTCACCTGTGATCTGTGTAATCGGAGGGATGGGGGGCCACCTGTGATCTGTACAATTGTTGTGTAATCGGAGGGATGGGGGGGGGGGGGTCACCTGTGATCTGTATAATCGTTGTGTAATCGGTGGGATGGGGGGGGGGGGGTCACCTGTGATCTGTATAATCGTTGTGTAATCGGTGGGATGGGGGGGGGTCACCTGTGATCTGTGTATTCGGAGAGATGGGGGGTCACCTGTGATCTGTACAATCGTTGTGTAATCGGAGGAATGGGGGGTGATCTGTGTAATCGGAGGGATGGGGGGTCACCTGTGATCTGTGTAATCGGAGGGATGGGGGGGGGTCACCTGTGATCTGTGTAATCGGAGGGATGGGGGGGGTCACCTGTGATCTGTGTAATCGGAGGGATGGGGGGGTCACCTGTGATCTGTGTAATTGGTGGGATGGGGGGGGTCACCTGTGATCTGTACAATCAATGTGTAATCGGAGGGATGGGGGGCCACCTGTAATTTGTGTAATCGGAGGGATGGGGGGGGTCACCTGTGATTTGTGTAATCGGAGGGATGGGGGGGGTCACCTGTGATTTGGGTAATCGGAGGGATGGGGGGGGGGTCACCTGTGATTTGTGTAATCGGAGGGATGGGGGGGGGGTCACCTGTGATTTGTGTAATCGGAGGGATGGGGGGGGTCACCTGTGATCTGTGTAATCGGAGGGATGGGGGGGGTCACCTGTGATCTGTACAATCGTTGTGTAATCGGAGGGATGGGGGGGGTCACCTGTGATCTGTACAATCGTTGTGTAATCGGCGGGATGGGGGGTCACCTGTGATCTGTGTAATCGGAGGGATGGGGGGGTCACCTGTGATCTGTACAATCGTTGTGTAATCGGAGGGATGGGGGGGTCACCTGTGATCTGTACAATCGTTGTGTAATCGGAGGGATGGGGGGGTCACCTGTGATCTGTACAATCTTTTTGTGTAATTGGAGGGATGGGGGGGGTCACCTGTGATCTGTACAATCGTTGTGTAATCGGAGGGATGGGGGGCCACCCGTGATCTGTACAATCTTTGTGTAATTGGAGGGATGGGGGGGTCACCTGTGATCTGTACAATCGTTGTGTAATTGGAGGGATGGGGGGGGTCATCTGTGATCTGTACAATCGTTGTGTAATCGGAGGGATGGGGGCCACCTGTGATCTGTACAATCTTTGTGTAATCGGAGGGATGGGGGGGTCACCTGTGATCTGTGTAATCGGAGGGATGGGGGGGTCACCTGTGATCTGTGTAATCGGAGGGATGGGGGTCACCTGTGATCTGTACAATCGTTGTGTAATTGGAGGGATGGGGGGGTCATCTGTGATCTGTACAATGTTTGTGTAATTGGAGGGATGGGGGGGTCACCTGTGATCTGTACAATCGTTGTGTAATCGGAGGGATGGGGGGCCACCCGTGATCTGTACAATCTTTGTGTATTTGGAGGGATGGGGGGGTCACCTGTGATCTGTACAATCGTTGTGTAATTGGAGGGATGGGGGGGTCACCTGTGATCTGTACAATCGGAGGGATGGGGGCCACCTGTGATCTGTACAATCTTTGTGTAATCGGAGGGATGGGGGGGTCACCTGTGATCTGTGTAATCGGAGGGATGGGGGTCACCTGTGATCTGTACAATCGTTGTGTAATTGGAGGGATGGGGGGGTCATCTGTGATCTGTACAATGTTTGTGTAATTGGAGGGATGGGGGGGTCACCTGTGATCTGTACAATCGGAGGGATGGGGGCCACCTGTGATCTGTACAATCGTTGTGTAATCTGAGGGATGGGGGCCACCTGTGGTCTGTGTAATCGGAGGGATGGGGGTCATCTGTGATCTGTACAATCGTTGTGTAATCGGAGGGATGGGGGGCCATCTGTGATCTGTACAATCTTTGTGTAATC
Organism: Rana kukunoris; assembly: GCA_029574335.1. Taxonomy (NCBI): domain Eukaryota; kingdom Metazoa; phylum Chordata; class Amphibia; order Anura; family Ranidae; genus Rana; species Rana kukunoris. The sequence goes on along the minus strand of CM056060.1, from coordinate 20,382,370 downwards.
GGAGGGATGGGGGGGTCACCTGTGATCTGTGTAATCGGAGGGATGGGGGTCACCTGTGATATGTAGAATCGTTGTGTAATCGGAGGGATGGGGGGGCCACCTGTGATCTGTACAATCTTTGTGTAATCGGAGGGATGGGGGGGGGTCACCTGTGATCTGTACAATCGTTGTGTAATCGGAGGGATGGGGGGGGGTCACCTGTGATATGTAGAATCGTTGTGTAATCGGAGGGATGGGGGGGTCACCTGTGATCTGTACAATCTTTGTGTAATTGGAGGGATGGGGGGGTCACCTGTGATCTGTACAATCTTTGTGTAATCGGAGGGATGGGGGGTCACCTGTGATCTGTACAATCGTTGTGTAATCAGAGGGATGGGGGGGTCATCTGTGATCTGTACAATCTTTGTGTAATCGGAGGGATGGGGGGGTCACCTGTGATCTGTGTAATCGGAGGGATGGGGGTCACCTGTGATATGTAGAATCGTTTTGTAATCGGAGGGATGGGGGGCCACCTGTGATCTGTACAATCTTTGTGTAATCGGAGGGATGGGGGGGTCACCTGTGATCTGTGTAATCGGAGGGATGGGGGTCACCTGTGATATGTAGAATCGTTGTGTAATCGGAGGGATGGGGGGGTCACCTGTGATATGTAGAATCGTTGTGTAATCGGAGGGATGGGGGGGTCACCTGTGATCTGTACAATCTTTGTGTAATTGGAGGGATGGGGGGGTCACCTGTGATCTGTACAATCTTTGTGTAATTGGAGGGATGGGGGGGTCACCTGTGATCTGTACAATCGTTGTGTAATCGGAGGGATGGGGGGCCACCTGTGATCTGTACAATCGTTGTGTAATCAGAGGGATGGGGGGGTCATCTGTGATCTGTACAATCGTTGTGTAATCAGAGGGATGGGGGGGTCATCTGTGATCTGTACAATCGTTGTGTAATCGGAGGGATGGGGGGTCACCTGTGATCTGTACAATCGTTGTGTAATCAGAGGGATGGGGGGTCATCTGTGATCTGTAGAATCGTTGTGTAATCGGAGGGATGGGGGGGGGGGGTCACCTGTGATCTGTACAATTGTTGTGTAATCGGAGGGATGGGGGCCACCTGTGGTCTGTGTAATTGGAGGGATGGGGGTCACCTGTGATCTGTACAATCGTTGTGTAATCGGAGGGATGGGGGGGGGGGGTCACCTGTGATCTGTGTAATCGGAGGGATGGGGGGGGGGGTCACCTGTGATCTGTACAATCGTTGTGTAATTGGAGGGATGGGGGCCACCTGTGGTCTGTGTAATCAGAGGGATGGGGGGTCATCCGTGATCTGTACAATCGTTGTGTAATCGGAGGGATGGGGGGGGGGGTCACCTGTGACCTGTACAATTGTTGTGTAATCAGAGGGATGGGGGGTCATCCGTGATCTGTACAATCGTTGTGTAATCGGAGGGATGGGGGGGGGGGGTCACCTGTGATCTGTACAATTGTTGTGTAATTGGAGGGATGGGGGTCACCTGTGATCTGTACAATCGTTGTGTAATCGGAGGGATGGGGGGGGGTCACCTGTGATCTGTGTAATCGGAGGGATGGGGGGGGGGGTCACCTGTGATCTGCACAATCGGAGGGATAGGGGTCATCTGTGATCTGTGTAATCGGAAGGATGGGGGCCACTTGTAATCTGTACAATCGTTGTGTAATTGGAGGGATGGGGGGTCACCTGTGTGTGTGTGTGTGTGTGTGTTTTTTTTTTTTTTTTTTTTTTTGCAGTCAGCGGGGAACCCTGCTGACAGCTGATGACTCATTGGTTGTTAAGGTGCATGGCGGCCGGCTTCCGACCTGCTCCTTAGCAACCAGTTTTATACAGTTGGTTAAAATCTTGTGAGCTGCCAAAACTAAGGAAATGAAGAACTAAAACTAAAAACAGCTCAGTGCGCTTCCCACAATGTGAAAATTCAACAATATGTATATACGCTGTGCCACACTACGTTGTTAAGGACGTGGCCGCCAGCTTCACAGCCAACTCCTTAGCAACCAGCTATATACAGTGGTTTTAAAGGGGGGGAAAAACACAAAACGCATCAAAAAAGGAAATGATTGCATTTCTGGCGTGACTCCATTGAAGTCTGTTATACGCAAAACGCACTCTGCTGCAGGAAAAAAAAGTCCCCAACCCTTTTAAAAAATGCACTGGCTGAAAAACGCATAAAATGTGAACCATAGGAAACCATGATAAACGGACTGTAGTGCATTTTTTTTCAAATTGCAAAAAGCGCATAGGTGTGCCGTAGGGTTATAGCTGGAACACAGTCAGTTCTCATTTCAGAGCGCTCGGTAGAGACGATGATCAATCGTTGCCCCATGTTGGGAGCAATGCTGGCAGCGGGTCCTTGTATGCGTCTTCATGCGACGTGTAATGAAGTCGCTCCAGGCTCACACAATAACGCTCTGTGCACTAATGCATGGAATGAATTCTCCGGAGACTTGTTCATCTCCGTGTCCAAACAATCATCTCACGTACAGCCAGTGTGTAGAATTCCGCATGGAATGTGTGTAGCGGATCACGAGACGCGGGAGAAGTGTCGCCACTTAACAGACCGTAAACTTCACACAAAGACCATCTCTTTTATACGCTGGCGTGCGATTTCCACCGTGTACATCCTCAGAATTCACACCGCTTAGTTTCGGGAAATGCCTCCTTTTATGGAACATAGTTGTGTTTTTTAAATATATAGCTGGGCCAATAAAAGCATTAGTTCACGCGTTCCAATGCGTCGCTAATCTGGGCAAAACAAAGAGGAATCGCAGGCATCCGTGTGTTCTGTATATTTCCTATAGACTACCCTGGACCAATGCGATTCTATCTCTGGCCCATGACCCTGGAAGCTGGAAATCTCTGCAGTGGACACCACTGTTCCAGCGACCTCCACTTGTTTCCTGGTCCCATCCCGAGGGGTCGGCCTGATGCCCAACACAGGAGGTCGGTCGCTCAGGACAGGCACCATGCAGATAAATGTGGATCCTTCCTTTTAACCATTCAGAGAAAGCTTGGTGGTATCTGAATGAATGCAAAGTATTCTCTGGATAAGGAGGAGAGGTAGGGTGGTTACATTTTAATAATTAGGTATAGGGAGCCCGAAAACTAGGTACATCTAGTCATTAAATCGGAGTTCCACCCAAAAATGGAACTTCAGCTTTTCGGATTCCTCCCCCCCTCCGTTGTCGCATTTGGCACCTTTCGGGGGGGGGGGGGGCAGATACTTGTGTAATACAGGTATTTTCTCCCACTTTCGGGCATAGATCGCTGCAGCGATCTACGCCATGTCCGGCTCCTATTCCACCCCCCCCCCCTCCCTGCTGTCTTCTGGGAGACAGTGGGATCGCGCAGCGCGACTCACACAGTAGGGAACCAGGAAGATGGTGGCGCCTCCACCAGAGAGCCAAGGTACAGATTGGCTTTCGGTGCCGACATCGCGAGCACCCAGGACAGGTAAGTGTCCATGTATTAAAGTCAGCATCTGCAGTATTTGGAGCTGCTGACTTTTATTTATTTAAATCACTGCTCATGGAGGTCAGCAGAAATAGCGTTTTTTTTTTTTTTTTTTGTCCAGGCACATGGCAGTGCAAAGTTCCGTAATTTACAGAAAATGTCATACATGATAAAGGATTCCCAGAGTGTTATGGGTTAAAGTAAAACTATACGCAACATTTTTTATTTTTTTTGTTTTGGACAGAATAAGGGAGGGTTATAGCTCCTGTTAAGTGTTTTTTATTTAATTGTTTTGTACTTTGGTGTCCTATCAGGGAGAATTCTCTCTAATTCCTGTCCCTAAGCCAAAACAGGAAGTGAGAGGAAATCTCTCCAAGGTGAGGAAATCCCTGGGTGTCACCAGAACAAGTGTCCCTATTGGAAGATTTCCTCTCTATTCCTGTTCTGGCGACAATTTGGGGATTTTCTGCCACTTTCTGTGTTATAATAGTCACCAGGACAAATGGAAAATCTCCCTAATGGGGACACAGATGGCAATACAATCCTGACAGATGTTCTAACCCCTCCACTCCATACAAAGCAAAAAAAATAAAAAAAGTTTTGCCTATAGCTACATTTTAAAGGAAATGTACATTAGTGATCACCTCTTTCAGGCAGTCTCTCCCACTGACTCCTTTAGCCGGGTGTACATTGCAGCTTGAGCTATTGAGGTTTGTTATCTGGTCAATGGCTTGTAAAGAGGCAATGGGGGGGGAAAAGCAGAGGGATCCACGATCTAGTCAATAATACTGTGTGTGTGTGTGTGTGTGTGTGTGTATTTATATATACTATATTGTATAGTAGTATAGAAATAATTTTATCACATAAGTTATGTACATTGGGAAGAAAAGAAAGGGGGGGGGGGGGTCTGGGTGCCAACGAGGGCCATTGCTGTTCTATCTCCTCATTATGTCTATTCTTCAGAAGTCACTAATAATGTTGGTTTGCTTGGCGTGCCATTTGACGTGTTGGCAAGAAGTAGGAATAAAGAACTGGAAGTACAGTTCAGACGTGACAATACCTCTATTAAGCGGAGTGAAGGAAGGAGGAAGCGGGGTAATTATTTGGAGCGCAGGGAACCCCTATGGCGGCACATTCATTGGCATCGTACAGAACAAAGGAGGCTTTCTGCTCACACAGAACGGAGGTGAAGGTTTAGGCACAGCTATTGCTGTATTTCTCTGTATAGTTATTGATAACCATATATAGGAGGAAAGGCTCCTGCACTGCTGTGGGGTAGAGTCCTGCCTTATTTCTTAAAGGGAAGGAAATGCTAATGTTTTTTTATTGGGTGACAACTAAAAGCATAAATCTGATCATTTTTATCGTTTTTTCTTTCCTACTCCACCCACCTCTAGCTAATCTATAATTGTTTAAAAAAATGTAAATAAACCCCCCAATGTTCAACTTGAAACCATAGTCATGTGACGGGCTAGGTCCCGCCTCCTCTGTCTTCTGGTCTGTAATATAGGAGGCTCATTTTTGCCATTCCCATGATGCTTTCTGGTGATGGGGGGCACTGCCCATGAAATCTAAAAATGTCCTTCAATTGATTGATTGATTTTTTTTTTTTTTTTTTTTTTTTTTTCTGGGTTTTCTAATTTTAAAGCAGCAGCATCATGACTTCAGGGTGCAAGGTCCTAAAGCAGTGCTATCATGACTTCAGGGTGCAAGGTCCTAAAGCAGTGCTATCATGACTTCAGGGTGCAAGGTCCTAAAGCAGTGCTATCATGACTTCAGGGTGCAAGGTCCTAAAGCAGTGATATCATGACTTCAGGGTGCAAGGTCCTAAAGCAGTGATATCATGACTTCAGGGTGCAAGGTCCTAAAGCAGTGATATCATGACTTAAGGGTGCAAGGACTTAAAGTAATGTCATGACTTTAGGACCTAAAGCAGTGACGTCATGACTTCATGACACAAAGACGTAAGCAGTGTTGTCATAACTTCAGGGTGCAAGGTCCTAAGGCAGTAATGTCATGATTTCATGACTTCAGGACATAAAGCAGTGATGTCATGACATCAGCATACCAGGACACAAACCAGTGATGTCATGACTTCAGGACACAAGGACGTAAACCAGTGATGTTGTGACTTCAGGACACAAGGACGTAAACCAGTGACGTTGTGACTTCAGGACGTAAACCAGTGACGTTGTGACTTCAGGACGTAAACCAGTGACGTTGTGACTTCAGGACGTAAACCAGTGACGTTGTGACTTCAGGACGTAAACCAGTGACGTTGTGACTTCAGGACGTAAACCAGTGACGTTGTGACTTCAGGACGTAAACCAGTGACGTTGTGACTTCAGGACGTAAACCAGTGACGTTGTGACTTCAGGACGTAAACCAGTGACGTTGTGACTTCAGGACGTAAACCAGTGACGTTGTGACTTCAGGACGTAAACCAGTGACGTTGTGACTTCAGGACGTAAACCAGTGACGTTGTGACTTCAGGACGTAAACCAGTGACGTTGTGACTTCAGGACGTAAACCAGTGACGTTGTGACTTCAGGACGTAAACCAGTGACGTTGTGACTTCAGGACGTAAACCAGTGACGTTGTGACTTCAGGACGTAAACCAGTGACGTTGTGACTTCAGGACGTAAACCAGTGATGTTGTGACTTCAGGACGTAAACCAGTGACGTTGTGACTTCAGGACGTAAACCAGTGACGTTGTGACTTCAGGACGTAAACCAGTGACGTTGTGACTTCAGGACGTAAACCAGTGACGTTGTGACTTCAGGACGTAAACCAGTGACGTTGTGACTTCAGGACGTAAACCAGTGACGTTGTGACTTCAGGACGTAAACCAGTGACGTTGTGACTTCAGGACGTAAACCAGTGACGTTGTGACTTCAGGACGTAAACCAGTGACGTTGTGACTTCAGGACGTAAACCAGTGACGTTGTGACTTCAGGACACAAGGACGTAAACCAGTAATGTCAGGGCGTAAACCAGTGATGTCATGACTTTTGGGACACAAGGATGTAAACCAGTGACGTCGTGACTTCAGGACACAAGGACGTAAACCAGTAATGTCAGGGCGTAAACCAGTGATGTCATGACTTTTGGGACACAAGGATGTAAACCAGTGACGTCGTGACTTCAGGAAACAAGGACGTAAACCAGTGACGTCGTGACTTCAGGACACAAGGACGTAAACCAGTGACGTCGTGACTTCAGGACACAAGGACGTAAACCAGTGACGTCGTGACTTCAGGACACAAGGACGTAAACCAGTGACGTTGTGACTTCAGGACACAAGGACGTAAACCAGTGACGTTGTGACTTCAGGACACAAGGACGTAAACCAGTGACGTTGTGACTTTAGGACACAAGGACGTAAACCAGTGACGTTGTGACTTTAGGACACAAGGACGTAAACCAGTGACGTTGTGACTTCAGGACACAAGGACGTAAACCAGTGACGTTGTGACTTCAGGACACAAGGACGTAAACCAGTGACGTTGTGACTTCAGGACACAAGGACGTAAACCAGTGACGTTGTGACTTCAGGACACAAGGACGTAAACCAGTGACGTTGTGACTTCAGGACACAAGGACGTAAACCAGTGACGTTGTGACTTCAGGACACAAGGACGTAAACCAGTGACGTTGTGACTTCAGGACACAAGGACGTAAACCAGTGACGTTGTGACTTCAGGACACAAGGACGTAAACCAGTGACGTTGTGACTTCAGGACACAAGGACGTAAACCAGTGACGTCGTGACTTCAGGACACAAGGACGTAAACCAGTGACGTCGTGACTTCAGGACACAAGGACGTAAACCAGTGACGTCGTGACTTCAGGACACAAGGACGTAAACCAGTGATGTCGTGACTTCAGGACACAAGGTCTTGAAGCAGTGATGTCCAGACATAAGGATACAAGGACTTACAGCCGTGGATTATGATTTCAGGACACAAGGTCTCAAAGTAGTGGCATCATGATTTCAGTACTGATTATCTGTAGGGAGAAGAGCAGTAACATCCCAGAAGTTTATTTTATTGTAGACTGTGAGTAGGTGAGGTGGGTGACAGTTAGCCACCCCCCCCCCCGTATACTTCTCCGGTGGGTTGCAGTGCATTACCACATGCATTGTAGTGTATTACAGCAGCCCTTTTATTTAGAATTTGCTACTATGGCACCACACTGGACATGCACCATACATTTTCCCCACACACCGCCCCTACATTGTACACATAGGTGTGGTGGGCTGAAATACACTTGACAGAAGGTGCCCTGGCAAGGCACGTTTGGTGGTTCTTCAGAATGAATGGAGCCACCACCCACCATGGATCACAGTAACACCTAGCCTAACACCTGATGACCTGCTGTACCTGTCCTGTTTGCTGCGGTTGGTGTTCTCCAGGACTACAGGTGATCAGTCCTCAGCCAGCTCCTGGAATAATATTTGCATGGTATCCCTGGCTCCTCTCTGGCTCCAGACCCCCGGAAGGCCTCCCATCCTCTACTCGAGGTTGCACAAGATCCAATTTATATCCCCAAGCTACTTTACCTTTCTCCCTCACAGTCTATAGCTTAACCCCTTAGAGTTTTCCTGGAAGTCTGTATGAAAACATCAGCCACCCCCCTCATCAGACAAAAGAATATTATGTTGCAAAGCAATTACACTGAAGTGCTGGGAATGTAATGAAATATTCAGGTCCAGGAATTGTATTGTGTTCTAGGCCTCCTATACACCTTACAGCAAGTCTTCCCTCTGGTTATTGGCAGGAAGGAAGCTCTTGTCTTTGTACAGTTTAATATACACAGAGCCAGGCACTGGAGGGATCGGGGATCTACATTTGTCTGCTGACTAAGAGGCGCGTATATAGAGGGGTCATATTGGGACAGGCAACCCACTGACAGCCCATTTGTACAGCAATAATGAAAGAGTGTATGGGCCACAGGCAGGTGGCTTGCGAGTGGAGGCGGGGGGGCTTGCGAGTGGAGGTGGGGGGGCTTGGGAGTGCAGGCGGGGGGGGCTTGCGAGTGGAGGCGGGTGGCTTGTCAATGCTGACAACAGCTGTCAGTGCCTGCAGATAGCTTATTGTTGCTGGCACACAATTTCAGTGCAGGCAAATGGCTTGTCGGTGCTGTCACACTGCTGTCGGTGCAGGCATGTGGCTTTCAAACCAAGAGCAATGTTGGTAGGTGACTGTGAGTTATAGGTGGGGAGGGAGGGGTAAAGGTGAGTGCATGTGGCTGAATATCCCAACAGTGCAGGCAGGTGGCATGACAATGCTGGCAGTGCCTGCAGATGGCTTATTGTTGCTATCACGCTGCTGTCAGTGCAGGCAGTCAACTTACCATCTGCCTGCAGTGTGCCTGCACCGACAAACCATCTGCCTGGTACACTTGTTGGCACAGGCAGATGGCTTGTCCGTGCAGGCACACTGCTGTCAGTGCAGGCATCTGGCTCTAAAACCAAGAGCAATGTTGATAGGTGACTGAGTTGTAGGTGGGGAGGGAGGGGTACAGGTGAGTGCCTGTGGCTAAACATCCCAACTGTGCAGGCAGGTGGCTTGTCTGTGCCTGCAGATGGCTTGTCGGTGCTGGCACACTGCTGTTGGTTCAGGCATCTGTCTCTCAAACCAAGAGCAGTGTGGATAGGTGACTGCGAGTTGTAGGGAGGGAGGGGTACAGGTGAGTGTCTGTGAATATCCCAACTTTTTTGAGACTTGTTGCTACCATCCATTTCAAAATGACCTTTATTTTTTGGGATTGGGTGTCGGTGCTGGCACACTGCTGTTCAGGCAGATGGCTTGTCAGTGCTGGCACACTGCTGTTCAGGCAGATGGCTTGTCAGTGCTGGCACACTGCTGTTGGTTCAGGCAGATGGCTTGTCAGTGCTGGCACACTGCTGTTGGTTCAGGCAGATGGCTTGTCAGTGCTGGCACACTGCTGTTGGTTCAGGCAGATGGCTTGTCGGTGCTGGCACACTGCTGTTGGTTCAGGCAGATGGCTTGTCGGTGCTGGCACACTGCTGTTGGTTCAGGCAGATGGCTTGTCTGTGCTGGCACACTGCTGTTGGTTCAGGCAGATGGCTTGTCAGTGCTGGCACACTGCTGTTGGTTCAGGCAGATGGCTTGTCTGTGCTGGCACACTGCTGTTGGTTCAGGCAGATGGCTTGTCTGTGCTGGCACACTGCTGTTGGTTCAGGCAGATGGCTTGTTGGTGCTGGCACACTGCTGTTGGTTCAGGCAGATGGCTTGTTGGTGCTGGCACACTGCTGTTGGTTCAGGCAGATGGCTTGTTGGTGCTGGCACACTGCTGTTGGCACAGACAAATGGCTTGTCGGTGCTGGCACATTGCCGTTGGTGCAGGCATCTGTCTCTCAAACCAAGAGCAGTGTGGATAGGTGACTGTGAGTTGTAGGTGGGGAGGGAGGGAGGGGGGTGGGTATAGGCGAGTGAGTGCCTGTGGCTGAATATGCCAACTTTTTTGAGACTTGTTGCTACCATCCATTTCAAAATGACCTTTTATTTTTTTCTTAAAAATTGTACATTTTTCTCAGTTTAAACATTTGATATGTTTTCTATTGTGAATAAAATGTGAGTTTGAGATTTGCAAACAATTTTTTATGCAGATTTTTACACTGCGTCTCATTTTTCGTTTTTTTGGAATTGGGGTTGTAAAATATTTTGGTCTTTTAGCAGGAAATGGTGCCAGTCTGTAACATCCTTCTGTTTTTAGTATAAACCGTAGTCATTACACACAATGCACTTTTAAAATCCTTCCTTTTAAAACCGTGCAGCATTTGCCCTTGTGTTCCGTGACATCCTGTGAGAGTGTGATGGTTCCCCCTGCACCCCCCGACCAGTGCTCCTATACCCAGAAGACATACATGTTTCGTGTGACGTGACTGTAATTACACAGGATAATTACACAGCCAAGGGTGTTATTAGATACAGTATACAAGGAACGTAGAACAAAATGATATTATTAGCTCTGCATTACTCATCGTTGTCTCTGAGTGTTGGTGGGACAGGACGAGGAGGATACAGGAATGGCTTCTTCCATTGTAAATATTAGATATGTTATCATCCAGGAGAGCCTGAAAATGCAGATTCTGACTTCCACTTCCTCCTGTACTTCACAATTGACCCATCAATATGAAGTCTGACTTTCTGGAGGCCAATGGAAAGGCGAGGCCGGCCGGATGTAGCTTCCTACCAGACGTCCACATTTGGATATTGGATCATTCTAGGTCACTCTGGGCACTCGGAATATCCCTGGGTGTATCTACAGGCAGACGGACCTCCTGACAGCCTGGTCAGGCAGATTTTGTCCTCCTATTAGGTGTATTTATAAGAAATCTGCAGAGCTGTTCCTCCCGTAAAAAACTGCATGTACATTCAATCTGTGCAAATGGGGGCAAAATCAAATGTCAGGCTGAATTTTCTTAAATTCAGAGGTCAGTAGTAAGTGACTGAACTCTGAACTCTGTATTACTTGCTACTGACCTCTGAACTGTGTCGCGAGTGACCCCCCTGAACTCTGTGTCGCGAGTGACCCCCCTGAACTCTGTGTCGCGAGTGACCCCCCTGAACTCTGTGTCGCGAGTGACCCCCCTGAACTCTGTGTCGCGAGTGACCCCCCTGAACTCTGTGTCGCGAGTGACCCCCCTGAACTCTGAGCCATCGACTGCTGACCCCCTGAACTAACTGAACTTTGGCCCAGCTAACTAATGTCCTCTACATACTGTGTCACTACGGACTCTTGAATTCTGCATGGGCACTTTACTACAGAGTACAGGGGTCAAGAGTAAATGACAGAGAGCTTAGACATCAGTAGTGGCGCAGCGTGCAACAGCTTACCTCTGGGCACTGGCGAGGCTGCATTTGGTGGGCACTGGCGAGGCTGCATTTGGTGGGAGCTGGCGAGGCTGCAATTGATGGGGGCTGGCGAGGCTGCAATTGATAGGCTCTTCATTAAAAAGGTGGGATATACATGGGCAGGGAAAAGGGGGTTTGGTCGGGTGGGGGGCGCAAAATTAGGTTTCGCCTAGGGTGTCAAAAATCCTTGCTCCAGCCTTGCCAACAAGGTGTGTGTTTGCTAGGAAAAGGAGGGGAGCACATAAAATGGACCATTTGTTTTTAGTTGATCCAGAGTGTTGGCTGTGTGGGCATCACAATGCATACCCACACAGAATATCCCCCACCTGGAGGCCATGGTAGTTCTAACTCCGCCCTATTGACATCCTACATGACCATTTTGGCAGCCATTTATTTGCAATCCTCAGAATGGGAAAGGCTAAACAAAACAGATATGGGTTAGGCTAAATATGGATGTTTTTTAATCACAATATCTTGCAATAAGCCTATACCCTGCTAACCAAACCCTTAATCCTAACCCATCCTTTTTTTTTTTTTTTTTTTGCAGCCCAAGAATCTGGACGGACCTAGAAAATTCTGACCAGTTATAAGGTAGGTCCCATCTACTTGGCCGGTGAGTAAAATAAGACACAACGTTGTCCATATATGTGCAAAGCATGATCAGTCCCATTCTCGATCTTCTGTGTAGACTTCCTTTTTTTCTGCTTTAATGGTAATTTGAGTCTTCCCATGGATGTCATGTTCTCCGTGTCTGCGGGCAGTTTTGTGATGAGTGAACGTGGCTTTGTAAATTGCTTCCTCCACAGTCCTTATCTTGTGTAAAAAGTTCACTGGAGGGTAGCTGATGGAGGAAGTCTCGCTCTCTCACATCTATCGCCGGAGAAATGCTTTACATGGGTTCTGTAGATGTAATAGCCCAGCCAAGAGGATCGGATGTGGACAGAAAATCAATAACCCATTGTAGAAAGTTTTCTGGCCCAGAGTCACGTCTCACACGGCTTTTATCAGACCGTCTAGATTGTGGTCCTTCACACTTTGCAATGCTGCTTCCGTATGATGTGCACAGGCTGTGCATGGTACACCATCGGGAACCTACTTCTGTCTATTGGGGAAGTGTGACTGATGCAAAACTTCTTTCTGTTACAAAACATATCCAATAAAATCAAATGTCTTCATACATTCAGGACAAAATGTATTTTGGTACATGCTTTTGGTAAAAAAAAATCCCAATAAGTGTATTTCGATTGGTTTGTGTAAAAAAAGTATATGTGTGTATATGTGTGTATATATATATATATATATAATATATATATATATAAATATTGTGACAGGAAGTCAGGTAAATCTGTGGGTGTTAGACGGGAGATACATTTCTGCCTTGTTTAGAAAATTGACCAATTTCTATTAGGTGTCGGCTGCAGAAATAGTCAGAAAGGTTTAGGGCCCTTTCACACTAGCGGACGAACGGTCCGCTAATTACAAGTCCGTTAACGGACTTGTAATGGGCCCCTATGGGAGCGGATCCGTTAGCGAATGATGCATCCGCCAGATCCGCATCCGTCTTTTCGGACGGAAGAATGTCCTATTTTTCTTCCGTCCGGCCAAACAGATCGGATGCAAACGGACAGACGGTCCGTTTCCATCCGATTCCCCATAGGGGATAGCGGAGGAGAGACAGGGCGGTGCCTGCACCATGTGCGGGGACTGCCCTGTCCGCCCGACAGCTCAGCGGAGACCCCCCACTGAGCCGACGGACACACGGAGCGGACCGAAAAACGGACCGCTCCGTGTGAAAGAGCCCTTAGGGCGTTGGAAAACTTCAGCTGTTCAGTATGAGGCAATTAAGGCCTCTATAAGTCACCCAGGGGGTGACTACTGATTGCTGAATCCTGAGGCCTTTGAGTTAAGGAGAGCAGTGGACTGAGAGAGACTTCTGAAGGTGAGGTCGTATCAGTATTTCTGTGTAATAAATATCAGAGACTTTTTTTGTTTTCTGCTGTATGACCAGCAGTGTCTGGTGGCAAGGGTTTATTTTATGTTTTTATGCTGTTTTGATGCTTGCACTTGTATCCAGCAATATGGAAGAATAAACCATATCATTTGTTTTCAACCATCCTCAACTGCCTTTTTGTACAGTTCAGCGTGTAGTGAACCCATCCAGGGGGTCACACACACCCGCTACCGAGCAAATCCCTCACTAATTATATATATATATATATATATATTTTGAAAATCGGTCAATCCTGATGTACTGACGGCCCCAAATTACCCCTTTTTGGAAAGTAGACCGTCCAGGGCATTTACTGTATTTGCTGGCGTATAAGACTACCTTTTACACTTAAAAAAACTGTCCAAAATGCACGGGTCGGCTTATACGCCGGTCAGCTGCTCGGATGCCTGCTGGATGTGCGGTAATAGCTTCGGCTACATACAGTATATGCCGCTTAGCCAATCCAGGCGAGCAATGTATTCAAAAAATACAGAGCCTGCTCGGATTGGAGTAATAACCTCTGCCAATCCCAGCTGGCTACATACAGAGCCTGCTCGGATTGACTTTGAGAGTCAGAGAGGCGTGGGCTAATGATGTTACAGCCTCTGCCAATCCAAGCAGGATTGCTCGCTGTGATTGGCTCCAGCTCCAGAATTAGGGGGCGTCTTAAATGCCCGGTCGCCTTGTACACCGGCAAATACGGTACTAAAAGGCATAGCAAGTTTTTTGAAGTTGTAGTTTTTTAGCCAAAATTTGGGGGAAAATTTAAAAATGGAATACTTTATTTTATTTTTTTGCTTTTCCCCTTTTTTTTTTTTTTCTACATACCTTTACCAGTGGAGTACAGCTTCATCATATGACTGGTGTGGCAGTTATCTGGGATACTGACTGGCGACCGTATTTTTTAGTTTTTTTAACATACTTCTATCCTATTGCCCGGGTTCAGTGTCACCATAGTGACACTATACTACTCTTGTGGGGTGGTCTGGGATTTTTTTTTTTTTTTAACAATGTTATTGCTAATGCAGTGATGATCTCTGTAAAAGCAATAGTTTTAGCTGTCACAAATGGGTTAACCATTTATGAACAGCTTGCTTATGGCTGTGATCTGTGATTGGCTAAGCTAATCGCATGGTACAGGTGCAGCGTGCTGTGCACATGAGCCCGGAAAAGGCTGTCACTCACACACACACACTATATATATATATATATATATATATATATATATATATATATATATATATATATATATATATATATATATATATATATATATATAAATTTTACATTACTCTGCATGCCCTTGCCCCTACGCCGCAGTGCATCTGCAGGAGTGTGGCGGCAAGTGTTTAAAAGAAATGCATGGCCACAGTTTTCTTGGTCATACTTCTCTTGTGGGTCGTAAGAGTACATTTACTTTGGTTGTCCTATGACCCAGAGTCTGCTTTATGCCCCGTACACACGATCCGAAAATCGGACGAAAAATACCGCTTTCAACTCGATCGTACAATAATCGGATCGTTGGTACAGAGCTTTCGAGAGCCGATCATGACAGTTCATCCGATTATTTTATCAGACATGCACGAAAGTTGTTCTCGTACAATGCCTAATTGTACGATTTTTGTTTTTAGTCAGTACAGTTGTCGTCCGAAAATACAATACAAATACATGACATCACTTCCGATTTTTTGTTTTCCGTCGTACGAAAATTTTCGTGTCTTTAGTAAACAATCCAATTTCTACTTCGGCAAAAAAAGTCAGATGATCTGTCGTCCGATTTTCGGATAGTGTGTACGGGGCATAAGGCAGGGTGTAGCCACGGGGCATAAGGCAGGGTGTAGCCACGGGGCATAAGGCAGGGTGTAGCCACTATCGGCTGATGGGGCAGAGCGACGCCAAAGCTCAGGAAGGCTTCCAACAATCATTTTCAGTATCGACCCTGCTGCCTGTTTGACAGCTGACTCCGCCTTTCCAGCCGCTCCAACCCCCTCCACAGCCCGGCTCCAGTGAGCGCCAGAGGAGCAGAGAGCGATGACTGGCTCTTCCTCTGCTGTCTTGCAAAGGTGCACATTGAGAAACCTGGTTAATCGGGTTGCATTGGGGTTTTTAAATAAAATGGAGGATGGTGGACTAATGGTGTCAAGTATGTTACTTTCTGAGTGTCTGATTCCTATTAAATAACAAACGTAACAACCAGTAATGCGTAAATACTTATGTGGTCGATTGTGAAATAGCGATCAGAAGCAATGGAATATTTGGATTGGATGAGAGAGAAATGTAATAGAAGAAAGCTGCCTGTTTGGCTTTGTGCACAGAAGAGGTTTGTGTATTCTACTGTCATACTGATGTGAGTGGGAACAGCTGTTGTTTTCCTCTCCGTCGGATTCTACACAGCCAAATGCTTATAGGAATTTTTCCCAGCGTGCACATATCTCCAAATCCCGGATCACCTCCCTCTCAGTGTTTGTATACAAGTCTGCTCTTATCTGCTAATAACGAGGTGTTGTTATCCCAGGACTCTGATTTCATCTCTTTGTGCCACTGTCGCGTTTCCCGGGACATGGCTTTATTTATCTCGGATATAGTTCCTGTCCAAGCGCAGGAAACGAGAAGAAAGCACACCGGCAGAGCGAAAAATAGAATGAGGTAAAAGTGATTGGGTCCTGCTGTGTGGGGATGCGAGCGAGGGCAAGATGGTCCCCATAGCATAGCAGGGCGAAAGTGACATCAAAACATCAGTCCCGCCCATGTGTCCTAAATGAAATATTTTTTGTTGTCATAATTTCAATTTTTTTTTTTTAGTGTAAAAAAATATAAAATAAATAAAACCAAAAATGTTTTTTTTTTTTTAAAGCGCCCCGTCCCGACGAGCTCGCGCGCAGAAGCAAATGCATCCGCAAGTAGCGCCCGCATATGAAAACGATGTTCAAACCACACAAGTGAGGTATTACCGCGATCGTTAGAGTGAGAGCAATAATTCTAGCCCTAGACCTCCTCTGTAGCTCAAAAAATGCAACCTGTAGAATTTTTTAAACATCGCCTATCGAGGTTTTTAAGGGTAAAAGTTTGACGCCATGCCACGAGCGGGAGCAATTTTTAAGCGTGGTTTCATTTTACATTTTACTATCATTTTACTCGGCATAACATTCTCTTTCACAATATATAAACAAAATTGGGACAAATGTATTGTCTTATTTTTTTAATTCAAAAAAGTGATTTTTTTTCCCCAAAAAAAGTGCGCTTGTAAGACCGCTGCGCAAATACGGTGTGACAAAAAGTATTGCAATGACCGCCATTTTATTCTCTAGGGTGTTAAAACCCCTAAACATTATTATATATTTTTTTTCTAATTAATTTTCTAGCAAAAAAAAAAAATTTTCGTCTTGTAAACACCAAATCTAAAAAACACCCAAGATCCTTAAGTGGTTAATAAAGAAACACTTGAAACTGTTTATTTTGGCAAAAACTCTTGGTTGCGGCACCTTTATTGGTTTTTCACAAATCATTTTCCATAGCTTTTATTCACTCAAAAACTTCATAAACCATCATACAAACATATTTCTACCTGCTCAGTTCTTATAACTCAAGCAGCAGCACAATTTCAAACATAAAGTCCCCCCTGGATCCAGGGTGACCCACCACATAAAAGTGATCACGACTGGGGCGGGAGGGAGTTCACGCTGCCTTGCTGTTAACTGGGCCAGAGGGAGAGCCTCGGTACCTGCTGGTCCTTAACTAGCCTTCCCAGTCCTTCCAGCAAATTCCCTGGGCCCCCATTGGTTCTTCCTGACTGGCTCCAATTTGGCCCCTTATAGAAGCAGGTGCTGACTTAAGCAACCCTGTCCTAGCTAAATTGGGGTAGGGAGGCTACAATCCCGGGAAAGTGGCCCCATAGTGTGACCCCTTTTTTCATTCTGTGCGCCCCTCTGGTTCTGGTTCCACCTTGTTACCTCGGGCTAGAATTCTATGAAGGTTGGGCTAAGCTCTACACACATCGCTATACCTTGTATATCAGGGGTCTCCAAACTTTCTAAACAAAAGACCAGTTTACTGTCCTTCAGACTTTAGGGGGGCCAGACTGTTGCCAGTGCAAATAGAAAATCCCCCATCATTTTTTGTGTGGAAGGAACAGTGCCCTATTGTTGGTATCGGTGGTAATAATAATGCCCCAGGAATCGGGTTGCCTCCTTGCAGTTACATTTTATCATGGTGTAAACAAATCCTGCCCCAAAGTGTCATGGCTGATAAATGGAAATTGCAGATCGAAGCATAGGAAGCTGTCGGCAGGCTTTCCAGCCCCCCCCCCCCCCCCTGCAAACGCACACAGTTTATAACCGCGTGACAGCCAGGAGATTCTTGGATGATATTTGTTTTCTGACTGGGCCAATAAAAGTGACAACTAGATTTATTGTTTCATAAAGGCGTTTGACTGAGGATACGTGCATCATGGAGATGGCAGACACAAGAGAATAGCAACCGCAGGGCTGATTTGTACAAAGAATCTGAAAATAGAGAGTAGCAGCCAGACAGACCTGCCTTGTTATTCCTTAACACAGGGGTAGACAACCCTGGAGAGGTGAAGAGCTATCTATACAACAGGGAAGAGGTCAAAGATCCCCAGGGTGCAGCATATTGTGCTTCAACTTGGCATTCCCTTCCATACACAATGTTCTTCATGTCTGAAGAGTAATTTGTCACCCCAAGTCTGATGTAGAGATTATAGACAGAGTGCCTGGTCCAGATTATCCAACATTCAGAGTGCAGGGATCAGGAGTATCTAACATGCAGTGTTCAAGAGTGTGTAATGTAGAGAGTGCAAGGGTCAGGAGTGTGCAATGTAGAGAGTGCAAGGGTCAGGAGTGTGCAATGTAGAGAGTGCAAGGGTCAGGAGTGTGCAATGTAGAGAGTGCAAGGGTCAGGAGTGTGCAATGTAGAGAGTGCAAGGGTCAGGAGTGTGCAATGTAGAGAGTGCAAGGGTCAGGAGTGTGCAATGTAGAGAGTGCAGGGGTCAGGAGTGTGCAATGTAGAGAGTGCAGGGGTCAGTAGTTTGCAATGTAGAGAGTGCAGGGGTCAGTAGTTTGCAATGTAGAGAGTACAAGGCTCAAGGGTGTGTAATGTAGAGAGTGCAAGGCTTGCACAGTACGAACCACAACGGAGCCGTCAAATAGCCAAAGATGTAGAGCTGTGAGCCAGCTGTACACAGCGCCTGTGCCATAACAACAAGCGGCGGGTGTATTACTGTTGTTGTGTAAGGGGCGGATGGCTACAAAAGAGGCCGAATTTGAATTTGATGGGCAGAGCTGATAACTTGGGGGTGGTTTTACCAATAAAGTACACGTCTTTGTAGCCATCCGCCCCTTACACAATATAACTGTAATACATCCGCCCCTCGTCGTCATTGCGCAGGCGCCGTGTACAGCTGACTCGCAGCTCCACATCTTCGGCTATTTTCGGCGGCTCCGTTATGGTTCGTACTGTGCCTGCGCAGGACAGGGGGGATATTATCTGCCGGGGGGACCTTCATCGGCAGAACACTGGCACCCAGCTCGGCCACCGCCCCCTGAACAGCACAGTGCTCAAGTGAGCAGCAGCGACTGACGAGCATGGAGCTCTAAGAATCGAGTAATCAGTGGTGTTTGATCACTCAGGTCTCATTGTTCGAGCCGGCGGGGGACAGATGCTGCATTCACCTAGGTAAGTATGATTCTGCAATACAACAAAAAGCCATACTTCTCTTTTTAATATTCACCACCCATCTCTAGGTTTTAAGGAACCCTCACCCCCGCCCTCAGTTTTCTTTATACATCCCCCAAATCCTGCAGTGTTGTGGCCACACTCATGATGTCATGGGTCCTTCCTTTTCTCCATGGCTTTAGCAGTAGGTGGTCCTTTTTCATGGACGAAAGGGCACTCACCTAATAAGGAGGGTCTTCCTTCGCAGACGCACAGTGAACCCAGGCATGGGTGATGACACACCCTCAGGTCCTTGACACCTTAAAATCCTCTGTCTTCCAGGCGGTCACGGGGTACCCCATCAACCTGGAGGACATCTTGTGGTAAAAAAAAGTATTCCTGCAATTGACCGCCCCAGATTGAAGGTGAATGTAGTATTTATGTGAGCTGCTTTTTTATATTAAGCATTTGGTGCGGGACTGTTTTATTTCAATTTAACCAGATTTTGGGTGTTCACTCTCTTGCTGATCCCATAGGTTTACTTTAATCCTTCTCTTGAGAAAAAAAAATAAAAAAAAATGATATTTAGACTGTTACGGAAGCAGAGCATTTTGTAGATTAGGAATGGGTCATTCCGCTGACTGCACTGTGTACATTGCTGTTTGCCTCAGCGCACAAAGCCATTAGATTGGGCTATTGTGGTTTTCATAAGTCTCACTAACTCCTGCCGAAATTGGAAGTAATTACTGCGCCTCTCTAAATATAGCACTTATCATTTTCCTAAGTCTGCCTCAGAGCTATGTGAGCACACAAGTGTATTTGCATACCTGCATGCAAAATAATTGTGGCATCCTTATCTGCTTTCCCTAAAAGCTTGTAGTTGACCACATGAAAGCACACAGCAGAAGCCTGCACTCCTTTACTGGCAGATGGAACAATACAACCCATCCCAAATGGTGTATATAAGGCCTACCAACCTTTTCGTTTGTGTCTGGCCAAGAGCAGATGATAGGGAGAGGAAAGAGAAAATCTACGCTTTGTTTGCTTGCCTTATGCCGCGTACACGCGCTCGGAATTTCCGACAACAAATGTTCGATGGGAGCTTTTGGTCGGAAATTTCCGACCGTGTGTAGGCTCCATCAGACATTTGTTGGTGAAATTTCCGACAATAAAAATTTGAGAGCTGGTTCTCAAATTTCCTGACAACAAAATCCGTTCTCGTAATTTCCGATCTTGTGTGGACAATTCTGACGCACAAAATTCCATACATGCTCTGAAACAAGTACGAGACGGAAGCACTCGGTTTGGTAAAACTAGCGTCCGTGATGGAGATGGCACATTTGTCGCGCTGTAACGGACTGAAATGCATGAGGCCGAAAAGCGAGAATCGTCTCTCACCAAGCTTCTAAAACGACTGATGTTGAACTTCCCTTTTATAGTGCCGTTGTACGTCACTACGTTCTTGACGACAACATTTGTGTGACCGTGTGTATGCAAGACAAGTTTGAGACGGCATACGTCGGAAAAAAATCCACGGTTTTGTTGTCGGAATGTCTGATCGTCAAGATTTTCTTCCATATACAGTATGAATTGTCCATATATTGCTAT
This sequence comes from Rana kukunoris, assembly GCA_029574335.1. Classification (NCBI taxonomy): domain Eukaryota; kingdom Metazoa; phylum Chordata; class Amphibia; order Anura; family Ranidae; genus Rana; species Rana kukunoris. The sequence continues at coordinate 20,361,732 of CM056060.1, read as the reverse complement.
AGAGAAGCTAGTAGGTCAGCCAGTGGTGGCTCGTCCATTAGGGGTGCAGGAGCGCCACCCCCTATCCATGCATCCAGCCCCCTCATTTTATTTTACATTTTTTTTAAGCATGTGATTTGAGTCAGAGGCTCGAATAGGCTTAAAAAAAGTGTGGTCTTGTGGCGCAGAGCACTGCGCCCTGAGCCCACCCAGTTGTGTGACCATAGCGAATACAAATTCACTATTGTCGCACTAATTCTCCTTTCTGCCAATCGGGAAGTGGGTCGTGAGACCCGTTTCCCAATCGGCAGAAAGGAGAAGCCATCCTATTGGCCTATGAGGAGGAGGAGACATACAGGCACTGTGAGGCAGAGAAGACACATGGTCATCCTGCTCCCGCCTCCAGCCTGTGATTGGACAGTGAAAGGATAAGCAGCACAGTGATGAGTTCTTCTCTCTGTCACTCAGATTTTTTTTTTCTCTTATCAGCATGCTTTTTGTCAGGACATGAACTGATTGGCTCTGGATTGTGCTGCTTCTTCCTCTCAGGTTGGGGACAGCTGCAGCTATTCACTGCTCTCTTCAAAGCCAACGATAATCTGTGGCAAAGCAGGGCAGTAAGACAATCACTAGCTGGGCAGAGAGCGGTGAATTGCTGTGGCATCGGTGACCTGTCATTATAGTGGATGGGCCCAGCATCTAACCTCTGAGAACCATAGCAGGTATCGGAAGATTTCTGCTTCTACTATTCGCACCAGCCCTAATCGCCAGTGAAAATGTAGAACTTTAGATACTTAACCTGAAATTTTTGCCTAAAAGAAGAAAAGGTTTCCTGTTAACTGTGACAAGTCCACATTAAAACTTCATGAAATACTAAGAATCATGAGAAGAGCCTCATTTGTTTGCTGGCTGTTCCAGCAATTAAACAAATAATTACTCTCTGACGCCGTGTCCTGATGGATCTTGGCCATCAATCCCCTCTCTGGATTTTGTTATGTAAACTAGTCTGTGAAAATGCAAATTCCTGAACTGAACAGAGGAAGGAATATAGTGTGCCTGGTTTGCAGCTGCCGCCCATACGCTGTGGGGGGGCCTCCATGTTGTAGGGGGGGTTTGGCTTTTCAGAACTAGGTACCTGGTGGGAATGGAAACTACGCAGAATGGTTGATCTGATCTCTATGCACTTGAGGTGTGTCCAGAATATAATTAGAACAAAGTTCCTATGCTCGAAAAGTTCCCTTTTGAAGAGAGAAGCTGGCCAAGGTCACTTGGGGAGGGTTGCCAGGTATGTGTACAGCCTCGTACACACGATCCGACTTCTATCGGACAAATCTGTGGATTTTTGTCCGACGGGCATTGTCCCTGAACTTGTTCTACACTTCGTGGTTTTTCAGCTCTTCACCGCCACCCTTTTGGCAACTTCTGCTATTGTCTGATGTTTGGCATTGGTTCGGAGCATGCGTGTTTGGTACCTGGGCTTTTAGTCCGACGTATTTGTGTACACACGGTCGGATAATCCGACATCACTCATTTGTTGTCGGACAATTTGAGAGCATGCACAGCCAACATTTGTTGTTGGAAATTCCGACAACAATCGTCCGATGGAGCGTACGGATTATCCGACAAAACCTGTCTATAGGATAATTGTTGTCAGAATTTCCGACAAAAAATGTTGGCGTTCCGATCGTGTGTACGGCCCTTTAGAACACTGGTCAGTTGCATGCCAGCCCTGTCAGAGTCGAGACCTACCTTTAAGTGACCCCCTGTTCAAACGTCTCGTATTAAGAAAAATGCAAGCAAGTTTTGGAACAGCTTTATGCAATAAAATTTTGTGTGAAATTGGGTAAAAGTGCATCAGAAACGTTGGAACTGGTGCGAAAGCTTATGGAGATACACAAGTATAGCGATGGCACAAGGCCTTTAAAGAAGGACGAGGAGGTGTTGAAGATAAACGACGGTCATCAAAGACGGAACAGAATGTGGATACAGTGAGGTTTGTTCTCAACAGTGATCGACGACTCACTATCGGAATGATTGCAGAGGAAACAGGTATTACCAAGTCAATTGTTCATGAAATCGTGACACAGGATTTGAACATGGGAAAAGTGTTCTAAAGAACTCGTCGCCTGATCAGAAGGAATGCTGTCAACTCGTTCGCCAAGACCTGTTAGCCTATTTGGAACACAAGCCTGATTTTATGAGTCAAGTGGGTGCTTGCGTACGATCCTGTGATGAAGAAACAAAGGTCAGAATGGCACACACCTTCGTCACCTCGCCCCAAGATACCTCAAATACGCGAATCAAAAGTCAAACTACGCAGACTCTGAACGCCATCCCACGTGAAGACTTCCAGGGATGCTATGAAGAATGGAAAAATCACTGGGAGCGTTGTGTACACTCACAGGGTGCATATTTTGAAGGAGACATTGGGGGTTATTTACTAAAGGCAAATCCATTATGCACTACAAGTGCAAAATGTTCTTGAAAGCGTACCTGGAAGCGCACTTGGAAGTGCAGTCGCTGTAGATCCAAGGGGGACATTCAAGGAAAATAAATAACATAATTTTAGCTTGCACATGATTGGTAATAAAATCGGCAGAGCTTCTGCTCATTTCAAATCTACCCCTCAGATTTACAGCGACTGCCCTTCCAAGTGCACTTTCAGTTCACTTTGCACTTATAGTTTGCACTTGTAGTGCAAAGTGGATTTGCTTTTCGTAAATAACCCCCACTGTTCAATGGTAAAATTTTTCAATAAAGGAATTTTTTTAATATAATTCTCATTACTTTCTAAACACACCTCGGACAGTGCAATGAATCCGTTTTGCTTTAATGCCCCCATCTCCTGTAGCACCTAAGTTTTTACTTTCCTTCACGCCCCCCTTAAAAGTTTTTAGAAAAAAACTTAGTACAGGCAGTCCCAGAGTTACGAACGACTCCTACTTACGAACGGCCTCAAATGCCAGCCGCTTGTGCTCCACGCTGGTCCTAGATACCTCCGAGCACATCTCGCACTGCAGTACTACACGGCCAGAAGAGCCCCAGATAACAAAAGTGCCCGGAACATCCCACATCCATGCACACTTACAAATGCAGTGTTCTGCCCGGAAGTTTACACTTACAAATGCAGTGTTCTGCCCAGAAGTTTACACTTACAAATGCAGTGTTCTGCCCGGAAGTTTACACTTACAAATGCAGTGTTCTGCCCGGAAGTTTACACTTACAAATGCGGTGTTCTGCCCGGAAGTTTACACTTACAAATGCGGTGTTCTGCCCGGAAGTTTACACTTACAAATGCGGTGTTCTGCCCGGAAGTTTACACTTACAAATGCAGTGTTTTGCCCGGAAGTTTACACTTACAAATGCAGTGTTTTGCCCGGAAGTTTACACTTACAAATGCAGTGTTTTGCCCGGAAGTTTACACTTACAAATGCAGTGTTTTGCCCGGAAGTTTACACTTAGAAATGCAGACTTACAAACAAGTTTGACTTACGAAAAAACCTCCAGTCCTTATTGTGTTCGTAACTCAAGGACTGCCTGTACTTCCAAGTATGGGGGAGCATGTAAGTCACCCCTTTTTGCTTCCATGTGGAATAGGGTGACGAAGCTCAGACTTATCTTGAAGAAAAGGAATGGTGGCGGTAGTAACAGCTAACCTGCTGCTTTGTCCTCCATTAGCCAAGTACAGATTTGCTTTTTAGAGGAATTGTAATGATGTTGGTATGCATCATGCCACCGACACTTTGAGGCTTCTGATGTAAATTTGAGGGTGCATTTCCACACCTAGGAGAGACCGCGTACTGATGTCCATAGCAATGAATGGCAGGCGTAAACCTGGTGTAAACAGGTTTTATATGCGTGCTTGCAAGCATGGTGTACACACACATTCATAGTTATGGGTGTCTGCACACCGCAGCTGTCTCCCTTGGGCACAGAAATAGGCCCGAAATTTATGTCAGACGTCTCCAACTGCCCATGTGCATAAAGCCTAAAATAAATCTGCTTAGAGCTAAACTCGAGGCAAATATAAGACATGAACAAATGCAGCTGTGTGTGTATTTATAACAACATTAAAAGGAACGTATGGCCAAACTTTTCTCTTGTAGGTCACAGGAGTTCACACACTTTTGCTCTCCTGTGACCCAAAACCAGCCTACCATGGCTTAAAGCTCGCTGACATCACAGAGCCGCACCATTTTGTTAGGAGCCGCTCCCGTCCCTTCTACAGCCCAGTGCTCTAGCAAGCACTTGAGGGGCAGAGTGGAGAGTGGTGACTGACAGTCACTGGTACTCGCTCCAAGAGGACAGAGCTAAGCCATAAGCGATCATGTGATCGTTAAGGTTCCTAGTAGATGTGGGACAGCTGCAGCATCACGGCAATGCTTCAGCACTTAGGTGAGTATGCATGTTTGTTTTATTTACCCCATACTTCTCCAGGGAAGTGGTGATACACAGAGATGCAGCAAATCTATAGGTTTCACTTGTTTATCTCTAGTCTTCGCTTCTCTACACCACTTCAAAAGGGCAGAATCGTGTTTAAAACCATTCTCCATCTGTTAGTATCACAGCGGAGGGGGCAGAGAGCTGCAGTTACACTGTGTGAGAGCTGATTGGAGAAAAGGCACACACCCCCATTCCACAGAACAAACAGGAGTAAAGGAACATGTAAAGCTGTATTCTGAATAGACAAGCTGTGTGCTGATTGTTTATCTTGTGTGTTGGGAAAACTTCTCAGAAGTGACACATGCTGATTACAGAGGAACCAAGCACCTGAGAGAAACTACACTTAGAGCTTTGGGGTAAGATAAGTAAACACTACAGATTTATGTACTTTGTTCATGACTGAGGTTTACAACCACTATATATATATATATATATATATATATATATATATATATATATATATATATATATATATATAAATTTTATTGCCAGTAGCAGAAATACTTGAATGTAATTAAAGCTGGCTGTACACAATTTATCGTTTTTTTTTACAAACTTCATGTAAAATCATTAGTGGGGTCAAATACGCATTCGTTATCAACTGCAGTGACCAAAAAAAAAAAAAGTCAGCAGGATGGTAACGTTTTCTAAAACAAATTAATTTCTATCAATGCATGTGGTTGTTCAATGAACACCATTATTGCCAAAATCCAATGTTAAAAGAAAATTTTTATGGTGTTGAGTTGTTTTTCTGGGGTTGGGCTTGGCCTCTTAGTTCCAGTGAAGGTAACTCTTAAGGTGTCGGCATTCCAAGACATTTTGGACAATTTCATGCTCTCAACTTTGTGGGAACCGTTTGGGGATGGCCTTTTCCTGTTCAACATGACTGCACACAAGTGCATAAAGACATGGACCTTTGGGATGAATTGGAGAGGAGACTGCAAGCACACCATAGAACGATGTAAATGGTGTCCAAACTTTTTTTTTATTGCATGATCACAACACAAAGAGAGTGCAACGTTTCGGAGCCGCGCAGGGCCCCTTCGTCAGGCATGCAAGATAGGCATTCTCTTCCAACATCAGTGCCTGACCTCACAAATGCCCTTCTGGGAGAATGGTCAAACATTCCCATAGACACTCCTAAACCTTGTGGACAACCTTCCCAGAAGAGTTAAATCTGTTATAGCTGCCAAGGGTGGGCCAACTCAATATTGAACCCTACAGACTAAGACTGGAATGCTATTAAAGTTAATGTGTGTGTAAAGGCAGGCGTCCCAATACTTTTGACAGTACATGCTTTCCTAAGTTGATTTGTATCTCTCAATAGTAGTAGGTCCCGCGTGGTGGATGCCGTTTGTACCAGTTCAGGATATCTGCCATATGTCGATACGAACTTCGTTAAGGAGGCTCATTCTGTGCCCATGACAGAGGCCCGTGTCTTGAAAAGGCATTCTGCCTGTGGGTGAATTCTTCTACGCTGTTCTAAAAATATCCGACGGCCGACTCGCTATCTGCACTGATAAATAAACTGCGTCACAAAGGACTCTTCTTAACCCTTCCGGGCCACAGACGTTTTTGTGTTTTAAGCAATGTGTCAGTGTGGCTATCAACAGCTTCTATTTCTTCTAGATTATATCCATCGGAAATTGAGAATGCATAGGGTTTCCGTCACTGGTAAAGTTCTAAAAATAAATATATCTTGGAGATTTCAGGAATAAATACAGGAAATCTTTAGCAGTTTATCTGCATGCCAAGGGCTTATTTCCATTGAATGGCAAACCAGTCATTCTCTATGGTGCCACCACGACTTTTCATGGTTGTGTGTTACAAAAACATGAAGCTGCTTGCATTTTTTGTTTTAAGCCCCATCAGGGCTGGTGTAAGGATCTTTGACACTCTAGGCGAAATCTAATTTTGCTGCCCCACCTTGGCCCCACCCCTGACTCCATCCTCTTTGCCCTGCCAATGTATACCCCATATTTTTAATGAAGCGCCCATCAAATGCAGTCTCACCAGCGGCCATCAAATGCAGCCTCGCCAGCGCCCATCGTTGCAGCCTCGCCAGCGCCCATCGTTGCAGCCTCGCCAGCGCCCATAGTTGCAGCCTCGCCAGCGCCCATAGTTGCAGCCTCGCCAGCGCCCATCAAAAGCAGCCTACCCACGCCCATCAATAAATGTTTGCTTGCTTCCATTCATTCAGGAGTCGGGACACAGACACAATCCTCCGCCGCCACTGTGGCTCTGACCTTATGTGCTAAAGGAGCGGCAGCTGTCTGCTGATGCTAAAACGTATTTCCTTGCTGCAGAGAGAAGAGAGTATGGACACCAGTGGCCGGGCACCCTTGGCAGTAGTGCCTAGTTTGCCTAACGGTAGCACCGGCCTTGAACCCCATTAATGGGCTGGGGGATGCAATGTCATCAGTCTGCTGCAGGCAGAGGAAGGTTAGTGCTTTCCTCAGAATTCTCTCATCCAATGGTCGCTTTTACTGTAACTTGTTAACAAATGCCAAGTAGGAGGTTATTCTGTGTAAGACATGCACACGCATCCCAGGACATAAAGGCTACAACACTGGCAACAGGATGTACCTTTCCTGATCTACCTTTCTTATTGACAGGGAGAAGGTTCCCCATTCCTGATCTACCTTTCTTATTGACAGGAAGAAGATTCCCCATTCCTAATCTACCTTTCTTATTTACAGGAAGAAGGCTCCCCATTCCTGATCTACCTTTCTTATTGACAGGAAGAAGGTTCCCCATTCCTGATCTACCTTTCTCATTGACAGGAAGAAGATTCCCTATTCCTGATCTACCTTTCTAATTGACAGGAAGATTCCCCATTCCTGATCTACCTTTCTCATTGACAGGAAGAAGGCTCCCCATTCCTGATCTACCTTTCTTGTTTGACAGGAAGAAGATTCCCCATTCCTGATCTACCTTTCTTATTGACAGGAAGAAGATTCCCCATTCCTGATCTACCTTTCTTATTGACAGGAAGAAGGTTCCCCATTCCTGATCTACCTTTCTTATTGACAGGAAGAAGATTCCCCATTCCTGATCTACCTTTCTTATTGACAGGAAGAAGGTTCCCCATTCCTGATCTACCTTTCTTATTTGACAGGAAGAAGATTCCCCATTCCTGATCTACCTTTCTTATTTGACTGGAAGAAGGTTCCCCATTCCTGATCTACCTTTCTTATTTGACTGGAAGAAGATTCCCCATTCCTGATCTACCTTTCTTATTGACAGGAAGAAGGTTCCCCATTCCTGATCTACCTTTCTTATTGACAGGAAGAAGGTTCCCCATTCCTGATCTACCTTTCTTATTGACAGGAAGAAGGTTCCCCATTCCTGATCTACCTTTCTTATTGACAGGAAGAAGGTTCCCCATTCCTGATCTACCTTTCTTATTGATAGGAAGAAGATTCCCCATTCCTGATCTACTTTATTGACAGGAAGAAGGTTCCCCATTCCTGATCTACCTTTCTTATTGACAGGAAGAAGATTCCCTATTCCTGATGTACCTATTCCTGATGTACCTATCTTATATGATAGGAAGAAGATTCCTCATTCCTGCTCTACTATCATATAAGATAGGTACATCAGGAATAGGTACATCAGGAATAGGGAATCTTCTTCCTGTCAATAAGAAAGGTAGATCAGGAATGAGGAATCTTCTTCCTATCTTCATTTCTCAGGAAAAGGGTTCTAAACTTCTGATCTATCGGCTTCATTTGATAGAAGAAGGTTCCTCATTCCTAATCTGTCTTCCTCATTTGACAGTTAACAGTTCGCACAGGTTTATTCTCCAAGTTGTCATACCCTGCAGTCTCTGACAGCTCTGGTCCCAACTGTCAAAAAAGGGCCAATTAACATGTATCCTGATCATGTGACCCGGTGGGTGCGTTATAGTGCAGGGCGAATAGAAGTGTAAAATTGGTTTTGATGGACCTACCGTAAAAGAAATCCTGTGATTAATGTGTAGTATGGGTAATTCATCTCACTTAATGGACCTTTTTGAAATATTTATTAGTTAAGAGCATCAGATACTACCAATGTATTTGGGGGGTGGGAGCCAAGACCCTTCTTTGAGTCTTGAACAATTGATGTTAATAAAATCACAACAGAATGCAAAAAGGGATCAGTGTTTGTTAAAGCTTCATGAAGATGTAGAGATTCGGTGGAAACTGACCTAGCGTCTCCTGATGGCACTGTAGGCAGACGGCTGGGATCATGTGACCATCATGACAGATATGACATATGATCCCATGACGTATGTTAGTAAATCAAACCTCTCTGGGCTCCATTCAACTGTGTAAAAATAATATCCTGGGCAAATTAGTCAGAGTTATTTTCAAATTAACTGACGCTGCTAAATTTTGTTCTGGGCATCTACCCATTAATGCCCTCTGGTGCAAAGGGATTAGATGCTTTGATAAGTTTGCTTATGCTAATTTGGTCACATTCACTTATGAATCTATCTGTATACAGTACTAGTAAACTTTTCCTGTGCCCTTGGTGGTATACCTCCTTTTTAAAATACATTTATAAAAGGAGGCAGATAAGTGTTTACAGGGCCGTTGAGTCAGTGGATGAGATTGTTTCCCTTTGATTACATTATTAGTTCTTTGTTCCTCATCTTTGGGTGGCGGACCCTTTTAAATGGCTTTAATAGGTGACCAAACTCGTAAATACTGTATTTGCAGGTAACACCTTTAATATAATAGAGGATAAGCACTGTGAGCCATTAAACCTACTTTATAGAACCATTAAAATGACAGCTACGCTTATATCTGTTCTTGAACTATGATGACTTGCTAATAACCAAAGCGCATTGCATTCGCATTAAAAAGCAACTCGTTTAGTGAACAGTGCCAATATGTCATAGCCAAATGGTTCTCTCATTTCATTTTAGTGGCTTAAAGCTGAACGCCAGAGAAATGGCTTAATAGATAAAATGCGTATATTAAACGTATTTTACCTGCCAAAAGAATTATAATTCTGCCCATCCAGTTCTGAGATTTACACAGTTCTGTCGGATAGGACTCTTTAACTGTTAATAAACTGTAAAAAAAAAAAAAATAGTCAGGTTGAAAAAAGACACATCTATTTCAACCATAAAAAAAAAATATACCCAATCGTATACCCACAGTTGATCCAGAGGAAGGCGAAAAAACCCCAGCAGAGCATGATCCAATTTGCTACAGCAGGGGAAAAAAAATCCTTCCTGATCCCAGAGAGGCAGATGGATTTACCCCGGATCAACTTTACTTACAAATCTTAGTACTCAGTTATATTATGTACATTTAGGAAAGAATCCTAGCCTTTGTTAACCACTTTGAGCTGGGGCCATAAACAAACGACGCCCACAAGTTGGCTCTCAATGCCGGGAGGATGTCTATTGACATCCTCAACTCCTCCGGCCACTGGGTGGCGCATGCCCGCTGCATCACTGGGGTGCAGATGCGCGTGCCTGGCGGCAGCGATGTCCGCCAGGCACCCGCGATCGGCCGTTGCACAGACCAGAATGTGGATCTGTGTGTCAGATATTTTTTCACCTTAATGCATAGGATGCATTAGGGTAAAAAAACATTTACCTTTACAACCACTTTAATGGGGAGTTCCAGCCTTTTAGTGTTTATTAAAAGTCAGCAGCTACAAAAAGTGTAGCTGCTGACTTTTAATAAACCGACACTTACCTGCTTAACAGTCCAGTGACGTGGCCGCCTGAAGCGTCGCTCCTCCCCCTCTACGGCTGGCGCCTCCATTTATAGTGTGGGCACCCGGCCGTGACAGCTTTCTGTTTCACGGCTGGGCACTCACTGCGCATGCGCGAGTCGCGCTGCACTCTGAGTAGACAGGCGATCTCAAGGGACCTGTCACATGTCTCTGGAGATCACCTAAAGGGAGGGGCTGCCTAAGGCGAGAAGAGAAGTCGCCGAGGCGGTCCCTGGGCGGAAGTAGGAAGTGGGACAGGAAGTCCCACTCCTACTGAAGCCCCACCCCCAAAAAAAATTACATGCCAAATGTGGCATGTAAGGGGGCGAGGAGTGCTTAAAGTGTAAGTTCCACTTTTGGGCGGAGGTCAGTATTTAACCCACTTTCCATAGTGTAGCTGGTGAACACCTGTTCTCCTATCGGGAGCCTTGTGCTGAGAACCTACCCCAGTGTCTCGCTGTAAGAAGAATGATTGGTGGTGGGATTGTGAATTCTCCTCCGATCTCCGCATTATATTTATGGCCAGTCATGTTAATATTTGTGTAGGGAGATGGGTAATGCACATGCCATGTCTAATCAGAAGCCAAAGTGAATGTTCCAGCCGGCAGGCCCCTACCGAGCAGCTCAAGTGAAAACACTCCAGTCCGGCCTCTATAAATAGAAGGGTTTAATTCCCAATTAAAACGTTCCTTTATCCCCAGATGTGTAGCCAGAAGCTTTCCCATGCAAATGCTTTCATGAAGAATACGCATCTTGCACAGGGACATCGCTCTGGAGAAACATGTTGATGCCATTGGCTTGATGATCAAACAGTCTGATCTTCCAAGTAGTCTTCCTGCCATTACCCATAATGCACTACATACATGGAGCGACTGTGATATGGTGCTATGGGCGCAAGGAAAATAAATCTTCCTTTAGACACTTTGGATCACGATGCCCAGAATAGCGAAGCTGCTATTTTTATGTCACTTGTTTGGTTAAAGCGAAACTCCATGCAGATAAAAAGGACACAAATTAGTGCAGATCTGTATTCATTAGTACCACTTGAAGACCAGGCCATTTCTGGAACTTAATTTAAAAAAAGTTAAAAGTTAAAATTCGTATTTGTTGCTAGAAAATTACTTGCAGAGACCATAGACTTCTAGAGTATTTGCGCAGCTCTTTTTCAAATGCTATTTTTTTGGAAAAAATACACTTTAATTAATAAAAAAAATAAAAAACACAATAGTTACCCCAATTTTTTTATATAATGTGAAAGATGATGTTTTGCCGAGTAAATGGATACCTAACATGTCATGCTTTAAAATTGGGCACGTTCGTGCAATGGCAACAAACTACAGTATTTAAAAACCTCCATAGATGACATTTAAAAACTTTTTATAGGTAGTTACAGAGGAGGTCTTGCACTAGAATTATTGCTCTCACTCTAATGATCGTGGCGATACCACAAATGCATGGTTTGAATGCCATTTACATATGTGGGCACGACTTGCATTTTAATGAGTGATATATAAATACTTGACCCCTTCGCAAAACATGACTTAGTACTCTGTGATAACCAACAAGGGTTTTCCCACCGAGGTCAGACGTTTCTTGTAGTTGGCCACCAGGTTTACACACATCTCAGGAGGGATTTTGTCCCACTCCTCTTTGCAGATCTTCTCCAAGTCATTAAGGTTTGGAGGCTGACATTTGGTAATTCGAACCTTTAGATCCCTCCACATATTTTCTATGGAATTTAGGTCTGGGGACTGGCTAGGCTACTCCAGGACCTTAGTGTGCTTCTTCTTGAACCACTCCTTTGTTGCCTTGACCGTGTATTTTTGGTCATTGTCATGCTGGAGTACCCACCCATGACCCAAATTTCATAGCCCTGGCTGAGGGAAGGAGGTTCTCACTCAAGATTTGATGATACATGGCCCTGTCCATCGTCCCTTTGATGTGATGAAGTTGTCCTGTCCCCTTCGCAGAAAAACGCCCCCAAAGCATAATGTTAACCACCTCCATGCTTGATGGTGGGGATGGCGTTCTTGGGTCATAGGCAGCATTCCTCCTCCTCCAAACACGGTGAGTTGGGTTGATGGCAAAGAGCTTGATTTCGGTCTCATTTGACCACAACACTTTCACCCAGTTCTCTGAATCATTCAGATGTTTATTAGCAAACTTCAGACAGGCTGTACATGTGCTTTGAGCAGGGGGACCTTGCGGGCACTGCAGGATTTCAGTCCTTCACGGCGTAGTGTGTTACCAATTGTTTTTGTGCTGACTATGGTCCCAGCTGCCTTGAGATCATTGATAAGATTCTCCTGTGTAGTTCTTTCTGGGCGGATTCCTCACTGTTCTCATGATCATTGAAACTCCACGAGATGAAAACCTAAGGCCTCGTACACACGATCAAATCTGTCTGCTGGAGACAGTCTGCTAGACCGTTTCAGCAGACAGATTCGATCGTGTGTATGGGCAAACAGACGGATTTGGCCACCCGACAGATTTCAAAGCATGCTTTGAAATCTGTTGGCTGGGAACCCGTCCGCCTGACAGGTCTGCTGGTTAGTACGCTAACCAGCAGACATTTCTTCTCGCACACGCGCCGAATGGTTTCGACGCATGCGCGGAGGTGTTTTACTTCCTGGTGCGGTGACGTGGCGGCGTCAACGTCACCGCCGCGTCAGCGCGCTGTCTGCTGGCGGGGATTTTGGTTGCTCGTGTGTACAAGCGAGCAAACCAAAATGCCAGCAGACAGATCTGTTCAAATCAGTCGGTCCGACCGATTTGAACAGACACATTTGATCGTGTGTACAAGGCCTTAGTGGAGTCCCAGACCGAGGGAGATTGACAGTTATTTTGTGTTTCCTCCATTTGCGAATAATATTACCAACTGTTGTCACCCTCTCACCAAGCTACTTGGCGAAGGTCTTGTACCCCATTCCAGCCTTGTGTAGGTCTACAATCTTGTCCCCGACATCCTTGGACAGATCTTTGGTCATGGTGGAGATATTGGAATCTGATTGCTTCTGTGGACAGGTGTCTTTTTTATACAGGGAACAAGCTGAGATTAGGAACACTCACTTTAGGCCAGGTTCACACTTGTCCTACAAACGCTCCGACATTGGGAGCTCATGTCGCATGACGTGTGAACATCAATGTTTTCCTATGGGAGCCATCTTAACCGGTCCGACTTTGAAAATGCTCCCTGTACTACTTTGGTCCGACATTGATCCTACTTCAGCCCATTGAATATCATTGAAGAAAGATCAAAGTAGGATCCTTGTCCTAACCATCCGACTTTTAACATCCAACATGGTGATTACAGCAGCAGTAAGGCGGCGTACCACCGACCGAGGTTCTCGCTGGAAACCAGCGAGAACCTCGCTGGAAGCTGCATTCCAGCGAGGACCTCGGCCGTGTGTACGCTCTCGGCGAGCTTCCCGTCGAGCAGAAATAGAGAGCACGGTCTCTATTTGCTCGACGGCCCGCCTGGATGAATGGCTGGTTGCCATTCCCGACGGGCGGGTCGCCGATTTCGACGGCCGGCAGGGAACCTCGACGGGCGGAACGATGTGTTCTGCCCGTCGAGGTTCTCTGCCGTGTGTACGCCGCCTAAAAGGAATTTATCTCACTCTGGGATTGTTTTGATTGGTCAAAGAACAAGTCAGACTATCACAAAGTGGATCAAAGTAATATCCTGTTCATGAAAGTCTGGATGTAAGACCGATGTAGGACTGATGTCGCAGAGCAAAGTAGGATGAAAGTCATACTGCTGTCATGTAGTATAGTGTTAACGCAGCTTCAAGAGCGTGCTTCTAATCTCAGCTCGTTACCTGTATAGAAAACACCTGGGAGCCAGAAATCTTACTGATTTAAAAGGGGATCAAATACTTATTTCACTCCATTAAAATGCAAATCAATTCATAACTTTTTTGAAATGCAGTTTTCTAGATATTTTTGTTGTTATTCTGTCACTCACTGCTATGATTTTTTTTATAGACGAATAATATACTAATTACACAAACATTGTTCGTTCTGTTATCGTACGAGAAATTTTCGTTCTTGTCTCTTCGGATACGATCACATGAACTAAACGACTCTCAAAAGTTGTGTACTAATGATTAGATTTTCAGACGAGCTCTTCAAAATGTTTTTTTATTTTTTCGTCCAATTTTCTCATTGTGTTTACAATTGAGCAACTATTGCAATTAGAGCTGCACTATTAATCGTTCAAAAAAATTGTAATCTCGATTCAGCCCCCCTCACAATCTCTGTTGCAGAGTTTCCCGATTCTTTCATGTAACAAGTGTAGAGACTTCTCTGCTCACTCTGGCAGTCTGCCAAGTTTTTAACAACATTGGGCCAGATTCAGGTAGAGTTATGCCAGGGTATCAGTGATACGCCAGCATAACTCAGGCTTTGCGCCGGCGTACCTGTTTTCTGTATTCAGAAAACAAGATACGCCGGTTTGCTGCAAAGATCCGACAGGAGTAATTGTATTACACCGTCGGATCTTAAATGCAGTTTTAAAATGGCCGCCGGGGCGTTCCCACTGATTTACGCAGAGAATATGTAAATCGGCGAGATACGCCAATTCACGAACGTACGCCGGCCCGACGCAAGCACTTTACGCCGTTTTACGTAAGGGTTTTCCCGGCGTAAAGATAAAGCTGCCCGAACCAGGCGCATCCTATGTTAAGTATGGACGTCGTGACCGCGGGCATTTTTTATTTTTTGTTACGTCGTTTGCGTAACTCGTCCGTGAATGGGGATTTACGTCGATTACGTTCACGTCGAAAACACCGTCATAATTTGGAGCATGCACACTGGGGTTTTTCTACGGTCGACGCATGCACAGTATGTTCGGCGCGTGGACGCGCCTAATTTAAATAGGAAACACCCCCTACCCGCCTATTTTGACTTAGGCCGCCAAATTTTATGCTACGCCGCCGCAACTTAACACGCAAGTCCTTTGTGAATACAGCACTTGCGTGTAAAGTTATGGCGGCGTAACGTAAATAGGTAACGTTACGCCGCCGCAAAGAACCGCTCGCCATCCTGAATCTGGCCCATTGTCTGTCTAGTAGATAAGTAGAAACATTGTAACTCTTCCTTCTTAGATCAAAGGGATAAAATGTGTGTAAATGCTGGAAGATTAACCACTTAAAATCTAAACCCTTTTTCTGACTTGTTTCTTACAAAGTTTAAATCACATTTTTTTGCTAGAAAATTACTTGGAACCCCCAAACATATATTTTTTTTAGTAGCGACCCTAGGGAATAAAATGGCAATTGTTGCAATATTTAATGTCACACTGTATATGCCCAGCGGTCTTTGAAATGCAATTTTTGGGGAAAATAAAAAAGAAACTGTAAAGTTATCCCAATTTTTTGGTTAAATGTGAAAGAAGTTGTTACGCCGTTAGAATCGTGATCTATCTTCTAAGCAAAAAAATTGCGATTCTCATTTTAGCCAGAATCGTGCAGCTCTAATTGCAATTTAGCCTTGTGCGAATTGCGGTGGCAAGAATCTGGTGATTCTTGCTGCTGCTGTGAGCGGCTAGCTGTGGCCCCTTAGCTTGTTCACTTTTAATAACAAGTCGCTGGTGGCCGCAGCTTTTTACTTTGTGCAGGTCCAACAGCGACCAACAGGTGTGCCGACAGGCGTAAAATAGCTGCAGCCACCAGTGACCTTTCATTATAGTGAACAGGCTCAGCAGCCACAGCTAGCCGCTCGCAGCCCAGCAGGAATCCACTAAATTGCTTGTGCCAGCGTAACATAACTTAACTCTGAGAAAAGTAAAAGTCCTTCCTTGCAGAGGGGCTGTGTCAACACTACAAAGGTTAAAACCGGCCATAAATGGATCAAATCTCGGCTAGTTCAGCAGGGACTGGCTGAGATTCAATCCATCTTTGGACAGGCTGGTTCTACCCAAGTCACTATGCTTGGATACAGCTAGCCTGTTGGACGAAAACCCAATAGAAAACCTTTGGGATGAATTTGAACGGAGACCTTCTTGTCATACCTCAGTGCCTGACCTCACAGATGTTCTTCTGGAAGAATGGGGAAACGTTCCCATAGACACTCCTAAACCTTGTGGACGGCCTTCCCAGAAGAGTTAAAGCTGTTATAGCTGCAAAGGGCGGGCCAACTCAATATTGAACCCTACGGACTAAGACTGGGATGCCATTAAAGTTCATGTGCGTGTAAAGGCAGGCGTCCCAAGACTTTTGACAATATAGCATAGTACAATATGGTTTATACCCTTAGGGTACCCTGCAGAGCAAATAAATGTCACATGCTCCCCCATACTGAGATGTACCATGCATTTCTCTTTACTTAAAGCAGCTTAACAGAGGCGTACAAGGAATGCGAGTGCTGCTGGAGCGGGGAAGATGTAAAGAAACTGGTTTCGTTTCCCAGGGTAAAGCACAGGTTATTTTTAAAGCAAACCTGTCCTGCAATATAAAACCAGCAACATAAAAGGATGCAATTATACCCGCAGGCACCTAAGCAATGCATGTCTGCTTGCTGCGTACAACATTTAGGCCTCGTTCACACCATGGTGCAGAGGCATCAGTTTTTCTGCACACATTCTGTAAGCAATTGCTATGTGCCCTGTTTACACTACAACGTGTGGATTTTTATTGCAATGTATGTAGTTTCCTGTAAAGGAAAAAAACTGACCTGACATCAACATTGGTGTGAATAGGGCACATAAGTGATGAGCAAGAAAACTGATGCCAGCGTGCATGGAAACTGATGTCTCTGCATATGAACTGTGCATGGTTTTCCCATCAGATCCCATCATTTTTTATGAACTTATGGTGTGAACGAACCCTTAAAGTGAACATTGTTTCACCCAAAATAGGGATGGATCATGGGGGGGGGGGCCTCTTGTAGACAGGGCCGCCTTTGGGGGGGGGGGGGTACAGGTAGTACACCTGTAAGGGGCCTGGATGGCAACCCCCCCCCCCCTTTTTTTTATGAAAACATTTTTTTTGTGTGTGTGTGTGTGTGTGTAGGGGCCCAGAGGTCCCCAGAGCCCGGGTTTTTTTTTTTTTTTTTTTTTCATAATTTTTTTTTTTTTTTTTTTGTAGGGGCCTGGAGGTCCACAGGGCCCCGGATGGCAACCCCCGCCCCAAAATTGTAGACCAGCCCAATAGCCGCAAGGAACATATGTACTCAGTGGAGACGTCCTACAACTACATAGCAGACCTGGAATGCTAACTGCAAAGTCTCCTGTCTGTTCTGCTTTATATGATAAAGTTAGTAAGGAAGTTGGAGTTCTACTTTAGGCACTTTACCAGATAGTATTAAAGCACGCATTTAAAGTGAGCCCTGCCCACAGTCACCAATTCTGACAGGTGGAGCAGTAAAGCTGGAAATGTATTGGTGGCTTTGGGAGCACAGGCAGCTCTTGTGTTAATAACAGGCCAGCTGTCTGTTTAGTTGTG
The DNA here is from genome assembly GCA_029574335.1 of Rana kukunoris. NCBI lineage: Eukaryota > Metazoa > Chordata > Amphibia > Anura > Ranidae > Rana > Rana kukunoris. The sequence goes on along the minus strand of CM056060.1, from coordinate 20,344,150 downwards.
CTGAAGCTTTGTGTGGACATATGACGGGTCCCACAGATCCAAAGCAGAGGTATAATCTGTATACAAGTGACACTCTGAAAAATGATCCCAAAGGCATACAAGGAGATAAAAATAGAGACCTGGAGAGAGCTGTGCTTATGAACACAGGCCTGCAGGTCTGCACAATGTCCCAGCAAGTCAAGACAGCTCCTGCAGCTGACCTACGAAATATAGGTCTACAGGGTGACTAGAGTGATGGCTTCCAAGGTTACAGCGAGCTATGGAACCTGTTTCATGGAGGTAGACAAGTTTTCCCACTTTTACAAAGAAATGAAGGGTCTATAATTTTTTATCATAGGTGTATTTTAAATGATAGAGCCAGAATATCAATCAAAAAAAAAAAAAACACCGGCTACAAATGTTATAAATTGGGGGCTCCTAGATTAAAGAGGGCTCCCAGACTCCGATAAGCCCCCCGCCCGCAGACCCCGACAACCAACGGCCAGGGTTGTCGGGAAGAGGCCCTTGTCCTCATCAACATAGGGACAAGATGCTTTGGGGTTCGGAGGGGGCACTCGCTCATCCCCACCTCCTTTACTGACCGGCCAGGCTGCGTGCTCGGATAAGAGTCTGGTATGGACTTTGAGGGGAGGTTCTCCTTAAAATCCATACCAGACCGAAGGGCCTGGTATTCTCTTAGAGGGGGAACCCATGCCAGTTTTTTTAATTTTTTTATTATTTGGTAAAGATTTATACCAGACACAGTGCCTGATATTGTCGGGGATCAAAGTCGGATCCCTGTTTATTAAAGTCGGATGCATGTCGGACTTCAAGTCACAGGGCAAAGGTCAGATCCAAAGTAGTACGGGTGTTGTGTCGTACCAGTGTGAACCCGGCCTCATTCTGGCTCCCACAGACTGGCTACAGTAGGTGCTCATGTGGTACACAGATTAGTCCTGTCAATCTTAGAAGGTGCTTCTAACGACATCTCGTTGTGTATAAAAGACACCTCCACAGAATCTTTCTTCTATTCCAACCTCACCATCCAGTCTCATGCACACTGGAAGTTTTTGGATGTTTTTAGCCTAGGTTCACACTACTGTGATGCACTGCGTGTTTTTTTTTTTTTTTTTGTACTGTGTGAGGAGCGAATTTGACTTGCGTTTTGAGTTTAACAGGTGCAAATTTACTGCGGTTTTTACCACAAATTTCAGAAGGCAGACCGTGAACTGTGTGCGGCGAGTTTACTGCAAGTTCAGTTGAAGATAAAATTTGCACTGCACCATAGGAATTTGCATCATCAACACGCACAGGACCCTTTTTCCTTGCACCAAATTCGCAACGCACAAAATCTGCAGGGGATCAAATTATTTTTTTCCCCCACTGTATGTGCATGAGCCTCATAGCTGTTATTCTGCAATGTGCGGTTATCGAGGATGCTGCTACCTCTGACTGCTAGTTTCAGGAGATTTGGAGATATCAGTACTGTGCTTCTCACTGTTCTCTTTGCTGGAGAAGAAGCTGCACCAGAGGGCCTGCAGTGTAAACATCTCCCTGCTTCAGTGTCATATAGTCCCTGGATCTGTGCTTTTTCATCACATCATAAGCCAAAAAATATACTGCGCTAATTAATAAATCAACCCTAAACAGCTGCAACTAGAAAGTAAGCCATACACCAAAGACTGATAGCTCAGCTTTATCTTTGCATGTTTTCATCAGATCCAAATAAAAAAAGTTTTACGGACAGTACTCCATTTTCTCTGTCAGATTTTTGATTAGGTATTGCTGGATTTTTAACACTCAGTTCCTCCTGTGAACCTGGCAAAGAACGAGGAGAAGCACACCGCTCCAGGCAGTATCAGGTGCAAGGAAATTCACAGGTGTAGTAGACCTCGGCTCACCACCGTGGAAGGCGAGTAAAACAAGAAATTGGTCGCACACTGAAACTCCAAATTATCTTGATGTCATCTTTATTGTCAAAAGGGGTGAGACAGATACAGGCAATGGTAGACGCGTTTCACAAGCGATAGCTTGCTTTTTCACAAGAGTTCCTCCAGTTGCCCTAGAAGAAATCTTGAAACACCCCTGGATGTGTGAACTTTCCATAGCAGAGTGGAAGTCATCATTCAGCGTACTCTGTGTGCGGAGGTGTGTCGTCAGCAGTGAACTCGCTGAGTCCTTTCATCCACCATGTCTGCCAGATCCAGTGACCCCCTCTCCAGTTACTCCCCCGGGAATTCTCCCAGCTGTCTCCAACTTCCTTTTTGGTTGCGGCTGTGGGAAGCAGGTGGATTAACATGGACTGAGTTCAACACATAGCATATGTCACATGGAAAATTCTCTGCGCCAAGATACAACACCGAAAATCTATGCTGAATGCAAACAATACTGCTCATGTGAGATCTTTAAAATGGGCCTTTACAAAAAAAAAAAAAAATCTTATTTTAACGTGAATCACTTGAAGGCAGATTTGGAAATTCAACTTTTAGCATAGCCCATTCAGGATGCCTCCGGAGGTCACCAATGGTGGTAAAAGCATCGGACCCTGCCAAAACATAAAATAGTATTGACCAGATTTGTGCTGTAAAAGCCCTTGTGAGCCGTACCGTATGTAGATGGGGCAAATTGGCCACTTTGGGTGGCGATCAAGGAATGTTATCAGCTATGTGTCAGAAGAACTGAAAGCAGGACAGTGCCACTAAGATTGTGCTGGCTATCGGGGAATGTTATCAACAATGTGTCAAAAGAACTGCAAGTGGTACAATGCCACAGAGGTTGTCCCTGGCTCTCAGAATGGTTATCGGCTATGTGTCAAAAGGACTGAAAGCAGGACAGTGCCACCAAGATTGTGCTGGCTACTAGTGAAACTTTGCTAAAAGCTGTAAATTTTAGAACGTTTAAAATGGGAAGATTTATGGGAATTTGCACCCTATGAACTGGGTTGTGTCAGAGGGTCTGCAGTATCCCAGCCAAGGTTGCACTGGTTTTATTGGGGCCTGGAGCCATGATTGGGGCCTGGGGCCCATTTGATCTAAAGCCAGCCCTGTGGCAGGGATGAGTGTCAGAAGAACTGGAAGCAGGACTGTGCCACCAGGATTGTCCCTGGCTATCAAGGATGGCTCTCATCTAAGTAGAGGAAGGACTGAAAGCAGGACAGTGCCCTCAGGATTGTACCTGGCTGTTAGAAAATGTTGTCCGCTAAGTGTGAGAATAACTGGAAATAAGGACCGTGCCACCATGATTGTCTTTGGCTGTAAGATAGTTGCCATCTAAGTATAAGAAGGACTGGATGAATGATGGTGCCACCATGATTGTCCCTGGCTATCAGGGAGGGTTGTCGGCTAAGTATAGAAAGAATTGGAAGCAGGACAGTGCCACCAGGATTGTCCTTGGATATCAGGAAGGGTTGTCAGCCAAGTATAGGAAGAACTGGAAGCAGTTGAGTGCTACCAGGATTGACCCTGGTTGTAAGAGATAGATGTCATCTAAGTAAAAAGGACTGTAAGCAGGACCGTGCCACCAGGATTGTCCCTGGCTATCAGAGGTAGTTGACATCTAATGCCGCGTACACACGATCGGAAATTCGGACAAGAAAACCGTGGATTTTTTTTCCCGACTGAATGTTGGCTCAAACTTGTGTTGCATATACACGGTCACACAAATGTTGTCTGAAATTCTGACCGTCAAGAACGCAATGACGTACAACACTACAACGAGCCGAGAAAAAATAAGTTCCATGATTCTGAGCATCTGTGTGTTTTTGTGCGTCAGAATTGCATACAGACGATCAGAATTTCCGACCAAGAACTTTTCCCGTTGGAAAAAATGAGAACCAGCTCTCAATTTTTTGCTGTCGGAAATTCTGATGGAGCCTACACGCGGTCGGAATTTCCGACCAAAAGCTCACATCAAACTTTTCTTGTCGGAATTTCCAATCGTGTGTACGCGGCATAAGTATTAGAAGGACTGGAAGCAGGACAGTGCTACTAGGATTGTCCTTGGGTATAATGGAGGGTTGTCGGGTTAAGTATAGGAACCCGACAACCAGTCAGTCAGTCAGTGACAGTGGGAGAGTAGGACGCTCCGGCCTCCCGCACGAGTCGCTCTCGCCAGGGACCAGTCAGCCAGACAGTCAGGCAGGCTCCCTCCACCCCTCCAGGGACTTATTAGGCTTCCCTTGACTTGCTTGATCCCCGCTGGCTCCCTCCTTCATCCCTTCGCCAGGGAGCCAAGCAGGTAAGCCACACACAGCTGTCCTTTTCAGGACAAGCTGAGGCAGCTTTTCCAACCCCCCCACAGCTCTCCCTCTTTCATCCGTACCCCCATACTACCCCCCCCCACTCAGCGCTATCCCCCCAGTGCTATCCCCGCAATTCCACGCCATTCGGGCGTTTTTTTTTATACTTCCGCGCCGGCCTGTGAGGATTCGCGGCAGCCGCGATTTAGGAAAGGCCGCGGCTTCACCTGCGGCCTAGCGGCGCACCGCTCCTCACGCCCGGCAATCGGCAGCAAATCACCTCAACGGCCCAGAAAGCCTCCTCCTACCCCAGCAAACCCCCCCTCTCCTCCCAGCTATTCTTCCCGGCCCCCCAGGCAGCACCGATCCACTTAATTAGGTGGACCCCAGCCTGGATCCTGCTGCCCGGTCGGCGGCCATCTTGGTACACCCAGCCCCAATCCCCTTTCCTTAACACTATTAGGACTTGATCCAGGGTTCGCCGATCGCCTCTTAAGGGGTCAGGAAGGAATTTTTTCCCCGCCGTAGCACATTGGCATTGCAAGGCCAGGGTTTTTTGCCTTCCTCTGGACCAAGCCTGGGTGGAGGATTCAGTCACTTCTTGAAAATCCTCCACTCCCCCCCCCCACCCCGGTATATGGCGACCATGGTCAATCTGCAATACACGGCAGAGACCATTTGGAACTTGAAGCAATATGCCGCATTTTTACCAGCCATTACCAAAAAAAAACTAAATTCTGCGCCTTTTGAGAAACGATCGGAGATCGACTATCAAACATCACAGCCGCCTACCCCAGCCTAAGCACATATCATGTGCGTTGATCAACACCAGATCGGCAGTAAAACATCGATTAGAAATCCATGATTTCATTCTACAATACGATTTAGACTGCCTCTTTATTACAGAGAGCTGGCTCACAGCCGACTGTAACACCATTTTAGGAGAAATGGTGCCAGAAACCTACCGTATTATAACGGAAAACAGAATAGGGCAAAGAGGAGGAGGACTGGCGGTGATCCACAAGTCCCATCTTACGATCATTAAACCAGTCCTTCAAAACCCTCTTCCATTCATGGAAACCCTTACGCTGAAGCTGGAAATAAACTCCCAGGAGACCGTACAGATTTTGCTCTGCTATAGACCACCCGGCCCAAAATCGCAGCTTTTACTATCATTGACGGACTTCATCTCTACCTATACCCTTAACAGCAAACACCTTTTGCTGCTCGGGGATTTTAATCTTTGGGCCAATTCATCACAAGACCCCATTGCCGACGCCTGCATTGAACATCTAGGAGGATTAGGGCTACAGCAATTAGTATGTGGGCCCACACATACTTCAGGTCACACCCTCGATCTTATTTTCAGGCAAAATCTGGAAATAAAAATCTTGGAAAAGGAACTATTGCCATGGACAGACCACCATGCAATTAAATTCATTATTTCCGATTTCCCTCCCTTAACAAAAACATCAAAACCAGTGACAACACACTGGACTAGATGTCAGAAGAAGCTCCATTCGGAACTCTTCAAAACCACGTTAAGGAATAAAATAAAAACAATTCAGCCGAACCAAACGGCTGTAGAAACACTGGATGCCATAAACACAGCCCTATTACAGTCAGCTGACTTAATAGCGCCGAAACATAAAACCTGCATCCGAAAAAATACCTCCAGCTGGTTCAACAACCAATTGGCGTTATTAAAACAAGAGCGTAGAAGGGCGGAAGCCGCCTGGAAGAGAAGCTCTTCAGAGGCGAACCTCTCCATCTACAAGGCATCAACCAGGAAATACCACAAAGAAATTTTCAAAGCCAAGAAAAATTATTTTTCCGAGGCTATCAACAGCGCCCTAAATCGCCCCCGCGAGCTCTTCAGATTGGTCAATCAGACCATGAATCCAAGATGTCTAGAAGCCCCCAACTCCGACACCCAAGAATTTTGCGATGAATTGTCGGATTGCTTCATTAATAAAATTGAGGCAATCCGGGAAAGCATTCAGCAGAACCAAACCCCCCCCAATCCCTCCCGTAATTTTTCACACAGCACCATCAATATTTCGCCACAATCAGGTAAGTTCACCCTGGAACCCATTACTATGCAGGCCACAAAGATTATCATTGATTCTTTGCGTAACGGCACAGCGCCAAATGATATCATCCCCACTAAACTGCTGAAGGAATGCGCCGACATCCTGGCACCTCCGATCACGCAGCTTATAAATCAATCCTTCAAGGAAGGCATAGTGCCCTCCCAGTTGAAAGAGGGCATAATTCAACCCATTCTGAAAAAACATACCCTTGACCCCAAGGACCCAACTCACCGCCGTCCCATAACAGGCCTAAATGTCCTCTCAAAGGTAATGGAGAAAGTAGTGGTACAACAGCTGCAACAGCATCTAGATACCCACAACCTACTAGATCCATACCAATCTGGCTTCCGTCCTGGACACGGGACGGAAACAGCACTGCTCAAAATATGGGACGACGCCCTCGAGGCCGCAGACTAAGGCGAATCCTGTCTCCTGGTCCTGTTGGACCTAAGCGCAGCCTTCGATACTGTAGACCATAAGCTATTACTGACTCGACTAGTCGAAGTAGCCAGAGTCGCAGAAAGCGACTTATCTTGGTTCTCCTCTTTTTTGGAAAACCGATCGCAAACTGTGAAGTTGGGATCTTTCACTTCCGAGAAACGCACAGTATCGTGCGGAGTCCCCCAAGGATCGCCTCTGTCGCCGGTGTTATTCAACATCTATCTTCGTCCCCTTTTTGAAATAATTAGCAGCCAAAAACTGCTTTATCACTCATATGCAGACGATACGCAACTGTATTTCCGCATATGCAATAAAAAGGATCATCACCTCAATCTAGAGACATGTCTCTCTTTGATAGAGAACTGGATGACAAAGAGTTACCTAAAACTCAACGGAGCAAAAACAGAACTTCTACTGTTTCACGCCAAGCGCACGAATCACCCGGGGACAACTTGGATACCCCCGCCCATTTTGGGCAAAATCATCACCCCTAGCACCAAAGTCAAAAGTCTTGGGGTCATCTTTGACTCCTACATGACAATGGATGCACAAATAGGGTCTGTAGTCAGCGGATCTCACCATCTGCTACGCCTACTACGCAGACTTACTCCTTTCATCCCCAAAGAAGACGTACCAGTCGTGGTGGGAGCAATTGTGAATTCTAGATTAGACTATGCAAATGCTCTTTACCTCGGACTCCCCAAGTACCAAATCGCTCGTCTTCAAGTCGTGCAAAATACGGCCGCTAGACTTGTGACTGGAAAAAAACCATGGGAATCAATCTCACCTTCACTGAGATCCCTTCACTGGTTGCCAGTAAAAGACAGAATTGTTTTTAAAACTCTCTGCCTAACGCATAGATGTATTCATGGGAATGCCCCCCATTATCTATGTGAAAAAATAAAAGCTCACAATCCCAATCGCGTTCTGCGATCCACCAATCAAAATCTGCTCCAGATTCCGAAAGCCAACTTTAAGTCCAAAGGAGAAAGAAGATTCGCGCTCCAAGGTCCCAGACTATGGAACGCTTTACCGACCAGTATTCGGTTGGAGGAGAACCACCTCGCATTCAGGAGAAAGATCAAGACTCATCTCTTTTGATTTCAAAAGAGAAAGGAACAACAAGCGCCCAGAGGCGATTAAATTCGCATGTGTTGCGCTATACAAGTTTTTCATTCATTCATTCATTCAACTGGAAGCAGGACTGTGCCACCAAGATTGTCCCTGACTGTCAGAGATGGATGTCATCTAAGGAAAAAGGACTGGAAGTAGGACCGTGCCACCAGGATTGTCCCTGACTGTCAGAGATGGATGTCATCTAAGTAAAAAGGACTGGAAGTAGGACCGTGCCACCAGGATTGTCCCTGACTGTCAGAGATGGATGTCATCTAAGGAAAAAGGACTGAAAGTAGGACCGTGCCACCAGGCTTGTCCCTGACTAGCAGAGATGGATGTCATCTAAGGAAAAAGGACTGGAAGTAGGACCGTGCCACCAGGATTGTCCCTGACTGGCAGATATAGCTGTTGTCCACTAAGTGTCAGAATAACTGGAACTTGGGACCGTGCCACTAGGATTGTCCCTAGCGATCAGGGAGGGTTGTCATCCAAGTATAAGATGGACTGGAAGCAGGACAGTGCCACCAGGATTGTTCCTGGGTATCAGAGATAGTTGCCATTTAGGTATAGGAAGGACTGGAAGCGAGCAGTGCCACCACAATTGTCCCTGGGTATCAGAGATAGTTGTCATCTAAGTATAGGAAGGACTGGAAGCGAGCAGTGCCACCAGGATTGTTCCTGGGTATCAGAGATAGTTGTCATCTAAGTATAGGAAGGACTGGAAGCGAGCAGTGCCACCACAATTGTCCCTGGGTATCAGAGATAGTTGTCATCTAAGTATAGGAAGGACTGGAAGCAGGACAGTGCCATCACAATTGTCCCTGGCTGTCAGAGAGGGTTGAATGAATGAATGAATGAATGAAAACTTGTATAGCGCGGCACATGCGAACTGAATCAAAGTCTTGACCTTTTTCCTAAATGCTAGGTGGTTCTCCTCCAACCGAATGCTGGTTGGTAAAGCGTTCCATAGTCTGGGGCCTTGGATCGCGAATCTTCTTTCTCCTTTGGACTTGAAGTTGGCTTTCGGAACCTGGAGCAGGTTCTGATTCGTGGATCGCAAAACGCGATTGGGGTTATGCGCTTTTATTATTTCGCATAAATAGAGGGGGGCATTTCCATGGACACATCTATGCGTAAGACAGAGAGCTTTAAAAGCAATTCTGTCTTTAACTGGCAGCCAATGAAGGGCTCGCAGTGAAGGTGAGATAGATTCCCAGGGTTTTTTCCCTGTCACAAGTCTGGCAGCCGCATTCTGAACGACTTGCAGACGAGCGATTTGGTACTTGGGGAGTCCGAGGTAAAGGGCATTTGCATAATCCAGCCTGGAGTTTACAACTGCTCCCACCACGACCGCTAAATCTTCTTTAGGGATGAACGGAGTGAGTCTGCGTAGTAGGCGCAGTAGATGGTGAGATCCGCTGACTACTGACCCTATTTGTGCGTCCATTGTCATAAAGGAGTCAAAAATGACCCCTAGGCTTTTGACTTTGGCGCTAGGGGTGATGAGCTTGCCCAAAATAGGCGGGGGGGTCCACGCTGTTGAAAGTTGATTCCTACGCTTGGCGTGAAACAGGAGAAGTTCTGTTTTCGCTCCATTGAGTTTAAGATAACTCTTTGTCATCCAGTCCTCTATCAAAGAGAGGCATGTTTATAGATTGAGGTGGTGATCCTGTCTATTGCAGATGCGGAAATACAGTTGCGTATCATCTGCATATGAGTGGTAGAGCAGTTTTTGGCTGCTGATAATCTCAAAAAGAGGACGAAGATATATGTTAAACAGCACTGGTGACAGAGGCGATCCTTGAGGGACTCCGCATGTTACTGTGCGTTTCTCAGATGTAAAAGGTCCTAACTTGACTGTTTGCGATCTGTTTTCCAGAAAAGAGGAGAACCAAGATAAATCGCCTTCTGCTACTCTGGCTACTTCAGCAAGCCGAGTCAGCAACAGTTTGTGGTCTACAGTGTCGAAAGCGGCACTTAGGTCCAACAGAACTAGAAGACCAGATTCTCCTTCGATTCTCCTTCGTCAGTCAAATGTCAGAATTGGAAGCTGGACAGTGCCACCAGGATTGTTCCTGGGTATCAGAGATAGTTGTCATCTAAGTATAGGAAGGACTGGAAGCAGGACAGTGCCACCACAATTGTCCCTGGGTATCAGAGATAGTTGTCATCTAAGTATAGGAAGGACTGGAAGCAGGACAGTGCCATCACAATTGTCCCTGGCTGTCGGAGAGGGTTGTCAGTCAAATGTCAGAATTGGAAGCTGGACAGTGCCACCAGGATAACATGTCAGCAGATGTGAAGTTAAGACAGTTCCATCAGCCTGTTGGTTGTCCTGAGGGTTGCACCTGCTGGAGGACTACAGATTCCAGCTTTTGTTAATAAACACAGAAGCTTGTGGTTCCCCCAGCCCCGGAGGACAATAGTCCGCATGTAGCCGCCTTGCCTTGTGATGTATTGTAGGGAGTGAAAGGAAATCCCTCTAATCCCCACATCACACAGGGCAGGTTCCTGGAAATGTGTCCAGAGAGGTGACTATATAGCATGTGAACAAAGCAGAGAAGGAATCCTTTGTGCAGGCTGAGTAAGTGGCTGGGTGACATCACTGACTCTGGTATTGGATTACAACAGATGAAGGGATCCACCCACTGCAGCCAGAGCCCAGCATTACAAGTCTGCTGGCTGCTGGATCCCCAGCACTGTGGCCCCGGCTCCTCTGGTTCCTGTGTTCCTGCAAAGTTCACCCAGTGACTGTGCCAGCTCCAGGGGTGAGTACAGGGGCCACAGGGCACCACATGGTATCCTTCCTTGTCTGTCTTTTCTCTTCAGATCTGGAGTTCATGAACTTTGTGAGCTTCTGTAGACTTTCCTGGCACTGGCAGAGCCCCTGATACCCTTAGGACGGGCACTGATCTGTAAGGTTGGCACATGATCACCATCAGCTATCAGTCAGATGTCACCCATCCTTGTCCTGCCTCTTCTCCTGCTTTCTGATAGGCTGACATCTAAAGGCTCAGTGCATGGAAAAGTGTCACTATCCACATGACTGAGCAGCCACCCTGTATGCTGGGACTTGTAGTTCAGCCATGGTTGGAGAATCTCAGTATGTTATAGTTCTCCTACCCTGAAGTATCACGGCTCGCTGGGATTTGTAGTTGGACACGTGAAGAATCAGAACCCTTCTCTGGTATGTGAAGAGGACGCCCCCATTTGCTGGGTTTTGTTTATCCAGGGATCTATAATTTTTGGCATATTTGTGGTTTGCATGTTACGCTGGGATGTGTGGATCACGAACATCACAGCTTATGGATGCACAACTTGCCTTGCTGGGATTCGTAGTTCCATGACAATTGATGAAGTGTCAGGCTCCTTGCTGGGATTTGTAGTTCCATGACAATTGATGAAGTGTCAGGCTCCTTGCTGGGATTTGTTGTTCCAGGACAGTTAATATGTTGTCATGCATGCTCCTTGCTTAGGTTTGTAGTTCCATGACCCTTGATATTTTGTCATGCTTCTTATAGGGTTTGTAGTTCCATGACAATTGATTAGTTGTCAGGCTCCTTGCTGGGGTTTACAGTTCCATGACAATTGATGTGCTATCATGCTCCTTGCTGGGGCTTGTAGTTCCAGGACAGTTGATGACTTGTCAGGCTCCTTGCCGGGGTGGATAAAAATTGATGATTGTTTTATTTTTTTTTAATTTTTTTTACAAAATAAAAAAGATTTTTTTAATTATTATTTAAATCAGATTTTTTTTATTTATTTTTTTATTACATTTCGTTAGATTTTTACCCCAAAAGCATTTTATCAATCGATAGGTTTCTATTTAAGATACATTAATAATTTAGTTTATTCAGCATGAAATGGAGTTTAGTTATGTAGCATAAGGTTGTATATTCTGTAATATTTACTTTTTTTTTGGTAAACTCATTCAATGAATACAAGCAGAGATTATGCACTGCATTGATGTATTCACGCAATGTCACAGTAACCTAAGATAAAACAAAGTTCAAGGATATTTATCCTTTTATATCCTTGTTTTGCAAATCTATGTACACTTCAAACTGTATGATTGGAGAGAAATGCATCTGTATCAGTCTCTAAGTGTAAGGAGGAAGGGCAAGCGGTAAAAATGAAACTGAAGATTCTAACTACCAGCAAGAATAAGTCCTTATATTTAAAGAGCACCTGTCATTTCAGATTCATCGTGGCAGCGCTTGTTAGAGGGCATCCACTCACCTGCTGCCGCCGCCACGTCCCTCACCTTGTTGTGTCACTGCTGCATCACCAACCGTCCCATTAAAGTGAATAGGACTGTCGGTGAGTCAACAGCGGGTCAGAGGAGGAGCTTCTGTGGCACAGAGATGACAGATGCTCTTTAAATATGATTTTAAATCAAGCCTTTTTATTAGTTATTTACATCATGATTTAAATCAAATCCACCCTGCTCCTTGCTGGGGTTTGTAGTTCCATGACAATCGATTTATTGTGCAGAGCAGTGAGGACGTGCCATAAGCTCTTGGCAGCCAATAAGCTTTCACCTCTCATTGGTCAAGTAGTCAGAAGCATAGTTGCTGATTGGTTGCTAGGGGTTATGGCACTTTCACCCAATCAGTACATCACCATATGAAATAAGCCTGTAAATGGTAGTCTATTGTGTTTGACCCCCCAGACAAGGAATTTAAGGATTTGTTCTTCAGCAGCCAAGTTAGAAATATCCGATGAACAGGCTGGGGTTGTGGTGTGGGTTGTGAATCCAGCTTCAGTGGAGTTCTAAGATGCCAGCAAAGCTAACTCCACCCAAAAGAGATCTGTGTTTGTGCCGGGTGTCAGGGAGGCCGGAGCCTTTATATGCAACCTCTGGAATGTCTGTGGCTGTTTCAAGAACTTTGACACACCAATTTTGGGCAACAATATGTTTGTTTCATTGCATGTTCATCTTGTTTGCTACATGAACTCACCCTGCCTTGGGGGGGTGCTAACTGACCCCTAACCTCAAACTGACTTTAGTGGGTTTATATTAATAAAGCGCTGCGTATCAACAAATATTTGCCACATTTAATCAAATATCATAATAGTATTATGGCTGCAACAATAATATATCATGTAAAAATGATATTGATCAGCAGTTGGTAGAGATTCATAGTGATTGCACTGAGCTAATAAAAGCCCCCTCTAGCTACTAATTTATGAAGAGCAAGCTTGTAAAAAATTGGATCTGTTCTGTGCCCTATCCATGTGTCGGAGGGAGACGAACAGCAGCTCCTTGAGACATCTGTTCTGTGCCCTATCCATGTGTCACAGTGATTGGCAGAAGCTCCGTAAAACATCTGTTCTGTGCCCTATCCATGTGTCACAGTGATTGGCAGACGCTCCGTGAGATATCTGTTCTGTGCCCTATCCATGTGTCGGAGGGAGACGAACAGCAGCTCCGTGAGGCATCTGTGCCCTATCCATGTGTCACAGTGATTGGCAGACGCTCCGTGAGATATCTGTCCTGTGCCCTATCCATGTGTCGGAGGGAGACGAACAGCAGCTCCTTGAGACATCTGTTCTGTGCCCTATCCATGTGTCACAGTGATTGGCAGAAGCTCCTTGAGACATCTGTTCTGTGCCCTATCCATGTGTCACAGTGATTGGCAGACGCTCCGTGAGATATCTGTTCTGTGCCCTATCCATGTGTCGGAGGGAGACGAACAGCAGCTCCGTGAGGCATCTGTGCCCTATCCATGTGTCACAGTGATTGGCAGACGCTCCGTGAGATATCTGTCCTGTGCCCTATCCATGTGTCGGAGGGAGACGAACAGCAGCTCCTTGAGACATCTGTTCTGTGCCCTATCCATGTGTCACAGTGATTGGCAGAAGCTCCGTGAAACATCTGTTATGTGCCATATCCATGTGTCACAGTGATTGGCAGAAGCTCTGTGAAACATCTGTTCTGTGCCATATCCATGTGTCACAGTGATTGGCAGAAGCTCCGTGAAACATCTGTTCTGTGCCCTATCCATGTGTCACAGTGATTGGCAGATGCTCCGTGAGATATCTGTTCTGTGCCCTATCCATGTGTCGGAGTGATTGGCAGAAGCTCTGTAAGGCAACTGTGCCGTGCCCTATGCATGTGTCACAGTGATTGGCAGAAGCTCCATGAGGCATCTGTGCTGTGCCCTATCCATGTGTCACAGTGATTGGCAGAAGCTCTTTCAGACATCTGTCCTGTGTCCTATCCATGTGTCTAAGTGATGGACAGCAGCTCCATGAGGAAGTGCCCCATCATGTGTCACAGTGATAGGCAACACCTTGAGACATCTGTGCTGTGCCCCATCATGTGTCACAGTGATGGGCAACACCTTGAGACATCTGTGCTGTGCCCCATCATGTGTCACAGTGATGGGCAACACCTCCTTGATACATCTGTGCTGTGCCCTATACATGTGTCACAATGATGGGCAGCAGCTCATTGAGAGATCTGTGCCATGCCCTATCCATGTGTCGGTGATGGACAGCAGCTCATTGAGAGATCTGTGCCATGCCCTATCCATTTGTCGGTGATGGACAGCAGCTCATTGAGAGATCTGTGCCATGCCCTATCCATTTGTCGGTGATGGACAGCAGCTCATTGAGAGATCTGTGCCATGCCCTATCCATTTGTCGGTGATGGACAGCAGCTCCGTGAGGCATCTGTGTTGTACCCCATCATGTGTCAGTGACTGGCAGAAGCCGATTGAAGCGCAATGTAGAGAAGGAAAGCCTGACGGGCACCCCTGGTACACACTCTACGTTGGCTGGCATCTAATGGAATTTTAGCTGTCAGGGCTGTAAATTGGCAGTAATTTCAGTAGATATACAATAATTCACTTTAGGGGGGGCGCATGGTCTGTTGCCTAGAATAATCTTCCTATCCACTACCCTTATCCCTGCTGAGCTACCAAAGATCCTAATAAAATAATGACCACACCCTTTGGTCCTCACTTGCATGTTGCTGGGCATGTTGCCCATGTGATAACGGCCATGCCTGGTGATTGACTGCTTAGCCACTGAGAGCTGTATTGCATGTGGAAGTACACCCCAAACTTGCTCATAAGTCTTGCTTTGTATGCTGGTCCAAATCATTTGGTGGAGGGTGAAATCATAGCGGGGGCTTGTTTTTCAGGGGATTTGGCTTGGCCCCTTAGTGCCAGTGAAGGGAACTCTTACGGCGTCAGCATACCAAGACATTTTGGACAATTTCATGCTCCCAACTTTGTGGGAAAAGTTTGTGCCTTCTTGTCCAACATTAGTGCCTGACTTCCCATGGACACACTCCTAAACCTTGTGGGCAAACTTGTGGATACCCAAAATCTCTTGGGTATCCAACTTAGAGTAGCTGAGAGGACTGAATGTACCTACAGACTAAGGTGACCAGATTTTTAAAATGAAATCCGGGGACATAATTTTTCTTTACCAGTAATGGCAGCAATCAGCGACTCTCTGCCCGTCGCCGCCGCCTCACAGCCTGTCAAGTCTTACTCTTTGGGCCCCGGCTACTACTGGATGGGGAGCAGAGGAAGATCACTCCACCAGGGAAGGCAAAGAGATAGGCAGGCGGCTGGCTGGGACTTTAGCCAAGGCAGAAGAACATGCGAGCGAAGCTGAATGGGCATGCACCCGAACCTGAAGAAATATTCCCTCTGCTCCGACCAGCACATGATCATCAGAAAGGGCCACAGATAATGGGGAAAATACAACCCCCCCCCCCCCCCCTATGCTAGTAGGCACGGCGGAGCGGGGGGGGGGGTGTAATTCAATTTTTATTTTATTTTAATTCTGCACTGATTGTCTTTGAATCTGCCTCTGCTCCTATTAAATCCAATCTGGGGACAAAACCAGGGACAGACTTGGTCTGGGGACAGTGTCCTCAATCAGGGGACTGTCCCCTGAAACTGGGGATGTCTGGTCACCCTACTACAGACATTGGCAAATGTCCCTTGCCATGACCGGGCCTGCTGGGGGGAGAGTTGGTTGTCCTGGATAGATTATTATTTGTTTCGTCTAGTCACTGTTTATTTCCTTTAGGACAACATCTGCATTGCTTCTCTTCTCTCGTCCATAGGTATGGCACGCTAATTTGCATGTTTTTATTCTCAGTCCACTGACGAGTGACGTTCATATACATCTTAGGAATGTATATCCCATTGTGATTCTGACTAAGACCCAGATACTCCATACAACTTCTGCTTCCCCCCCCCCCCCCCCCAGAGAAAAGGCTGTAGGTTTTCTACAATGATCTTCTGATGTTGCGTTACGCACTGTGGTCACAAATTTCATGAAGTTAAATTCTCCTGTAAAGTGTGGTTTTGGGACGGAGCCATAGAAAATCTCCAGGAAGTGGTCTGTCCTCACCTCCCCCCTCACCATAATGTGTCATCAGCTGGGTAATAACATTTTGCTGCTGCAAGCCATTCACTAACTGATCTTTCCCCACATTACAATGACAAAAGGCATCAGTTAGGACAATACCACGGCTTACCTCAGCAGCTGGAATAATAAATATGACTAGTTGTGGGTCAGCAATTAGTGTCACCACCAGGGGCCCGTATTGTGATTCAAACACATCGTTTGCATGTTACCTCATTACACGTTTGCTTTTGTTACCTCATTACACGTTTGCTTTTGTTATCTGTTACCTCATTACATGTTTCCTTATATGTTACCTCATTACATGTTTCCTTATATGTTACCTCATTACATGTTTCCTTATGTTACCTCATTACATGTTTCCTTATATGTTACCTCATTACATGTTTCCTTATATGTTACCTCATTACATGTTTCCTTATATGTTACCTCATTACATGTTTCCTTATATGTTACCTCATTACATGTTTCCTTATATGTTACCTCATTACATGTTTCCTTATGTGTTACCTCATTACATGTTTCCTTATGTGTTACCTCATTACATGTTTCCTTATGTGTTACCTCATTACATGTTTCCTTATGTGTTACCTCATTACATGTTTCCTTATGTGTTACCTCATTACATGTTTCGTTATCTGTTACCTCATTACATGTTTCCTTATCTATATTTCTCTGTTTATCTGTTTCTGGATAAAATGTGCAATTATGAAGTACTGAACTGGACTAAAAGGGATTCTTTAGAAAGGGCCCAAATAACATTAGCCTGTGTGTGGTTGACTGATGTCCAGTTGTGGTTCCAGTTACTTCCCTGGTTTCTGCAGCCAACAGAGGGCTACTGGTGCCACCCATTGCATTGTGGGGTGCTGACAGGCCATTCTATAGCAGACGAGGCTGAGGGCTTCATGCTTCGTGCCAGGAACCAGCAATTATTCGGTTACATTTAGGCTACTTTCACATAAGCCCCTTGAGCTCAATTTCTTTGAAGTAGGTCTCGTATACACTGATGTCTGGGGCTGAACAACGTAGAACATTCTATTTTTTAAATATTACTGTTCTTCCCTCATCGAGTGCCACCATCTTGCCACTCGCACATAAGGAAGGTGAAGTCAGGCTGTTAATCGCAGCCCAGACATGTTTGCCCTTCCTGGAACAGTCAGTGTGTCAATGGCCAGAGGAGTGGCAAGAGGTGATGGTTTAGCTGTTGCCAGACAGTATAAGGTTGGTCATACAGGGCTCAAACTGAATCGGCTGAATATCGAACTGTGGATAGCCCCGTCGGAACCACCCAATCGGATGCATTCACTGTTTGAGTGATCAGACAGCTGCCGATGCTGTGGTTGTGCAAAAAACAATAGCTGCCAAGGGTTTCTCCAAATCAATGACAGCGTCTGACAGCCATCTAATGCAAGCCGATCACCCACGACTCAAATCTTGGCCAGTTTAGCAGGGCTTTTAGGTCACAAGATAAAGCAGAATTCCATCCTACCTCCTGCTACATAAATAGCGCTCCTTTTAAGAAAAAAAAACGTGGGTTCTGTTTACCCTTTTTTTAAGGGAGCATGCAGCGGTGGCAGAACTCTAGAGGATCTTCGCATTATAACGCTGCATCCTGTGGATGGGTGAGTATTTGAAATGTGCACAACAGACCACCTGGTAAGTTTTAAGGGGCTAGAAGGAAAATGTTGAAATGGCTGATAAATGGATTATGACGGTACCATTATGATGTCCAGGACAGCGGATATTCTTCCTGCTTTTTCTAAACTGAACACTACATATAGATATATAGTGTATGGATGGAAAGGTTCACTAAACTGAAACACACAGTACTTACTTCTGCTATAGCTATCTGAGGTCCTGCATCTTCCCAACTTCTTCCAGGTAAAATAAATGAAAAAAACAAACAAAAGGATTTAGGAATTACCCGGGTTATCATGATGCTTTGGTTATTTCAGTATCCACATCTATTTTTTTTTTTTTACCGGCGCCAGACAGAGCTGCTTCATTCCCAATGAGATAAGGTTGGGAACACAGTCCCCTTATCTTATATTACAAGTGGCTGAGCTATTCTGAGAGCAGAGCATGTGTTGTTGAAAGAGCGCTGACCTCTGGCCCAATCATTACTATATAAGCAGAGCAAATAAACACACATGGCTACTGGAGCACCTTTATCTACAGATCTGAGATCTATAGGCACTTCCATGTTCCTTCTGGAGCACCTTCATCTACAGATCTGAGGTCTATGGCGACTTCCATGTTCCTTCTGGAGCACCTTCATCTACAGATCTGAGGTCTATAGCGACTTCCATGTTCCTTCTGGAGCACCTTCATCTACAGATCTGAGATCTATAGGCACTTCCATGTTCCTTCTGGAGCACCTTCATCTACAGATCTGAGGTCTATGGCGACTTCCATGTTCCTTCTGGAGCACCTTCGTGTACAGATCTGAGGTCTATGGAGACTTCCATGTTCCTTCTGGAGCACCTTCATCCACAGATCTGAGATCTGCTGGGATTTCCATGTTCCTTCTGGAGCACCTTCATCTACAGATCTACGGGATTTCTATGTTCCCTTTGAAGCACCTCCATCTACAGATCTGAGGTCTATGGCGACTTCCATGTTCCTTCTGGAGCACCTTCGTGTACAGATCTGAGGTCTATGGAGACTTCCATGTTCCTTCTGGAGCACCTTCATCCACAGATCTGAGATCTGCTGGGATTTCCATGTTCCTTCTGGAGCACCTTCATCTACAGATCTACGGGATTTCTATGTTCCCTTTGAAGCACCTCCATCTACAGATCTGAGATCTATGGGTACTTCCTTGTTCCTTCTGGAGCACCTTAATCTACAGATCTGAGATCTATGGGTACTTCCTTGTTCCTTCTGGAGCACCTTCATCCACAGATCTGAGATCTGCTGGGATTTCCATGTTCCTTCTGGAGAACCTTCATCTACAGATGTGAGATCTATGGAGACTTCCGTGTTCCTTCTGGAGCACCTCCATCTACAGATCTGAGATCTTTGGGGACCTCCATGTTTGTTCTGGAGCACCTCCATCTACAGATCTGAGATCTTTGGGGACCTCCATGTTTGTTCTGGAGCACCTTCATCCACAGATCTGAGATCTGCTGGGATTTCCATGTTCCTTCTGGAGCATCTTCATCTACAGATCTACGGGATTTCTATGTTCCTTCTGGAGCACATTTATCTACAGATCTGAGATCTATGGGGACTTCCATGTTCCTTTTGGAGCACCTTCATCTACAGATCTATGGGATTTCTTTTTTTTTTTTTTTTAATACGTTTTTATTTTATTCTAATACGTTTTTATTTTATTCTTTCACATGTCTACATCCGTCAATATTATTATGTTTATTCATTAAATCTTTTCCCATTTCATAAATACAACCAAATCAACAGAAAAAAGTATCATTATACATTACATTCCACATTGAAGAAGAAAAGAAAAACAGATACCAAAAAGGAAACAAAACAATAAAGACAAACTACCTCATTACCCTGGTTGCAGCGCCCCTCCCCCTCTTTACTGACTTCCAATAATCAGAATATCATTCTATTAGTGCCCCTCTTCTACTTATTCACCACTAAGAGTTGACCCCGAGTTTAACCATTCATCCCAAATTCTATAATATTTCTGGGGTGTTCCTCTATGCTCGTACAATAGTTTCTCATATGGAAGGATTTGATCTACCGGCCCAAGCCATTGTCCCTTCGAAGGAGGCGTAGGTTGCATCCATCCAAGTACAATTTGTTTGCGGGCCATAAATAAAGTTTCTTGTAAACAAGTCTTAGTATATACATTCCACCTCTGACTCTCAATTACCCCAATAGACATACTTCTGGAGTAAATGGGACACATCCTCCCACAACTTCTGATAGTATATCCAAAACCTGTCTCCAATATCTACTGATGCCCGGACAACACCACATCATGTGCTCGAAGTCGGCCCGTGATAGATGACATCTTGCACACTCAGCGTTTACTACTCTCCCCATCAGGCTTAGTTTATACGGTGTAAGATAAACCTGGTGTATTATGTAAAACTGTATCAATCTATTATTGCTTGCAGGTGATACTGTCAAATGTCATTTGCCACTTCCTCTTAATCTGAAGCGGAGAGTCCTGTATCTTGACCTGCATAAAATATGTGTACAACTTGGATACTAATCCCTTTGGTCCTTGAGTTCTCATAATTCCTATCTAGATATACCTATACTTTTACTACCAAATTGGGCACTTAACGCATATCCTAACTGTAAAAATCTATAAAAGAATGTATCAACTAGTTTATATTGTGTTTTTAAATAATCAGATGAGCATATATTCCCACTTTGGTATACCTGTTCCAAAGCTACTATTCCTTTTTGCTTCTACAGGATTTCTATGTTCCCTTTGAAGCACCTTCATCTACAGATCTGAGGTCTATGGGGACTTCCATGTTCCTTCTGATGCACCTTCATCTACAGATCTGAGATCTATGGGGGCTTCCATGTTTGTTCTGGAGCACCTTCATCTACAGATCTTAGATCTATGGGGACTTCCATGTTCCTTCTGGAGCATCTTCATCTACAGATCTAAGATCTATGGGACTTCCATGTTTCTTTCTGGAGCACCTTCATCTACAGATCTGAGATCTATGGGGGCTTCCATGTTCCTTCTGGAGCACCTCCATCTACAGATCTTAGATCTATGGGGACTTCCATGTTCCTTCTGGTGCACCTTCATCTACAGATCTTAGATCTATGGGGACTTCCATGTTCCTTCTGGAGCACCTTCATCTACAGATCTGAGATCTATGGGGACTTCCATGTTCCTTCTGGAGCACCTTCATCTACAGATCTTAGATCTATGGGGACTTCCATGTTCCTTCTGGAGCACCTTCATCTACAGATCTGAGATCTGCTGAGATTTCCATGTTCCTTCTGGAGCACCTTCATCTACAGATCTACAGGATTTCTATGTTCCCTTTTGAAGCACCTTCATCTACAGATCTGAGATTTATGGGGGCTTCCATGTTTCATCCATGTATATCTATATACTATACCACACGTTATTACAGTGTACCGTGGTTAGGCCTGACTGAGCTGTGTAAAGCGGAGGGGAAGATGTACACAATCTGCAGCTTTTGTTTCCCACAGGTCTCGGCTCTGTCCTTTTGTGATGGATGGTTCTAATTCAATTAGAAAAACAGCAGGGAGCTCTTCTGGTTTTATAGCAGCCTTGAAGAAAGATTGTATCTCAGAAACAGAAGGGTGGGCAGAGGGAATGGGAAGTTGGAGGCATTATTTTACTATCATAAGTTTACATCTACACTCACCAGCCACTTTATTAGGTACACCTTACTAGTACCGGGTTGGACCCCCTCTTGCCTTAAAGTGGTTGTAAACCCCACTTTTTCACTTTTACCTACAGGTAAGCCTATAATAAGGCTTACCTGTAGGTATAAAGAATATCTCCTTAACCTCTACGGTTTAGGAGATATTCCCCCCGCAATGCGCAGCGGGGATCCTCGGCTAAAGGACCGGCGGCCGCCGGACTTTGCCAAATTGAAATCTCCCGCGCGCATGCCAATCACAGCGCTGGAGCGGTGATACCCGGAAGACACGCCGAAGCAAGATGACATCTCGCTCGGCGTGGACCAGGTAAGTTCTCTTCACCTTGTTTTAAGGTGCGGTGCATACTAGCTCATTCTGGCTTTTACTTTACAGGTGTAAAAAAAAATAACGGTAAACAACCGCTTTAAGAACTGCCTAAATTCTTTATGGCAAGGATTCAACAAGGTGTTGGAAACATTCTTTAGAGCTTTCTGGTCCATAAGGACGAGTGGTCAATTGATTTACTGTTGCCTTTTTTTTTTATCATCTTGAACCATTCTGCCGGTTCTCCTCTGACCTCAACAATGCATTACCGTCCACTCAACTGCCGCTCACTGGATAGTTTCTCTTTTCAGACCATTCTCAGACCATTCTCTTTAAACCAGAAAGATGGTTGTGCATGAAAATCCCAGTAGATCAGCAGTTTTTTAAATACCATGCCACATTCAGAGTTACTTCAATTCTCATTCTGATGCTCAGTTTGAACGTCAGCAAGTCGTCTTCGTCACGTCTAGATGCCTAAATGCATGGAGTTGCTGCCATGTGATTGGCTGATTAGCAATTTGTGTTACCAAGCATTTGAACAGATGTACCTAATAAAGTGGCTGGTGAGTGTAATCAATGTAACCGGACTTGTAAGGTGTATATATTTAAAAAAGCATGCAGCATTTGGATAATGGTGTTCCTTTTTAAAGGGCAATGTATAATGAATGCATGTTACAGTGGTGAGCGCAGAGATTTTGAGACGTTTTGTTAACAGTTGGCTCGCAATGCCATTTTATCTGGTGTTGTAACAGATTGCACTGTCAGTGCTGATTGCGCTGTCTTTCATACAGTTGGCCACTAGAGGGGGCACCGATAAAGCTGTAAATCAAAGGTAAGAATTACATTTATTTTTTATTTTTTTATGTGTAGATAACAAGTAAATGTTTAAAAACACACAGTTGTCTCTCTCTGGAGGCTGGCACTAAAGGGGTTAAAATGTGGTCATTCCTCTCTATACACCCAGCAGCTGCTTTAGCAAAGCATCATGGGAGGTTACAGTGTATCAGATTAGCTTCCTCCAGCAGATG
This sequence comes from Rana kukunoris, assembly GCA_029574335.1. NCBI lineage: Eukaryota > Metazoa > Chordata > Amphibia > Anura > Ranidae > Rana > Rana kukunoris. The sequence continues at coordinate 20,321,201 of CM056060.1, read as the reverse complement.
TTTCCACCATAAAGATAATTGTTGTCGGGCTCTTTGGCATTGATCGCTTGTGGGTTGTGGAACAGCTGAACATCATTTCCTTGGTCCAGGAAACACTTGGTGGATATTGTATGATGACCCGTGTTCGTAGGGGGCGTCCGTCAGAGATCAGTGCTGCCGCCTGTCCTGACTTTTCAGGGACTGACACGGGTTACAAGGTCTAAGAATTACAATTCTATCATTTGTGAACTATAACTTCAGTAGTTTTACCACCTCCTACATTTGGCGGATTACCCCAACTCTTACCTTTTGTCCATAAGAAATTCTTTTCATAGTCTTCTTTTTTTTTTTTTTTTTTTTTTTTTTTTTTTTTAGCCTCCTTTTTATTCTATATACAGCTTTGTACAGATTAAAAAAAATCAAAATATTTGGAAATGCCTTAAAAATATATATTTTTGTTTTGTTAGTGGAAATGCAATGACTGGCCATACCTCACATCTCAAGTGTCCACAGTGCTGGAGTAGAAATGGGCACTGAACAGTGTGGTCAGACTCTGGTGCCTTTTGGTCCCCTCCAGGGCTCTATGCTGGCTGTCTGGGTAAAGGCCACACCAGTCATCTCAGATATCCGCAGTGCTGGAGAAGAAAGGGGCACTGGCCAGTGTGGTCAGACTCTGGTGCCTTTTGGTCCCCTCCAGGGCTCTATGCTGGCTGTCTGGGTAAAGGCCACACCAGTCATCTCAGATATCCGCAGTGCTGGAGAAGAAAGGGGCACTGGCCAGTGTGGTCAGACTCTGGTGCCTTTTGGTCCCCTCCAGTGCTCTATGCTGGCTGTCTGGGTAAAGGCCACACCAGTCATCTCAGGTATCCGCAGTGCTGGAGAAGAAAGGGGCACTGGCCAGTGTGGTCAGACTCTGGTGCCTTTTGGTCCCCTCCAGTGCTCTATGCTGGCTGTCTGGGTAAAGGCCACACCAGTCATCTCAGGTATCCGCAGTGCTGGAGAAGAAAGGGGCATGCCTCACCAAGTCTCTTATGCATCGTTTCCACTGAGCGGAACGGTTCGGGTCGGTACAGTTTGGAACGCTATTCTGGTGAGCTCTTGCTGCCTGTACTGTTCTATTGAGTGGCTGTCCACAACTTCATCTCCCAGCAGCCCCCGAGATCCGCACTTCTCACTGCCACAAGGGAGCTGCTGAAAGTGTGAGCAGCGGAGAACAGAACCCTGGCTTGGTGTGCACTGTGCCGCCTTTCCGGGAAGGTTTGTGCGGTCATGGTTCGTCGTCTTCTAGGACCATGAGGAGAAGAGCGGATCCTGGCTGATCCTTCCTTCTCCACATTAACAGATGAAAGCTGGACTAGGAGGAAGAAAGGCTTTTGTATGATTGTAGGGCACTCTGGGGTTGATTTACTAAAACCGGAGGGTGAAAAATTTGAATGCAGCTGTGCATGATAGCCAATCGGCTTCTAACTTCAGCTTGTTCAATTAGTAAATAACCCCTGTGTGTGATGAGTGTGCTTGGAGGATCACTTCCTGCTCTATACACGGATCTTTTTGCTGCAGCTGCTCTTGTTGTCGCTCTCGGCTGCAGTTGAAAGATCACTTCTGTGTTACGACTGCGCTGAGAGGGCTCTAAAACCTTTCAACCCACCTCCCCGGTTGTATCTCTTGTTTGCTCCACTCCCATCCTGTAGGAATACAGAACTCCCCCATTCACACTTGCTCTTCCTCTCAGCTCCTGCTGTGCCGCTACAAAACAATGCTGGTTAAGGTAGGGGGGCAAACTGATGTAAAGGGGGTGGGGGCACATTGATGTAAAGGGGGAGCTCTGATGCAAGGAAGGCACTATTGTAAGGGGAACACTTACCCATGTAAGGTGAGGAATTCATATGAGGGGACACTGATTTAAAGGGAGGAATTGATTTAAGGTGGGGCTCTGAGATAAGAGGGGACACTGATGTAAGGGGGGGGGAAGCTTTGATGCAAATAAGACACTATTATAAGAGGGGGGGACACTGATAAAAAGGGGAATTAATGTAAGAGAGGGGGACTTCTGCACCTGTGCCATTTCACCTCATGGCGTACAACACACGGCCCTTACGGAAGCCTGGCAAATGAAATGCCAGGCTTCCTTTGCGTTACACCTTTGTGGATGTGCCCTTTTTAAGTTTGGGCACATGCTCCTGGAAACACAAGAGGGCGGCCAGTAAAAGGAGAGACATTAGGTCATTTTGTCATATTTCTGCCATTCCTAAATCTGCTGCACTGCTACCATCACCAGGCCCGTCATGCTCTTAAGCTGGCCTTGACTGTTTAGTTCTTAAAGTGATTGTAAAGTCTCGTTTTTTTTTTTTTTTTTCTATAAAAATAACAAACCTGTAATGCTTATCTGCCCTGTGCAGTGGATTGCAGTGCACAGAGGAACCCAGATCCTCCTCTTCTTAGGTCCCTCTTCTGTGCTCCTGGCTCCTCCCTTTTGTCAAATGCCCCCACAGCAAGCAGCCTGCTATGGGGGCACCTGAGGCGAGTCACAGCTCCCTGTGTCCATTGAGCCATGGCCCAGCCCCGCCCTCTCTGGCTCCTAATTGGCTAGCTGACTTGGATTGACAGCAACGGGAGCCAATGGCGCCGCTGCTGTGTCTCGGCTTCTGCACACAGCATTCTATGCATTAAGATATAAAACCTTCTGCTTTACAAACACTTTGACTGTTACTGTGTGCATGTGTGACGGATACTAAAACAAGGTAAAAAATCTCACCAGCATAGTCCTAACTCTATCTCCACCTATCTTATGCTGACCACACACCAGAGAATTAAAGTGGTTGTTAAGCCACTCTAAAGCCTCGGACCCTTTGTCCGAAGGGCGTTGGCCGTGAACTTGGTATACATACACATGGCATAACATTTTCAGCCAACAAACACGAACGTAGTGACGTAATAGATGTACTATGTGTTTTTTCAGCTCTTTAGGCAACTTTTGCTAATGTTGTCTTATAGCTTATATGCTTCTAACATGCGTGTCTGTACTTTGGGTTTTAGTCGGAGGGATTTGTGTACACATGATCGGATGATCCGATGCATGCCTTTGTTGTCAGACAATTTGAGAGCATGCACAGCCAACATTTGTTGTCGGAAATTCTGACAACAATTGTCCGATGGGGCATACAAATAAAATGTCCAAGAAAGCACATCTGTCAGACAATTGTTGTCAGATTATCCGATCGTGTGTACGGGCCTTAACCTGTATACCATATCAACACTGACTCCAATTGCAGTGTCCCCCCTCTGTGTATGATTTATAAAAATAAATGCTGCAAATACCTAATTTCACTGCATAGATTGCGATCACATGACCAGCCAGCCTTCTCCTTTCCTCCTCTGAGAGATGCAGCAGGCGGGCCTGAGATTCCTCTGCTGATGTCAGTCTGGAGGAGAGGAAGAGAGAGCTGGCTGGTCATGTGATCGCAATCTCGGCTCTTAAATTAGGTATTTACAGCATTTATATTTATAAATCATTCACAGAGGGGAACACTGCAATAGGAGGCAGTGCTGATGGTGTGTACAGGTTAGTGTTATGAGAGCAGCAGAAGGGGGAGGTGTGGGTTACACACAGACAGAAAGGGGAGGGGGGAGGACACAGGAGAGCAGATAGATAGCAGGCTGCTGATGACAGAGGCACGTAAACTGATCATGTTGTCAGGGCTCAGCAGCCATGATACACCGTGGTCATTTTACAGGGGGCGGGTAGAAACTGGCAGGATCAGCCAGGATTTCTTAGGTGTTACAGGGGGCCAAATGACACAGGACAAGCACTGTGTCATATAACATGCTTTAAAGGAGCAGGATCCATTTATTTATTTTTAAAACATTTTTTTTTTTTTTTTTAATCATTGACATAATTTCTTGTACCTAGAACAGGTTCATTCGTGCAACCCAAAAAAAGCTCTATTTGAGCAATGCTGTCCCGTCTGCTAGTTATGTCTTCTAGAACATCAATGTTCCCCTTTTCTTTGTTTTGTTAAATAAGCACATATGAGTTTATTTAGTGTTCCACATGTTTTAAATTCCTTTGCCTTTGTCTTTTGGGCATAATCATGATTTTGAGTGATAATTTATATTCTGTATGTCCTGACAAAGGGTGGGACTTGTCAAGTGAAAGGCATGTGATTGATTTCTGGGACCGCCCCACTGTCTAATAACCATTAACCTGCCTCTTAACTCCATGTGTGGCCGGGGCGCGATTACATCACTCGTGTGCATGCGCACAGGAGCCGCCGTTTACGTCACGGCTCTGAAGGTCAAGCACAGTAAGCCAGACCTTCAGAGTGCATTCGCCGGTGATGTAACCAGCTGCATGCACTCTGAATATCTCTTAAACAGAATAGGAGATATTCACAGTACCTACAGGTAATCCTTATCATAGGCTTTCCTGTAGGTACAAGTGGTAAAACTGAGTTTACTACCACTTTGAGCTGGATAAAATTTGCAGTTCACTTGTTGACATTGCTTATCGCCTGACGTTACTAGGTAAATGACGTGTACTTTAGGTAGGAAAATGCACAAAGTTTGCTTTAAGGGCTGGTTTACACCAGTGGCTGGAGTGCACTAGGATGACAGCAGTGTTGATGCACCGATTGTGGCACATTGCACTTCTTAAAAAAAAAACAAAAAACAAAATGTAACTTAATAAAATGTCAACGTGTGACATTTAAATAAAGTTCTATTGGCTGATGCACAGAGCTTACAATCTTACAGGGAGGGGCATGTGGTACAAAAGCTAAGAGCTGATAGAAAAAGTAAATGACTCAAAGTAAATGATAGAAAAAGATAACGACCCATTAACACTACATGTGTTACTACAATACACTTTACACGTGTTTCAGTGCTGTTGATTTCGAAATGCGCCAAGTCTGTGCCACTGCAAGGTAGCATTCCGCAGTAAACAATAGTAGAGGGCATTGCATTATAAGTTGTACGCCACCCACATTTTGGGACGTTTTGTTGCATCGGCAGCCCATTATCTTCAATGAGCTGTCTTTACCGCAGCACACGTTAATACGGGGGGGCATAATGCACCTCAAAATTGTATATGGGCACTAGGGGGAAGTGCTGGTGAAGTCACCAACCCCTCTACACACTGTCCATGTTATAAAAGAGAAGCTTCTAGGAAAACCTGGCAGATGAAACCCTTCCATTCTGTGCCATTTCCCTGCATCATGGTAATTGGCAGCAGAGCTTACACAAAGTGGAACTGAAACAAGTTGTGTTTATGGGAGCGGTCTTTTTTATTCTCTGATTCAGACTTGATCAGTTGTAACGGAGTTGAAATCGACACCTTCATTGTAGGGCTGTGGAAATTAACTATTAATGCCTCGATTAATCGTACATTTTTTTTTTTTGATCGCTCAAAATTCTTTTGATCGGGTCTTCAGGTAGTTCCGTCGGAGATCGTCAGTGACGTCACGGGCTTGGCGTGTCCACATGAAGGGCTCCTTTGCTGTGCCTTCATATCTGCATGCCGGCGGGACCTTACTATCTGCCACAAGCAAGGGCTGTTACACTTCCCTCTATCACTTCCCTCTATCACTTCCCTCTATCAACCTGGGATTCTACAGCCATCCTCTGGGAGTTGTGATAGTTCCCTTCATGGGACATCTACATGCCCACAGACTAATGTTAACCCCTCCTCATCTGGATTCAGCAGTTGTATCGTTGTACACATTTTTATACCAGTATCATACTTGGCTACATGTTTTTATGACTGCTTTTGGTACCGTTTGGTATTACTCGCACCATTTTTACAGTTTATGTAGCTTCATCGATTTTATCTCCAGTGCAATATTTATTTTGTTACCTACTTGAAGACTATAAAAGTTTTAATGCTATTCCCATTGAGCGCTGCCTTTGTGTGTTTTTTGTATCCTGGTATCCATTTTACAAGTGGTTGGTAGCTGCACTGGGAATCAGCCTGCAAGGAGATCAGCTAAAAGTAGTTGGATCTGTATGTTAAAATTAATCGAAATTGATCGATTAAAAAGAAAACGATTAATCGAACACGAAAATTGTAATCAGTAACAGCCCTGCTTCATTGACTGTATACACTCCCTGGCCACTTTATTAGGTACACCTTGCTAGTACCGGGTTGGACCCCTTTTGCCTTCAGAACTGCTTTAATTCTACATGGTATAGATTCTACAAGGTGTTGGGAAAATTCCTCAGATTTTGCTCCATAGTGACATGATAGCATCACCCAGTTGCTGCAGATTTGTCGGCTGCTCTTCCATGGAGCGAATCTCGGGTTCCACCACATCCAAGGTGCTCTATTGGATGAGATGTGGTGAGTGTGGAGGCCATTGGAGTACAGGGACCTCATTGTCCAGTGGTGAGATGATTGGAGCTTTGTGACATGGTGCATTATCCTGCTGGAAGGAGATATCAGAAGATGGGGACATTGTAGTCATAAAGGGATGGACATGGTCAGCAACAATTCTCGGGTAGGCCGTGGCGTTTAAACGATGCTCAATTGGTACTAAGGGGCCCAAAGTGTGCCAAGAAAATACCACCCACACCATTACACCACCACCACCAGCCTAAACTGTTGATACAAGGCGGGATAGATCCATACTTGTTGTTTACGCCAAATTCTGACTCTACCATCTGAATGTCGCAGCTGAAATCGGGACTCCTCAGACCAGGCAACGTTTTTCCAATCTTCTGTTGTCCAGTTTTGGTGATCCTGTGCGAATTGTAGCCTCAGTTTTCTGTTCTTGGCTGAAAGGTGGCACCCGGTGTGGTCTTCTACCGATGTAGCCCATCTGCTTCAAGGTTCGATGTGTTGTGCGTTATTTGTTTTACTGTTGCCTATCTATCTGTCTGCCCATTCTCCTCTGAGCTCTGACATCAACGAGGTATTTTTGTCCACGCAACTGCCGCTCACTGGATATTTCTCTTTTTCGGACCATTCTCTGTAAACCTTAGAGATGATTGTGTGTGAAAATCCCAGTAGATTTTGAAATACTCAGACCCATCCATCTGACACCAACAACCACGTCACGTTCAAAGTCAGTTAAATCCCCTTTCTGATGCTCAGTTTGAACTTCAGCAAGTCGTTTTCACCACATCTAGATGTCTAAATGCCTTGAGTTGCTGCCATGTGATTTGCTGATTAGCATTGAACAGTTGTACCTAATAAAGTGGCTGGTGAGTGTATATACATTGCACAGTGGTGTAGTGGTTAACACTTTCGCCTAGCAGCAAGGGGCGCTGGTTCAAATCCCAACCATGACACTTCCTGCCTGGAGTTTGCATGTTCTCTCTGTACATGCGTGGGTTTCCTCCGGGTACTTAGGTTTCCTCCCTTACTCTAAATGCATACTGAGAAGTTAATAGGGCCAATTTAGACAGGATCCAATTATGTGTATGTATGAATGTGAGTTGGGGACCATAGATTGTAAGCTCCATGAGGGCAGGGACTGGTGTGAGTGTACAATGTATATGTAAAGCGCTGCGTAAATTGATGGCGCTATAGGAGTACATGAAATATATAAATGCAATTTCTGCACATCTAAGTGAGAGTTGGCAGTATGCCCTCACCAGTGCATGACGGATCTCAGAGTAGTTGTGTGGGGTTTGTAGGTATCTCACAGTAGTTGTGTGGGGTTTGTAGGTATCTCACAGTAGTTGTGTGGGGTTTGCAGGTATCTCGCAGTTAGAGTTGCCACCTCATCCCTTTAAAACAGAACACATACCACTTGGACTAAGACGGCCTTTACCTGGATGGGGAGACTGGCTATAGTTAAGATGAACATCCTCCCACGCATTCTGTTTCACATGCAGATGATACCCATGTCCCTACCTAAGGTTTTCTTTACTCAGGTGTCCGGTCTTATATCGCGATTCATCTGGCACGACCGCAGGCCGAGGATTGCGCTTAGACTGCTGACACGCCCTAGGGAGGCAGGAGGATTGGGTTTACCCGACATTCAAAGGTACCATAGGGCTATCATTCTCCAGAGGATACTCAACTGGTGCTTCCACACCGCCTCTAAGCTATGGGTTTCCCTGGAGAAATGTATGGCGGGTAGAAATTTGGCCTATGCCCCGTGGTTGTCCCGGGGAGACGGGGCTGTCAGAATTTACTTCCCCGCTGACGACTCAGACTTTGGCAATTTGGGACCGGCTTAATGCTAAATTGGCTCTAGCCCCCTCTGTATCCCCACTGTCCCCGTTAGGTGGCTTTCTGTGGTTTCCGACAGGGGAACAGGTGGCCTTCTTTGGACCCTGGGTTACGGATAGTAGCGCTAGCTGTAGTACGCTTATGCGAGACGGTAAACTTCTGCCCCTAGAGACACTTAGGGAACACCATGGGACCTTCCCCATGGACTTCTGGCGCTACAGACAACTACACCACTTTTTTGCGACCCTCGGGGACTCAGGGACATTTCTGCACTGAGACCCTTTGAGCGCCTCTTCTTAGAAGAGGAACCGCTCCCTCATATGATTTCTGAACTCTATTGATTGCTTAGCTGTGTGACTTATACGCAGAGACCCACCTTCATTAGGGCCTGGGAGAGGGACCTGGACATGATTTTTACCCCCAGCCAACTGGCACAACTGTACCAATTTACCCGATCTAGTTCCATTGATTCCAGAACCCAGGAAACCAATTACAAGATACTGTCACGTTGGTACAGAGTACCCGCGGACGTGGCTAGGATGTTCCCATCAGTGTCCGACCGGTGCTGGAGGAAATGTGGCCACAAGGGTACACTCCTGCATATCTGGTGGGATTGCCCAGTAATCAAACCTTATTGGTTGGATATTCAGTCCCAGATCAAGACGATTCTGGACCTGGACATCCCTTTCTCCCCGACTCACTTCCTGTTGCACATTCCTCCCTTGCCAGAGAGCCAATACAAACGCAGTGTACTGCCCCACTTATTGAATGCAGCGAAGCGATTGCTCCCGATTATTTTGGAAGCGTTCACGGGTTCCTAGCAGGCAAGAGTGGATTCGTAAGGTTGGTGAAATAAGGGAGGCGGAGGACTGGATTGCCACCTGTAGGGGTACCCGAGAGCGCTTCTCCGGCACTTGGTCGCCCTGGGCGGAGTACATCGCAGACCCGGGATGTGTTCCTTCTAGTTTGGATGTGGCACTGTTGGAGCTGGCAGACCCTTCCTTTAAACAAAGACCTCGGGCACCGTAGATTAATCTGCGTCCCTCGGGTGCACTGTTTCTTTCCTCTTCAGCTGTTAAGGAATGAGAGGCGGAGAGGTTGTGTGGTGCGGGGGAGGAGCCGGACGTTTGACCTCAGGTATGTTCCTGCTGATTCTAATCCCTTTTTTACTTTCTCTCCCTCTTTTCTAATTTCTTGTATTCTCTCTTTCTTTTTCTCCCTTGTTTCCTCTGCCCTTCTCTATTGTGTTCTATTTTCCTTCCTATTGATCTCTTGACATTGAGTGACCTGGTGGCTGCCGTGCTGGGGGCGGGTGAGCGCTGGGGGTCTCGGCCGGTCGGGTGGACTCGACGACCCGTTTCCGGGGGACTGCTCGACCCCCTTTGGGGTCGGGGACTTATGTCACCTTGGGCAGGTGTGTTGGCCATGTTGGGGGTTGGTCCGGGCTGTGGCATGTGGGGAGGTATGATGGAGGTCTATTGGGCCCCCCTTCCCTCGCGCGCACTCGGCTGGCTTCCTTCCTGCACACTAGTTATGGGTGTTGTCCGGGCGGCTGGCCGGTTTGGCTCCTGGTTCTTGCCCCCCCCCATCTGCGAATATCCATCTCTACCACCTGATGAGAGGTGTCGGATGAGCCACCCTCACGCTATGTTTCACTGTTCCTGTGTTTTATGCGGTGAGGGGGAATCCGAATCCATTCCCAGCTAGCTGCCCGGTAGATGGACTTAAGTCTTGCTTATTGGGGTTCTGGGTCCTGTTGTGATTCTCTATGTCTCTGCCCTCATTGTCTACCTTGGTTTCCCTTCTTTTTTATGTTGCGTTAAATACTGAATGGCTGCTTGTTCACTGTAACATGCTCCGGGCACTATGTGCTGTGTTGTACTATTTTGTCGTTCACAAATAAAGATTATACAAAAAAAACAAAACAGAACACATATGAATTACACAGGTTCTGAGGCTAATTTAATGCAGGTAAATCACCAAGTGAGTTTAATTACCACCTTAATTAGCCACAGAACCTGTGTAATTCATATGTGTTCTGTTTTAAAGGGATGAGGTGGCAACTCTACTCACAGTAGTTGTGTGGGGTTTGTAGGTATCTCACAGTAGTTGTGTGGGGTTTGTAGGTATCTCACAGTAGTTGTGTGGGGGTTTGTAGGTATCTCACAGTAGTTGTGTGGGGGTTTGTAGGTATCTCACAGTAGTTGTGTGGGGGTTTGTAGGTATCTCACAGTAGTTGTGTGGGGTTTGTAGGTATCTCACAGTAGTTGTGTGGGGTTTGTAGGTATCTCACAGTAGTTGTGTGGGGTTTGTAGGTATCTCACAGTAGTTGTGTGGGGTTTGTAGGTATCTCACAGTAGTTGTGTGGGGTTTGTAGGTATCTCACAGTAGTTGTGTGGGGTTTGTAGGTATCTCACAGTAGTTGTGTGGGGTTTGTAGGTATCTCACAGTAGTTGTGTGGGGTTTGTAGGTATCTCACAGTAGTTTTGTGGGGTTTGTAGGTATCTCACAGTAGTTGTGTGTGTGACCAGATCCGTGGGATAGAAGCTCTCCTTGCCGATCATACGGGAATGATGTGTATCTAAGCACTTCCATATATGCCCGTGTTCTCTGTCACATGTTTTGACATTTGGCTGCTGAATAGAACAGCTAAACCCATTTCATCCCCCCACGCTGTCCATCCTAATCTCCAGCCTCCAATCATGTGTTGGTTAGATTATTCTGTCTCTGAATGAAGTTTGTTCTCTCTCTTGTTTTTGCTTGCTGCCCACACATCTGTAGATTGTGTGTTAGGTTTAATCTGTCAAACTCTCCCAGACCAGATTAAATGTCAGAGGATCATTTAGGTAGATCAATAAACTTTGCTCAACTGATCGATGAAGCGAAATCGGTGTGTGGCCAGATGCTGGCTCTGTTGATCCCCGCTGAGCCGGCAGATGACAGGGCGGTCCCCGCACACTGTGCAGGGACCGCCCTGTCCTTTCTCCGCTCTCCCTTATGGGGGGAATCGGATGAACACCAACCGTCTGTCCGTGTTCATCCGATCCGCCAGACGGATGGAAAAGCAGGTTTTTCCTCCGTCACACTTAGGCGGATCAGAGCGGGTCGGATGTCAGCGGGCATGTCAACGCTGACATCCGTGGCTCCATAGAGGAGCACGGAGCACCCATTCCGGTCCGCCAAAAAAAGTGGCAGGCTGACCTGAACGGTCCGCCCGTGTGAAAGAGCCCTTACTGTCCTATACCTAAAGGGTTTGTAAATGATTTTTTTTTTAAATCTTAATAGCTTCCTTTACCTTAATGCAGTGCTGTTTTCATGTCCTCATTGCTCGTTTTTCTCAAGTTGCTGTAATCCTTCTTTTACAAACCATCACTGCCCTCTATTGGCTCTGTGACTCTTTACATCAGAGAGACAGGAAACGGCATGCAAAAACTAAACTGTAACTGTAGGTACATTATATGATTGATTTTTATCTATTTTTAATTGTTTTTAAAAGGAATCAGTTAACTATTATGTCTCTATACACTGTAAACATTCAGCAAAACATTTTTTTTCCTTTCCAACTCCTTTAAGGGGGGCAAGACTATGACCATTGGTAGTAGAAGAGGTCCTAATGTCAATGGGAATAAACAATGCCCCACCTTTGACGTCAATAGGAGGAATTGCGCTCCATCGTTGGTGTCATTAGGAGTAATTGTACCCTGTCATTGGTGCCATTGGGCCCCGTTGTTGGTGCTACTGGGAGAAATTGTGCCCCATCTTTGGTGTTACTGGAAGGAATTCTGCCCCATCGTTGATATCATTGGGAGGAATTCTGCCCTTCCATTGGTGTCAATGGGAGGATGTATACCCCATTCTTGGCATTAGTGGGTGAAAATAGTGCCCCAAGGGCCAGATAAAAGCAAAGGGCCACAGATTGGAGACCACTGTTTTACTCAATAGTATAGGGCTTAGAATGGGGTAGGGAGCAGGTTTAAGCTTGGTTAGCGTTTGACCGGACTTCCGCTTTAAGCCACCCTGCCATTCCCTGATCACCAATATGTGAAGTCAAGTCAGTGACCATAAGACAGGCCTTTACTAGCAGGATAATAGGCAGCGCTGCTGTGATGTGGGCATTAATAGAAATAAAACCCTTGCCATAATTTATTGACCTTTTGTGGCTGATTTTATGACTGCGGTCTTGTGTGAACATTGAGTGCTTTTGCCATTATGGGAATACTCCAATTTTACTGACCAGCATCTGTAGTCATATAACGCACCATTTTGTAGTTACATTCATGGAACCTGTCCATTTCATAGCGGAAACTGGTGTTCTGCCAGTCTGAAGCTGTAACACCGTCACTGTTATTTATTATTTGCAACTTTTTGCATGAAAAAGACTTGTTTCGTTTTTTAAATTGAATGGCTATGCATTATCTAAATTTTATCAATTCACTTTGTGAACTTTTTCACCTAGAGCTGATATTTCAGTTGTGAGTGAATTAATTCACCCAGCAGCTTTTTTGAGGATCCATTGCTTGTTTTCAGCGGTGCATTTTCTTTTGTAGCATCAGGAAGGTGATGTTGTCATACATGTCATGGATATGCAATAAAGTCTAGCAGCTTAACTGTCTCCATCTGTTTATTTGAGGCCTGACTCTGTTCTGGTTGCCTTTTTATCACCTCTCCTTCCTGTATGGCCCCACCCAGGCCATCCCAGGAAGTCTATATTAACTGTTGCACTACAGGTCTGCAGTGCTGTTCAACAGTGTTGTTAGCTTAAGTTCCTGTCTGCAGTGTGCAATGATTACCTTCCTGTGTACCGTTTTTGGCTCGTCCCTGACTTCTCCTGTTTTCCTGTGACCCTGACCTTTTGCCTGTCCCTCGGTTACCCTTGTCTGCCTGTTGCCCCGACTTCGGCTTACCCATCACTATTGCTTTTCCTGCTTGCTGCTTACCCTCTCTCCCTGCGGAGCATGACCTAGGGGATTCCAGAGGTCGCGACCTGGATCCAGCTGCAGCGAAGGCCATCTTCACCACTAGAGGCTCTGGTGAACACAAAGCTGGGTCTTAGACTCCGCACCCTGGGGAATCTTGGGTTCACGCTTCCTCTCTGATAGCAGCAGTCGGCTACAGGGTTCACTACCCTGTGGTGCATCCCTGACCCCAACGGGGTGCACTTGTCACCTGGCCCAATGACCTAACCGTTTGAACAGCACTGCAGACCTGCAGTGCAACAGTTAATATAGACTTCCTAGGATGGCCTGGGTGGGGCCATACAGGAAGGAGAGATGATAAAAAGGCAACCAGAACAGAGTCAGGCCTCTAATGAACAGATGGAGACAGGTAAGCTGCCAGACTTTATTGCATATCCATGGCAATACATCAATGGACATATCTATTTTTAGTGCATTTTAGGATTTGGAGTGGATAGGGTTACCATTCATTGACCAAGGCTCGCCAACACATCAAAACTAATGTTATATGTATTATAATTTATTGCCATTGAATTTATGGGCATCCAATCGCACTAAAAAAGAAAATGTGCACAGAGATCGGACCAGACACTTTTTATCATAGGGGAGTTGGACATACCCTTGAGCGTTTTGCAACCTATGCATTAAAGGAGTTGTAAAGGAAAACATTTTTTTTGCTGAAATGACGGTTTACAGGGTATAGAGACAACTGATTCCTTTTAAAAACAATTACAAATAGATAAAAATAAATCATTTAATGTACCTGTAGTTTTTTAGTTTTAGTTTTTGCATCTAGTTTAGTTTTTGCATGTTATCCTGTATCTGTGCTATACAGAGCCATAGAGCAGTGATGGTTTGGAAAATGAAACTAGAAGCTCCCAGTACTGTGGTCACAGGGAAACAAACAACCAGGAAGTGTCCAGAGCAGAGGAGAATTACAGCAACATCAGAGCAAAAATGAACAATGAGGACATGAAACCAGGACTGCAGTAGGGTAAAGGAGGCTATTTAGCTATAAAAAAAAAAAAATCCTTTAGTGACCCTTTAAGGGCTCATTGAACTGCAGTGAACAGGTGGAGTCTTGATAACTTCCATGAAGGCTCCACAAGGTACAATATTTGACCAACAGTATGTAGACCTCTTACCATCACATCATATGAATTTGTTGGACATGCCCTTTTAAAACCATGCACATCAAAATTGAGTTTGCCCCCCTTTGTGGCTATAGCAGACTCTTCATTTCTGGGAAGTTAATCAACAAGATTTGGGGGTGTGCCTGTTGGAATTTTGCCCATTTGTAAGGAGAGGCAATGATATTTGGATGAGAAGACCTGGCTCACAATTAGCATTCCATTTCGTCCCAAAGGTATTCAGTAGGGTTTAGGTCTGGGCTCTGCTCTAGGGACACTCTGGTTCTAACCAAGCTCATCAAACCTTGTCTTTATGGATCTGCCTTTGTACATAGGGGCAGGCACATACCGTGTTTCCCTGAAAATAAGCCTGGGTCTTATAGTAATTTTTGTAACCAAAAACACACTAGGGCTTATTTTTGGGGTAGGGCTTGCAATTTAATCACCAGTATGCACAGCGTAAAAGTGCTTGCAAACTGCCAGAATCCTCACCACCACAGCAGAATATAATGCAAATGGTATGTGTTTCTGCACTCTAACCATGTCACATACCTTCCCACAGTGCCGTTCGGCGCTTCTGTGACCCGCCAGAATGTTCTTCCATGGCAAAAGTACTGCAGAAGGAGGGGGGCCCAAGATCCCTCAATGACAGCTGGCAGAAAAGGAGGGCTGCAAGGATCAGCTGAGCGCAACTCAGCACTTCCGTGACCCACCTGAGATCTCTTGCCCGCTCCAAGCTTTGCAGAGGGAGGGGGGCCCGACATCTACCGAAGACAGCTGGCAAAAGAGAAGAGCCGCTGGGATCATCTCAGCACAACTCTGCACTTCTACCCTCTCTGAGTTCTCTAGAGCAGGGTTTTTCAACTCCAGTCCTCAAGGCACACCAACAGCTTATGTTTTCAGGCTCTCCATTATTTTGCACAGGTGATTTGATCAGTTTCACTGCCTTAGTAATCACCACAGCCATTTCATCTGAGGGAAATCCTGAAAATTTGACCTGTTGGTGTGCCTTTAGAGCAGTGTTTTTCAACTCCAGTCCTCGAGTTCTTCTACCCGCTCTGAGCCTTGCAGAGGGGGGCTGAATTCCACGACTGACAGCTGGTGGAAGGGGAGGGCTCCAGCAGCAATAGAGAGGACTTCAGCAGCCCACACTCAGCCTAAACTAGGGCTTATTTTCAGGGTAGGGCTTATATTGCAGCCCTCCTTGAAAATCGGGGTAGGTCCTACTTTCGGGGAAACACGGTAGTAATCCTGAAATAGAAAAGCGTCTTCCCCAAAGTTTTAATACAAGGTCAGATGATGTAACATTGAAAGTAACCTTCTTAGAAATGTGGAGGGGTGTCCACAAATGTTTGAGCATTTAGTGTATAACAGCTTGTGTGGTAAATGTATAGACTTGGCCATGCCCCTTTATTCTTCCTGGCACAGTAGTTGAGCCTGGCAATTGGCCACTCTACGTTTTGTGATAGTGGGGGGTGTTTGTATCTTTTCTCCCCATATCCTCAATACCGAGAATGATGCTGTGAGCTCTCGGTATGGTTGGTGTAACGCTGCAAGCCCAGTCCTGTTTTTTAGTCCACTATTAGCAGCACATTTCATTATTGGAGTTTGGTTTAAGGCAGTCGTAAAAATGTAATAAAGACCGTACAGTAATGACTTATTTCTTCTCTGATGACAGGCTGCTGCTGAAACTGCTACAAATGAAAGAAGACTCCCTAAAGACACAGAATTTATATGGTAAGGAACATCATTTATGTATCTTTGGTAAATGCAACCAGTTTTCAAATACGTTTTGCCTGTAAAAATTTCAGTATGGGAGCTGCCAGTGCTGACAGGCTGAGATTGTATATTATTGATCGGGAACTAGCATGAAGAATTAGGATGTCAGACTTGTCGCCCTCACTGGTTTCATGCTTATTTCAGGTCAGCAACACCCTAGTCCCAGGGGTAGGCAACAGAGCTCAAGTCTTGCGGCAACGCGTGGGAACGGAGTTCCTGCACTTTTTTCACAACAGGAACTCCGTTCCCTTTGCAGGACTAGAGCAGCCGAGCCACCCAATCCTTCACTAAGCGGTGATGCCCAGCTCGAGTCACTGTCAGGGGCAGATGAACCTTAGTAATCCTTTGTTACTAGCCGCTTCCTGTATATGGATTCATCAGGTAGTGTGCGGGTATTCCGTCACTTCCTTGATGCCGCAATGTCTCCTGGGAGCTTTTGTCATCGTTCCCAGGAGACATTGCGGAGGTCTGCCGCAAGTTATCACAGGATTTAGAAAGAACTTGCTTTACAGTTACAGGTATAGTGGATCGAAAAGCTTTTTTCCCCAGGACTTAACCCCTGGTAGGCAACCTCGGCCCTCCAGCTGTAGTGGAACTACAAATCCCATCATGCTTCTGCCTCTAGGAGTCATGCCTGTGTTTGTCAGGGTCCTGCAATGTCTGGGCACAGTGGCTGCGTTTGATGGGCACAGTGGCTGCGTTTGATGGGCACAGTGGCTGCGTTTGATGGCACAGTAGCTGCGTTTGATGGGCACAGTGGCTGCGTTTGGGCACAGTGGCTGCGTTTGATGGGCACAGTGGCTGCGTTTGGGCACAGTGGCTGCGTTTGGGCACAGTGGCTGCATTTGGGCATAGTGGCTGTGTTTTATGGCACAGTGGCTGCGTTTGATGGGCACAGTGGCTGCGTTTGATGGGCACAGTAGCTGCGTTTGATGGGCACAGTGGCTGCGTTTGGGCACAGTGGCTGCGTTTGGGCACAGTGGCTGTGTTTGATGGCACAGTGGCTGTGTTTGATGGCACAGTGGCTGCTTTTGATGGGCACAGTAGCTGCTTTTGATGGGCACAGTAGCTGCGTTTGATGGGCACAGTGGCTGCGTTTGGGCACAGTGGCTGCGTTTGATGGGCACAGTGGCTGCGTTTGATGGGCACAGTGGCTGCGTTTGATGGCACAGTAGCTGCAATTGTTTTTTTTTTTTTTTTTGTCCAGTTTGTTTGCGCCCCCCAAAACATATTTGAGCACCAGCCGCCACTGCTGGTTGTGAGTTATTTTTACGTCTCACAAGCTAGAGATATTCAAAAGCAGCAGGCAGCTGGCTGCAAGGGTAATAACAGATGGGTCTATGGCACGTTTGTATTGTTAGAAAACTTGATATAAGCTAGATTTCCTATTTAAAGATTTACCGGCTTCTATGAACATTCCAGTGTCCTGGGAACAACGCTGACAAATTGGTATAGACAGAGGCCGTCTGCAATTTCCTGTGGCTGCACCGGCTTATTTGGCTGAAGTCGTGTGCGGTAATAAATGGACTGGCACTGGGTGCCGTCAGCTGGCAGCATTACACTTATCCTTAGGCCTGCTATGCGGTAATGTGTGAATTGTAAGTGACGTGTGTCAAGTCTTCTGGGATTCCCCCCCCCCCCCCCTCCATGCAGCTGCTGTGCGCTGTGAGTCACTGGAATTACATCTTAATAAGTCGATCCTTCCTCCGACACAAACCTGTTTTACTGTCTAATCCTTTTCTTATTGTTGGAATTTCTGAAACGTTAACCCTTGTAGGAGTCAAGCAAGACTCGGCACAGTACACATGCTCTCCGGTGTCCTCTGTGTGTGCAGGGGGCCCACCATACTGGTACTTCTGGATGGGCGAATGCTGCTGCTGCTGCAAAATTTACTACTATGGCGCAGTACACCACAATGTGGTAAATAAAGGAGGAGGGTTGGGACTTTAAATGAGGTGTAGGGCGTGTAGGTCCATGCGAAAAAGAGGGGGGATTTTGGGACTTTGAAGCATGTACCTTTGCGTCCAGATATATGCTTCATTCAAAAGTCCCGAAAGCCCCCATCTCTTTCTTTCAGTTGTAAATGGAGTAAAATGCCATTCCTGGCTGTGTCTCAAGTTTTGGCGTTGCCACTACATCCGTTCATTTCTCAGTAACATAAAATCGGGTAAAACTTTTTTTTTTTTTTTTTTCACTAGAACAGGCTAAAGTCCTCATTGTTGAAATGTACCTTTTCTGTCCTGGTGGCATGAGAAGAAATAAGGGTGCTATGGTCACCGGGACAGGAAGGCTATAGTGTTGTGAAAAATGTTGCAAACTACCGTATTTATCGGGGTATTGCACGCTCCTGCGTATAGCACGCACCCCTAAAGTTGCCCCGGAATTCCTGTAAAAAATATTGTTATAACATTTATTTACTTACGTTTTGGTGTCTTGCCCGGCGTCCATCGTCCAGTCCGGCGTCCGTTTGCAGCCTCGGTGGTGTCCTCCCGGCTTCTCCAGCGCTGTCTCTAGTCGAATCTCTGCTTCCTGCGCTCAGTTTGAACGCCTCCGCCAACATATACCGAGTGCAGTACACTCGGGTACATTCGGCAAGGCTTGGCTTCGCTCGTGCTCACGCTATGTGACGTTTATGCGTGAGCACGAGCGAAGCCGAGCCTTGCCGAATGTACCCGAGTGTACTGCACTCGGTATATGTCGGCGGCTCACTTCAAACTGAGCGCGGGGATCGGCGAATATCGCGCACCCACGATTTTTCCCTTATTTTAAGGGGAAAAAAGTGAGCGGTATACGCCGATAAATACGGTACGTGATTCTACTAAGTTAGTTGGGGTTTTGTTGCTGTCTCTTTTTTCCATTGGAGAGATATTACTTTTCTTGTCACTGGGACAGTAAGTGAAGTTAAATCAACCCAGTGTGGGAATATAAACACCTCCCTTCTCTGTACAAAGCTAGTTCCTCCATCGTCCTTTTGAGGGACACGAATTCAGAAATGGTTGGGTTATAATGCCGCCTATAGGCGACACTGGCAAACAGAAGAATCAGAAGCCAGCCCAAGATGACCCTGCTCTACTCAACTTGCGTCTGTCAATTTTTTTTCTAGCTTTCCAACTCCTTGGCAATTTTTGGGATTCTGACAGCTGGTGGGCACTGGCAGGTGGCACTGACGGCTGGTGGGCACTGGCAGATGGCACTGATGGCAGGTGGCACTGACGGCTGGCGGCCATTGATAGGTGACATTTATGGGCACTGATGGGCAGGCACTAAAATGCCATTAGGGAAGGCTGCCTGCAGCGCCCATCCTGGTACTCCTTGCACTCGGCTGCATAACAGCAGCAGCGGCCATCTTGTTACACCCAGCCCAAACTATATGGGCTGGGTGTAACAAGATGTCTGCTCCTGGCATACTGTGGCCAAGTGCAGGGTGTGCCAAGATGGGCGTCTCTAATGGCAACACGGTCGCCCTGAACTCTGCACTCCCTGCCAGCTCGACATTCACACCGCCCGCTACTCCGCCAGGTATCTGCTGCATTTGTGCGAGTACAAGTACTTGCCCAAATGCTTGGTATCGGTATCAGATACCGATACTCCGTATCGGTATTGGGACAACCCTACCTCATATGATTCAGATTCAGGGTTGGTCCTTCAAGCACCTCAGTTTTCTAAAGGTCTCTCAGTAGGTAAGTCCTGTCAGGATTTTTGTCACCTGTTTGGACCACCTTTGGACATCCGAACAGTTTTTTGGAATTTGTGTCCTTCAATGAACGATGAAGAAAATAGGATTTTTGTACTTACTGTAAAATTGTTTTCTTTTGAGTCCATTGAGGAACACGGGTCCCATCCCTCTGTGTTTTTTGTGGCCCTGTGTATTGCTTGGTCATGTACTGAAGCATGTTGGGTTATACAGAGGCTGGTTTATGACTTTTCTGTTTCCCGATGTCCAATTTTTCAGCCTCCTGTAGGCAGCCGTATAACTTGACGGTTTCTGAATTCCTTTGTCCCTTAATGGAAAGATTTTACCCTGACCACAAAAGTTCTATTTTCTGGCTAGAGTTGGGCAGTCAATTACCTTTTCTCATTGTCTGTTCCGTCTGTGCAGACTTGGAATGGGGTGGTTTTTATTGAATGCCATCTAGAGAAAATTGAGATGCCACATTTTGGGAGGACCGACACTATAAAAAGCTGAGGATTGTGTAAGTAGCTTTATTGATCTGCTGCTTTAGAGATCAAGCGATGCATGAGCTGTGATACATTAGTTCTGGATTATAGATGATGCTGATTTATGGCAGGGCTTAAATTGGAAGATTTTAGAGCAGATGTCATATCATTTTGCATCAGAAAGCCAACTCCCTAATAACATTTGACAAGTTCAGCATCACTTAGAGACTTATTGGCCCAATCGCTCTCACAACAGCCATCTCTGTGAATTTCAGGAACTTTTCTTTGTTTGGAGAAAAATGGCTCCTTTTTTATTACGTGAACAGTACAGAAAGGAGATTTCTATATTTTAAATTGAAACTTCCCCATAAGATTGTGACTCATCGTCATCAGATTGGGTGTGGTGATAACACAAAGGGTTCATATTATGTGACATTCCTCTGGTATAATGTATTGTATGACATGTTAAAAAAATAAACAAAATGGAGTACAAAGTCTGACAGAGGTGTGGAGGAACAAAACATATCATCCTGCCTAAAGGCCCATACACACGATCGGACGTGTTTTAACGGGCAATCCGACCGTGTGTACGCTCCATCGGAAAATTTTCTTTCGTTTTTCAACAGACAAATGTTCGCTGTGCATGCTCTCAAACTTTCTGGGAACAAATGTCCGATGGAGGATAATCCGATCGTGTGTACTAAAGTCCAAAGTACAACACACATTCTCAGAACCAATGCTAAACATCAGTAGCAGAAGTTGCCCAAAGGGTGGCGGTAGAGAACTGAAAATATTTGATTTGGTGAATGTTGGCTGAAAAAGTTCTGCCGTGTGTATGCATAACAAGTTCACGGCCAACGCCCCATCGGACCAAAATCCACGGAAAAGTCAGATGGAAGTCCGATCGTGTGTACGAGGCTTTAGGCTCCGTTCACACTAATGCAATTTGAATTATTGTGATTCTGCCTGGGATTCCAGAATCGTGGCAGAACGCGTTTGCAACGCCATTATTAATGGCACCCTAAACGTGATTCTGCCACTGGCACATCAGTAGATGCAGAATCCTCAATCCTCGCTGCCATGGAAAGCTGCATAATCTTACCAACAAGGCAAGCATGATCTCGCTGGTCTGGCCAGCCAGGGAGCCACTACGTACAAAATGGTAAGTGGTCTCTTAGGCCACGTACACATGATCGGACATGTCCGATGAAACTGGTCTGCAGACCCGTTTCATCAGACCAGTTCGATGGTGTGTACGGCCTATGGGACCGTTTTCCATCGGACCAAAGTTTTAAAACATGCTTTAAAACCTGTCTGATGGAACATGTCCGTCGGACAGGTTCGATGGTTAGTACACAAAAGCATCGGACCAAAAACCTGCGCATGCTCAGAATCAAGTCGACGCATGCTTGGAGGCATTGTACTTCGTTTTTTAATCACGTCGTTGTGTTCTACGTCACCGCGTTCTGGTCTGAACGGATTTTGGTCCGATGGTGTGTACGCACATCAGACCATCAGACAAGTTCAGAGTTGTCTGATGAGACTTGTCTGATGGACCGTTTTCATCAGACATGTCTGATCGTGTGTACAGGGCCTTAGAGTTCCTGTTGCTTGTGAGTCTGACACGGTCTATAGAGATGTGCTCCAGGCGTTGTCTTATTCTCTTTCTCCCAGACCTGTGCAGCAATCTACTATTGGCCTAGAGTGCTCGCCAATGGAGTTCATCCTACCAATTTGATCCTCAAGTGCACAGCAGAGTTTGGTCTTCAGAGATGAAGATAATGCACTTTGTTTGTTAGTTGGGTCTACATAGCAGTCTAAATAGAGTCCCAGCAAACTCAGGCCTGTACAACAGATACACAAAGCTTTGTAATTTCGAGTCCATTGGAACCTTAGAGTTCCTTCATAGGTTGTTGTTTCAAAAAACTAAGAAGCAACGCTCAATGGGTGTAGCATTATTACTAGACGCTAATGTCATCTTGGCGTGCCCGGGTCCAGTCAGTCTTGATCGGCATTGCCCGGTCTTCCCCTCCAGCAGCAGATAGCAGAGTTTATGCCCGTGACTCACCGCAGAGCTGCCCGCCGATCACAGGAGATCTCTGTTCCTTTGAGTTGTTCCCCTGTGGCGGCAGTAAACATCAGCTGGAGGCTGCAAGTCAATTATCTCCATTTTACCACCAGATTCTTATCTGCCACTCATAAGGATTATTACATCTTTACCATTTGACATCTGCAAGCTGATCGGCTGGAGTAATTTTGCTTTTATGATTGTTCTGATAAACTCTGCTCGTTTTTTATATCGGCAGTTGCTGTCTATTGATCTTTTTACAGTGCAATAAACTAACTTTGTACGTTATTTAAGGACTACTAGTACTAATGCTACACCCATTAAACGCTGCTTCTTTGTTTTTTGTTCCTTGTTATCCATTCCTCCAGTGGTTGGCAGCTGCACAGGTTCTTTAGCTTATTGTATATTTTCCAGAGTGATATACCCACATACACGGCTGACAGTTTTAGCAGAACTTTATGTATGTTGTTGGTTCTTTGAGAAGAGATCAATGTCTTCCACTCCATGATATCTTCAGTTATCTGTAATGCCTTGTACACACCAACGGTTTTCCCGGCAGGAAAACTGCCATGAAAGCTTTTGGCCGGATATCCTGGCTGTGTATATGCTCCATCGCAGTTTTCCCAACAGGATAACTGCGGGGGAAAAAAGAGAACATGTTTTCTTTTTTCCCGCCGGACTCCCGGCAGGCTTTTTCCTGTCGGGAAAACCAGTCGTGTTTATGCTTTTCCGAGGGGGAAGAAACACACATGCTCAGAATCAAGTATGCGACGGGAGCGCTCGGAGCGTTCTGGTAAAACTAGCGTTCGGAATGGAGATGGCACCATCGTCACGCTGTAACAGACTAAAAAGCACGAAGACTGAAAAGCGTGAATCATCTCTCACCAAACTTTTACTAACACGAGGATCATCAAAACGACCCAAAGGGTGGTGCTGTTTGAATGAAGCTTCCCCTTTATAGTCCCGTCGTACGTGGTGTACATACGAGCAGTATTTGGCCTGAACGTGTGTATGCAAGGCAGGCTTGAGAGGAATCCCGTTCGGTCGTGTGTACGAGGCATAAGGGGGTCATTCTTCCCACAGACTACCAATACAAGGAGCATTCTTCCAACTGACCACCATTCTAATGTAATATAAGTGTTTCTTAAGTTATTTCAAGGGTTCTCCTGTGTTAAAAAGCATGAAAAAGGGGATAAGAAAGTCTGATGTAGACAATGGAAGCAGAGTTGTATGCTACCGCAGAGGTTTGCTCCTGGTTCATTCCTTGATCGGCTGATGGCGAAGTACAGGAGCCAAAAGAGCTTAAAGCGGATCTCCACCCTAAAGTGAAGATCCGCTGATCGGAATCCTCCCCCCCTCCGGC
This sequence comes from Rana kukunoris, assembly GCA_029574335.1. Classification (NCBI taxonomy): domain Eukaryota; kingdom Metazoa; phylum Chordata; class Amphibia; order Anura; family Ranidae; genus Rana; species Rana kukunoris. Next base: position 20,297,596 of record CM056060.1, on the reverse strand, counting down.
GTCACATTTGACACCTTTCAGGGGGGAGGGGGGTGCAGATACCTGTCTAAAGACAGGTATCTGCACCCACTTCCGGCCCGCAGTCTCGGGCAAAAGACGGACTTTTCCCGTTGTGTGCTGGGAACTCTCGGCTCCCAGCACACAGCGGGAGCCAATCGCCGGGCGCAGCGCGACTCGCGCATGCGCCGTAGGGAACCGGGCAGTGAAGCCGCAGCGCTTCACTTCCTGGTTCCCTCACCGTGGATGGAGGGGGGAGCAGCAGGGTGACGAGCGATCGCTCGTCCTCTGCTACGGACGCCGCTGGACTCCAGGACAGCTAAGTGTCCTAATATTAAAAGTCAGCAGCTGCAGTATTTGTTGCTGCTGGCTTTTAATATTTTTTTGAGGTGAACCATCCGCTTTAAACTGAACCCATCTTGTCATCCACCAACGGAAGCCTACTGTAACGGAACGTCCCACACTCTGCTTGAGTGTTTCCGTCATATAGATATTGGATATTCCAGCTGCTCTCAACACACGAGATGAGACTTGTTTGTGTGCTAAACATTGAGTGTTTTATAGAACCAAGAATGCAACCTTATATACAGTTTAAAGAGGAGGTAACCAGAACATAAATTAACATGAGCTAATTAACTAATGATTTACCCAGACTAGGCGACTCAGATATGACCTTTCAGAGTAGACGTCACGTCTCCGCTCACCTGCTATACAATACACATTATCATAAGTGTAAACACAGGACATCTTCACGCAATAGCAGGGCCAATTAGCACAGGGAACAGACAGATGGCTGGAGGTGATGGCATTAGCATCCAACAGTATGTGTCCTAACAGTATGAATGAGTCACTCTTACAATTAACCCGTTGAGTTCAGAATCAACAAACAGTAAATAGTTCTTTACAGATATCCTGGAATATATTGTGGATAATAATTACATAATAATCCCATCTCAGGTAGTCCAAGATATCATTCCTTAGTCATCCTATGCTCCTAGTGGACATGGGATGATTTTAGACATAAGAAGGTTTGGGGATGTCCCGGGTGAGTCTGTCACACCTACATCTCTACAATCCTCTGAGAAATAAACCCACCAGCTTCCACCTACAGATAAAATCTCACATTCGAGTGGACTGACCCTGCAAGTTATCCTTTAGCTGTATTTCGTAATGTAGAGATGTAAACCTGGCTTTGTTAGAGCCTACACCTTATTATATGTCAGGAAGGTGAATCCTTTCTGCTTTGTGAGATGTCGTTGAATCAGTGGCTCTCTCCAACGTAAAGATTTTCCGGCGTTTTACTTCTTAGCGCTTCTATTGGATTATTACAGTCATGTTTTGTCTGAGACTTTGTCGGTGTCTGCCAGAATCCTTGGCGGGATAATGAGGGTTTAGGAAACGTAGTGACATGTACAGTTCAGGCAGTCTATTATTCCTAGCACGGGAACATCACCCATTCCTATTTAATGGACTGGAAGATTGGAGCTGTGTCTCCTTTATTACAGAATTGTGCCACGTCTGCCTTCAGCCCTTTTTATGTTCCGCCTTGTCTATAAAAAGCTTCTCTTTTGCCTGTAGCCTCCTTTCAAAACCCAGCTTTAGTATAATAACTTTGGCAAGCTATGGAAGCCAGCGGGGTAGATTTACCGGACAGTTCAATTTATAGTTCATGCATATAGCTGAATGCACAGTTCCAATACGTATTTGGGGGGCTTCTGACCAGCTAAAGGATTTGCAACTCTCTATCTCGTCCTGAGATTTGCACAGCCAGCCTGGTGACCTGTTTTCTGCTGCTGTTACCTCCCTGTCACCAACCTGTGATTGGACGGTGAAGGAGCCACAGCAGACTGATAAGGTCATCTCTCTGTTCTCTCCTAGTCTGAGCTCTGTTGTACAGGGGATTACAAGAGGATGGAATCCAATCAAACTCAGGTATTTATAGAAGTTGCGTTTAAAATATGCATGATTTTTAAGTGCTTTTTGTTAGGTGGGCCTTTTATAACGTGCTTTGCCTGTCTATTTTTTCATTCTGTGAGCCCTCCTGTCTTTGTGAAATCAGTAGAACGTTGCAGAGGTTTGCTTTGTTTCTGTGTGCCAGTAACTATTGCACTTTTGTAAATGAATTCTTCAGCGGAGGTGCCTGGGGACACGCATAGCTTATCTCTAGAGTAGATATCTTACCTTAGCTGGGCATATTATATTACAGTGGCTGTATGGTATTTACAAGTGCTGCATACCTTGCAAGGGACAGGTATATACTCAAAGCAAGTCTGCAAAATCCCGTCTGCCCGCCGCCAGCGGCTTGGCTTTCCACCATCCACTAGATGTTGTTTCATCCTGCTCCAGGTGAGTCACAATGTGCACAGGAGATACTAGGCAGAGCTGTTTACTATCACAAAACAGATGATTTCCACATGCACCTCTGCTGATCTAACCGGTGAGCAGCTAATGACCTACTGGAATGCGGCATGTGTATCGGGAATCCAACAATGGTCAAATCCCCAAAAATCTATTAGTCAAATTCTAGAGAGTGACGTATTTCACAGTCACAGCACACGTCACAATGACATCAAGGGGGCCTATATAAGGGCGACGTCCTTCTTTATGATCAGAGCAAGAATATTGCTGTATTGGTAAGTCACCACAATACTTTTCTATTCCAAAATTTTATATTTATTACCAGTATAAAACATCAATTATACCAATACATTTTTGTAGCCGCAGCCATTGCTTATTGGAATTTACAAAGGTAATCTGTATGTGCAGTCAAAAGTTTTGTAGGGCCATGACAAGGGGTGGGTAGGAGGGGGCGGCTGCCCTGGGCGCAGTTGTATCCTGCAGGGATAGGTGTGCCGCCATTTTGACTATATTCCTGACAGGAGTAGTGACAGTGGCGTCACTACTCCTCTGTCAGCCAAGAGCTGGGAGCAGTGGGGAGAACAGTAAAGAACAAGGAGGCTGCGCTTTCTATCGCCTCTCTGCCACAGGGATCTTCCACCATGCACAGCCTCCGTTCTTGCAGTGACTCCGCTCTTAATCATAATCCTCCTATTGACAAGTGGATGACTGCTGGGGGCAGGATCCCCTAAGCTTGCATATAATGGGTGGGGCACGGTTTGGCATCTTTTCCCTGGGCGCTGGATGACCTTGTCCCGGCACTGAGGGTAGGGAGGGGTTAAAGCTCGTCAATTTTTCTTTTACTACTTGTGTTCCGGTAAATTTACCATCATTTCCCCTTGTGGAGTTGTAACTGGAAGTGGGAGAATATCTCTACAAAATTAGGTGACTTCCCTTCTTGTATTTTTGACACCAGAACAGGGGTCCCCATGGGAAGATTTCTTCTCATCTTTTGTTCTGGTGACAACTGAATGTTGTAAAGAGGAAGAAGAGGAATTGTCTTAGGCCACACATATAATACACTAACAATAAGGAAAGCTGATGATCAGAAATCGCTGCTCACAAATAAATGACATGAGTAAAGCGTGATTGTGAAGAGTGGGAGATTCTTTATTCGGGAAGATAAAACGTATAAAAGTCCAGTAAAGAGGCACAGTCAGATTTTTCTTCAGCTGCACGTGTTTCCAAAAAAATAGGAAAATCAACATTTTGAAATAAGTGTACGAATTTGTGTTGGGCCACATTAACCACTTAAGGACCGCCTACTGCACATATACGTCGGCAGAATGGCACGGCTGGGCACATCAACGTATATATACGTTGGTTTTAGTACCCAGCCGTGGGTCACGGGCGCGCTCCCGTGACCCGGTCCGAAGCTCCGGGACTCGCGGACCCGATCGCCGCTGCAGTGCGGCGATCCGTCCCTGGAGCTGAAGAACGGGGAGAGCCGTGTGTAAACACGGCTTCCCCGTGCTTCTCTGTGGCCGCAGCATCGATCACGTCATCCCTGTTATAGGGGGACGCGATCGATGACGTCACACCTACAGCCACACCCCCCTACAATTGTAAACACACACACAGGGAACACTCAAAGTCACAGCGCCCCCTGTGGTTAACTCCCAAACTGCAACTATCATTTCCACAGTAAACAATGCAATTTAAATGCATTTTTTGCTGTGAAAATGACAATTGTCCCAAAAATTGTCCGAAGTGTCCGCCATAATGTCGCAGTCATGAAAAAAATCGCTGATCGCCGCTATTAGTAGTAAAAAAAAAATAATTAATAAAAATGCAATAAAACTATCCCTTATTTTGTAAACGCTATAAATTTTGTGAAAACCAACCGATAAACGCTTATTGCGATTTTTTTTTTTATTTTTTTTACCAAAAATATGTAGAAGAATACGTATCGGCCTAAACTGAGGGAAAAAAACGTTTTTTTATATATTTTTGAGGGATATTTATTATAGCAAAAAGTAAAAAATATTGCATTTTTTAAAAAAAATTGTCGCTCTTTGTTTATAGCGCAAAAAAAAAAAACGCAGAGGTGATCAAATACCTCCAAAAGAAAGCTTTATTTGTGGGGAAAAAAGGACGCCAATTTCGTTTGGGAGCCACGTCGCACGACCGCGCAATTGTCAGTTAAAACGACACAGTGCCGAATCGCAAAAAGGGGCAAGGTCATTTACCTGCATTTTGGTCCGGGTCTTAAGTGGATAATAGCCATTTTGGGCAGCATGTTGGACACCCCTGGCCTAGAGCATACACTTTGGCATGCATTGTGGCAACGTGTGTTCACATGTTTTTATTGCACGTTGCCAAAATGCATAGCTGTGAATGGGCCCTTACTACACATTGGGGATGAGCTCTTCCGTGTTCACACACTCCACGTGCTGAGCCCGCCAGGAAGTCGGCACTGCACTGCGCTCAGGGCCGTTTGAAGGAATTTGGGGGCCCCCAAGCACCCCCCCTGCACGCAAAGCCTATGTTAGCGCTATACTATTTTTTAAACCGATGTTCTTACCCCCCCTTGTCCCTATGTTTTTCTAATCTCACCTCCACATCTTCCCTGTAGGCTGTAGCGTGGCCGAGCTCCTCTTCTTCCTGTCAGTCCGGTGTTCTATCATTATGGGTCCCCAGCCCCCTATCAGATAGTGCCTGGGCCGTGGTGGGTACCGTGTGGTACAGGAGATTCAGTTTCCTGTTCCCGGCCGGACTGAAAGGAAGTGAGCATTCAGTGTGCACTTCCTGTCAGTCCAGCCGGGAACAGGAAACAAAATCTCCTGTACCGCGCGCGGTACCCGGCCAGACTGGCAGGACTCCAGGAGGAAGAAAGAGGAGCTCGGCTACGCTGTTGCCTGGGAAGGGAAAGTTGGGTGCCCCAGGCTAGCTTCGGGCCCCAAGCAATTGTTTGTTTTGCCTGTCCTGTAGCGACGGGCCTGACTGCGCTAATCACAGGCAGTGAGACATTTCCGATCTCTGCAGCGGCGCATCAGGACAATGTCTCATCCCTACTACACGTTACTGCAACCCAGTAGTATAAATCCAACCATAAGGTCCACGTTTCACCAGAGGTGGTAAACATGAGACCTTTGTAATCTTACTGCCTATGACTAGGATGGGAGGTGGGTGGTACCACCAGTGACACGTGAATCTGAGTGTCTGGAAATGATGAGCTGTGGGAGTGGAGCTCGTATGGATGTGCTTATTATGGATTTAAAGTGCAATTAAGCTGTTCTTCTATTGTTTTCCACCGCTCTTGGTTCCTGTGCAGTCAGCATGATGAGTTTATTGGTCTCTTTCTACCAAACGGTGCTATCGCTCTACTACTCTCGTAAAAGCTTTTCCATGTGGTCAGCAGCTGAAAAGGTTTAAAAGGTGTCCATGGACAATAGCGGAAGAGTGTCCAAAGTGCGTGTTGAAAAAGGAAGGATTATTTCAGACATTAATCACCAACGGATGTCAGCCTGTGTGGACGTTTTTTTTATTTTTTTAATGGTTTTACAAAGTTTTACAGAATGTCCGCATTCCCAAACATTTTTAGGCAGGAAAAGGTAAAAAATGTTAAGGCTGGAGGAAGTGAAGAAGGCAAATGCTTGCAATTGAGACCATATATTGTCAAATCTTGGGTAAGAACCTCCTTCTTTCCGCCAGGGCATTAAAAATGGGTCGTGGATGGGTATTCCAGCATGACAATGACCCAAAACACACATCCACTGTGGCTCAAGAAGAAGCACAATAAGGCCCTAGTGTGGTCTAGCCAGTCTCCAGACCTTAATCCCATAGAAAATATGTGCAGGGAGCTGAGTTACCAAATGTCAGCCTGTAAACCTTAATGACTTGGAGAGGATCTGCAAGGAGGAGTGGGACAAAATCCCACCTGAGATGTGCAAACCTGGTGGCCAACTACAGGAAACGTCTGACCTCTGTGATTGCCAAGAAGGGTTTTGCCACCAAGTACCAAGTCATGTTTTGCGAAGGGGTCAAATACTTGTCCAATCACGGCACAGATCAGCTGTGAAGCAGGCCAGCTATGTACATGTACGATGGTAAACCTGTACCTGCCGCCAGCTCATAGTATATTTACTGAGCGGTCAGCAGGTGGTTAAATAATATCTTTTGATCCTGCCATAAAGGTCCTCGTAATAGGGTGACAACATCCTGTGCTTGCTTGAGTAATACTGTCCCTTTTGATATTGGAAAGCAACAACGAAATGGAAATGGTGAAAAGAAAGGAAAAGCAATAGAGAAATACATATAATAAGAGAGTTACGTAAAGTATGTGAATGGGCTTTCTTTGGCCATGGTTTCCTGTTCGGTGAACAGCGGAGGCCGCACATTTCAGAGGCACATAACCGGAATATTTTGTGCGGCCGAGGTCACCGTCGGGTTAATGCGCTCGCTGTTGTTATGGATATTGTCCCATTAGGGAAATTCTAATTATAGAGGATGCATGCTCGCTAGGCAGCGTCTTGAGTCAGTGAGTTATGTAAATACCCCGTATACCAATCCTGAATGGTAATGAGAGGAAGGAAGGAAATTTCCTCTGCAGGGTCATGAAGGACGATGCACACTGGATATTGGAATGATTTGTCAGATCTTCCAACATGTGCCTTGCGTTTCGCGTGTGTGATTCATTTTTTGAAGAACGGTGTGAAAAGCACGGACAGCAGAATAAAGGGATTTAAAGCTTAGTTTTTTTTTTTTTTTTTAATAATCAATCATACGTGCCTCCACTGTGCAATTAATTTAACACAGAGTGGCCCTGAATACTGTCTTATGGGGTCCCTTGGCAGCTCTCGCGGCTCCTCCCCACATCAGATAACCCCCTAGGAGAAGCGCTGTCGGGGGGGGGGGGGGTGTATAGCTTGTGGGTGCGCTCCCGAGTCCATCATTTGGCGTCCATAGTGCCCATGGTACTGCGTCATTGGATTTGATTGCTATCAATCTATCCAATCAAGAGCTAAGAACTCCGGGCAGAGGGACAGCGTGTCCCAGCCGTGGGAAATTCCAGGGCTCAGGTAAGTAAACCGGGGTACTAGGGGTCCAGTCACTGCCAGGTGAAGCCTCCATCAACCTACATGTAAAATCCCACCCCCATTCTGTTTAGCTGGTTAGTGGAGGAGGAGGAGGGAGGAAGTAGGCTGTCATTTACTATTGTGTATATGCCCACATGTGTAGTCACATGGGCTGCTCAGATGTGATGGGGAAGAAATGGTCACCATAGAAATTCACTGAAAACTGAGCAGAGCTGCAAACACGGCTCTGCAAAATCCCTAGATGAATTGGGGACATGGGCAGAAGGTGGAGATTAAGAGCTGCAAGATAAGTGTATGAACAGCATGTAATACACCCTATGAAAAAAGTATCCTGCACCTTTAAAACATGTGATATGACCCAGTGCTTGTCCTGTGTCATTTGGCCCCCTGTAAGGGCTCTTTCACACGGAGCGCCCGTTCAGGTCCGCCTGCCAGTTTTTTTTGCGGACCTGAACGGGCGCTCTGTGATCCTCTATGGAGCCGCGGATGTCAGCGGTGACATGCCCGCTGACATCCGACCCGCTTCGATCCGCCAAAGTATGATGAAGTCAAAACCTACTTTTCCATCCGTCTGGCGGTTCGGATAAACACGGACATACGGTCTGTGTTCATCCGACCCCCCCCATAGGGGAGAGCAGAGAAAAGACAGGGTGGCCCCTGCACAGTGTGTGGGGACCGCCCTGTCATCTAACGGCTAGGCGGGGATCAACGGAGCAATATCCGCTGAGCAAATGGAGGTGCACGGGGCGGATCATTACTGATCCGCCCCATGTGAAAGAGCCCTAACACCTAAAAAACTTGGCTGATCCTGCCAGTTTCTCCCCACCCATCTGCAAACTGACTGCAGTGTATCGTGGCTGCTGAGACCAGACACCGTGGTCAGTTTACGTACCTCTGTCATCAGCAGCCTGCTATCTGCTCTCCTCTCTGCTCCTGTGTCCTCCTCCCCCTCTCTCTGTGTGTGAGCCACCCCTCCTGCTGCTCTCATAACACTTACCTGTATACACTATCAGCACTTCCTCCTATTGCAGTGTCCCCCTCTGTGAATGATTAAAAAAATATAAATGCTGTAAATACCTCCATTTAAGAGCCGAGATTGCGATCACGTGACCAGTCAGTTTTTTCTCCTCCTTCTCCCCTCCAGACTGACATAAGCAGAGGAATCTCGGCCCCACCCACTGCATCTCTGAGGCGGCAAGGATAAAGCTGTCCAGTCATGTGATCGCATACTCTGCAGTAAAATTATTTATTTGCAGCATTTATTTTTATAAATCATACACAGAGGGGGGCACTGCAATAGGAGGCAGTGCTGATGGTGTATACAGTTTAAGAGTGGCTTAACAACCACTTTAACTGACAATTGCGCGGTCACGCTACGCTGTATACAAATCAAATGTTTGTCCTTTTATTCCCACAAATCAAGCTTTCTTTTGGGTGTTTTTTGATCACCTCTGCTTTTTTTTTTGCCGGGTTTTTGCGCTATAAACAAAAGAGTGACAATTTACAAAAAAATATATACATTTTTTACTTTCTGCTATAAAACATATCCAATTAAAAAAAAAAGTAAGAAATCGGAATTTCTTCATCAATTTAGGCCAATATGTATTCTGCTACATATTTTTTGTAAAAAAATCTAAAAAGTGTATATTGATTGGTTTGCACAAAAGTTATAGCTTCTACAAACTATAGGATATATTTTTGGAAATGTTATTTAATTCTATTTTACTAGTAATGGAGCTCACTGTAAAGTGGACCTGTCATGCACTATTTCTATTACATATGATGTTTACATCCCTTGTAATAGGAATAAAAGTGATAAAAAAGGGATAATATAAAAGTAAACGTAACAATATATATATATATATATATATATATATATATATATATATATATATATATATATATATATTTATATATATATATATATTTATATATATTGTATTTTTAAAGCGCCCCTGTCCCCACGTAAGCAAGCGCATACATAAGTCACACCCACATATGTAATCGACTTTTAAACCACACATGTGAGCTATCGCCGCAAACATTGGAGCGAGAGCAATAATTCTAGCCCAAGACCTCCTCTGTAACTCAAAACCTGTAAAAAATAAATAACAAAAAACGCCTATGGGGATTTTTAAGTACTGAAGTTTGGCGCCATTCCACGAGCGTGTGCAATTTTGAAGCGTGACATGTTACGTCAAGTAAATAGATAACTAATATCATCTTTCACATTATACAAAAAACTTTACTGCTATTCTTTTTATTTTTTTAATGCATGAAACGTGTTTAAAAAATTTCTGTGCAAGATAAAGTTCCAGCAACCGCCATTTTATTCTCTAGGGTCTCTGATAAAAAAAAACATAATGTTTGGGGGTTCAACTAAAAAATAAAAATTATGATTTTTTACATGTAGGAGAGAAATTTCAGAATTGGCCTGGTTGGCAAAAGGTTAACTGGTGCGGCATGGAGGGTTTTTGCAGAAGGTACTAGGCCCCTGGTCTCACTATGGTCGGGAAACTTGATAAACGTAATTGACAACTCCAAGATGGCGGCACCCAGCAGCAGGCCCGGAGCTTATGGATAGACCTTTACAGCTAAATTACCTGCATGAAATTTGTCAAATTGGAATTGTGTTGAAATAAATGGTCTGCTCACAGGTTCTCATTAAGCAGTAGGTTTTCTTTTAAAAAGATTAAAAATGAGGAAGGTCATCTTTAAAGTGTGAATGCTAAGCAGCCTGGTGGGACCAAGGTTGTGATCCTCTGGTCTAGGCTCCCCCACCCCCCTTCTGGAAATCGGTAGAAGTTCGCTCTTACAGTACTGAAACACGTCTGTACAAACGATTGGAGGCTTGGAGGTGATTATGTGCATGTGTTGGCCGGGCGCACTTCAGAATGCTAATTCTGTCCTATTGATTGCTCTCCTGCTGGAAGGGGCTTTGATGCAGTCAGCTATGCAGGCAACTGCTCAGCACAAAGGACGGACAGCCTACAGCGAGAGAGGAGGACGAGCATGTCATGTAAAGTGAGGAAGTCACGAACCCTCGTCCGTGCTTGTGTGTCTGTACGATGGGTTCTCTTTTATTGATGTGTGCCCTTGATTTCCTTCATTCCTGCTTTTAGTATGATATAGATTGGCCATATGTAAAGGAGGGGTTACAGCCAGATCATTATGTCACACGACCCCCCCCCCCCCCCCCCCACAAGTAGACTGTTGTACCCTAGTGTTGTGTGCGGCATTTTACAGTGGACTGTCATACTGGACCACAAACCCTGCAGCCTTCCCATGAAATAAAAGGAAATTGTACTTGTAATATGTTTTTGGATGAAGTGTTTAGGATGAAAACGAATTGGCTTTAAATCTTGCACCCAGCTGTGAGTAATTGATCTGTACCTTTTATAGCACCCTCCTGGTTAGGTTGCTAGGATTTTAGGTACATTTAGTTCTTTGGCTCCTCTGAAATCATTGGAGCAGTTGTTGATTTATTTTGGCTGTTCTGGGTTTCGCCAGCTGCGCCTTTGATTGCTCTCCCCTGCCTTCTAGAAAGTTCTGGAACATAGAAGTGGAGCAAAGCATCATGAATATTTCTGGTGCTGCGGCCAATCCCTCGATAGGTGTGCTCTGAAGGGGGCTGAGAAGTGCATAAATAGTCTGAGCTGTAGGACAGCATTGTCGTCTTCTTCTCCATGGATTTTACCTGTTCAGGTGGGTGGTGGCTACCTCCTACCTCGAGCCGTTCTGCTGTTTCAAGTTGCTGTTTAATTGAGGTTCTGGCTTCGGGGGCCTATACTCGAGAGGTATATAGGACACCTTGAGACTTCACCTAAGGATCCAGCCTGTATAGTTTTCCTGGAAGGCATCTGGAGAAGCCTGAATTGGCACAGCTGCTCTTGGTATTTAGAGACTAGGCTAGTGATGTAGCTTGGGGCTAAGTTGTGGATGGCATTGTAAGTTAGCATTTTGAATTGAATTTGTTGGGTGAGCGGAAGCCAGTGAAGGGATCGACAGAGTGATTGGTAAGGTGGATGAGTCTGACAGCAGCATTCATTATGGTTTGAAGGGGTGATAGACTATGTAAAGGTAAGCCAATGAGAAGGAAGTTGCAGTAGTCGAGGCGAGACATGACCAGGGAGTGAATTAAGAGCTTTGTTATCTCCAAATAGCAAATATTTCATCAGAATTTCTATTTGTAACAAAAGGAATTGCACATGTCTAACTAGAACATATCTTCTGAAAGGGTGAACACCTGTAACGGATGTAGTAATCCCTGTGACATTATACGTGCCATGAAATTATGGCGTCATCCAACACCTTTCAATGGCTCAATGGCAGGACTACAGATTATGCTAACAGTTGGCTTTCCGGGCTCTATTTTTAGCAAAGTGATTTTTGCTTGGCTGAGGGTTTTAGTTTGGAAAGCTGGGTCCTGGAAGTGATAAGAATGTTTAGACAAGTAATAAGGATGGTGAAGTATTGAGGGTATCAAGGCACGCTTCGATAAGATGAGAAAGGTGCCAGCAGTCGATAAAATAATCAGTTTTGACTGTCTTGAGTGTTTTGGGACCTGAGCTTTTATTCGAAATGCCAAAACCCAACTGATTTATATGCCCAAAGATCGGCCAGCCAAGAATGTTTTAGGAGTGTTACAGGTTTAAGTCAATTCTAGCTAAGTATTAACAACCTTACAGGGGCCTTAGTTGCCATACAGCAGATAAATATTGAATTTGGGCTTGCAGTATTTTAGTGGCTTCAAATGATGGAATGGTTTCAGGATGGGCATCGCCAAAACAGACCAGTAATGTGGCAGGATTGGTGATATTTCTAGGTTTATTACATCTACTCTAAATTTCTTAAAGTATCGGCAAGGGGCAGATCTAAGGCTACCAACCACAATAACAAAATGTAAAAAACAACAAATCCCTAGTGTGTAAATCTTTACATAATCTCAGTGTAAGCTTGACTTCTATTTGTAACAAACCAAGGTACCACCAATGGTGTACAGCAGGCACCCTAAGATGCCACTTCCCATATTCACAGTGCCAGAGCTCCGCTCCAAGAAGCCACTTGTAAAACATGGTCCTCTGGGTATGGGACAAATAGGTACACCTTCATGCTATGAGATGCCCTTTCCTAGAGAATTGAATCACAAGAGCTGTTAACCCAAAAGGTTCTATGCTGCATGCAAATCCTAACTTTCCAAAAGTCTGCGTTTGCCTAGGATTTGCAGGGGCTCTTGCAGAAAACAAGGGAAGTAGTTAAGTGCTGTGAAGGTAAGGTATGGCACATTTAGCTGTTCTACAACTTAAAGTAGTCTAATATCACAAACCTTTTATAGTCTAATATCACAAACCTTTTATATCAGCTTTAACATGGTAATGTCATTTCCCAAATTAATATTTTCAACATTTTTATTCTGCTTTCCTAAAATATAATCCCTAGTGATCCTGCCATGGAGGTCCTTGTTCAAGCTCTTCTTGTAATAGAATGATAACATGCTCTCCCTGGTTTCTGGCTGGGCTCCCGTGTTCTTTACCCTGTAATGAAGGCTTCTGATAGAGACTAAAATTGGCCAGAACTGCACACAGACATGGTACACTGTTGTCGCCATCAAGAAACCCGCCCTGAGAAATGTCGGGCAGCCAATGCCAAAGAGTATATAAGTAGAAAGTAGCGTTAAGGAGGCCACCGGAGATTAGCACTGCAAAGACTGCATTGTTCATTGAGGCACACAAAGACTGGTGGGTAAACTGACATGAACAGGATTGGATAGGACACTAGATTTTAAAACAAAGGGCAGCTCCACCTAGTGGCTATACCCTAGAACTACTATAGAGCTTTAGTACAGCTTAGTGTCAAAGGAAAAAGCTTTTTCCCAACTGTGTACTGTATTTCCCACCTGTGTAATGTATGTGTTCTCTAAGTTTGAGTTCTGACTTGCCACTAGTGATTTGTGGAAATCACCAGCAACAAGATAGCTAGGAGGCTGCTTGTTTGTCCCTATTGAATATCTCCCTCCCTAGTAAATATCTCCCTCCCTAGTAATTAGATGTTACTCCCATTGCTAGTGATTGAGTGTTTGAGTCCGTTACAGAGCAACATCTTGCTTCATCTGCCTACTGAGTAAGTAATTCCATATTGGCAGACAGGCACATCTTGAGCGACCATCCTGCTGCCAAGATTGTATTGTACAACAAAGTGTTTAACAGTGATCTACAGCCAATGTCACTGGTGACTTGGCAGGTGGTAAAGGCTTGAAACCTAGAAGCCGTAGAGGCTTTAGGGGCATAGATACATAGAGGAGGTATAGAAATAGATACAAAGAGGTGATAGAGACATAGATACATAGTGATGGTGAAGACATAGATACATAGAGGCAATAGAGGTGGTAGAGGCAGATACAGGCAATAGAGGTGGTAGAGACCGATACATAGAGGCTGTAAAGACATAGATATATAGAGGTGATAGAGGCATAGAAGTGGTGAATACGTAGATGCAAAGAGGCTGTAAAGGCGTAGATACATAGAGGTTGTAAATACGCAGATACGTAGAGGTTGTAAAGACGTACATACGTAGAGGTGGTGAATATGTAGATGCAAAGAGGCTGTAAAGACGTAGATGCGTAGAGGCTGTAAAGACGTAGATACATAGAGGTTGTAAAGACGCAGATACGTAGAGGTGGTGAATACGTAGATGCGTAGAGGTTGTAAAGACGCAGATGCGTAGAGGTGGTGAATACGTAGATGCGTAGAGGTTGTAAAGACGCAGATACGTAGAGGTGGTGAATACGTAGATGCGTAGAGGTTGTAAAGACGCAGATACGTAGAGGTGGTGAATACGTAGATGCAAAGAGGCTGTAAAGACGTAGATGCAAAGAGGCTGTAAAGACGTAGATGCAAAGAGGCTGTAAAGACGTAGATGCGTAGAGGTGGTGAATACATAGATGCGTAGAGGTTGTAAAGACGCAGATACGTAGAGGTGGTGAATACGTAGATGCGTAGAGGTTGTAAAGACGCAGATACGTAGAGGTGGTGAATACGTAGATGCAAAGAGGTTGTAAAGAAGTAGATGCGTAGAGGTTGTAAAGACGCAGATACGTAGAGGTGGTGAATACGTAGATGCGTAGAGGTTGTAAAGACGCAGATACGTAGAGGTGGTGAATACGTAGATGCAAAGAGGTTGTAAAGAAGTAGATGCGTAGCGGTTGTATAGACAGGTGGAAGAGGCATAGATGCATAAAGGTGGTGAAGACCTTAATACAGAGGTGAAAATGGTTAAAACCCATCAGTAAAGATCAGGATTAGAATGACCACACTGACACTGTTGAAATTGAGATTTATGGGTAAGTATACTAAGTAGACATGTATCCGAGTACCTTGTTCCACATCACTAATTGTTAATTCTGCCTGGACTACAGATGTCCAATGTTCCAATTGTTGTGCATGTATAAAGAGCGCAGTCACCTGATCCATATACAATGCCGCTATTACCAGATCACTCTGAAAATACCGCTGAGCATAAAAGCTCTGGGATTAGTCCGAGAGCACGGCATTGTTCTCCTACTTCGGAAAGGCCTGTTTGATCTGCGTGTTGTTTAATTAAAATATAAAGAGCGGTCCAAAAAAGAAAGAACTCCGTGATATGGACTCCACGTCTCTAAATAGATGACATCAGTTGCTCTTCATTATGGGTTCTGCATGTTCTAGTCTACATTCAGTTCACAGCACCTGTGGTTTTGGAGTAAGCCGTGGGGTGTAGGTAAGCAAGGCAAAAAAAAATTCTCACCTGTGAAGGTTTTAGTGTGTTTTGGAAAGATGTTAAACCACCTCCAGTTAATATCCATTCCCTTTTAATACGCATGTTACCCTGTCCTATGTTAAATGGCTAGTTCACCATTAACAAAAAACTGCCTAAGCAGGTAAGTGGTGCCTGCAGATAATTTAACTTTGGTCTGCACATTTTTTATGTCCTTGCTATAGGTGTAGGCCTTCTACATACCTCCGGAGGCCTGGCTGAAAAACACAGAGAGATGGCATCATCCTGTCCTGCCTTATTACTAGGACATTCCCAGCTAATTCATACTCCCTCACATGTACACTGTGTCCCATGTTGTGGTAGCCAGGGGCGGACTGACAACTCATTGGGGCCCCTGGGCAATAGGAGATTATGGGGGCCCCAGCCAATAGATTATGGGGCCACACAGTATACACACACACACACACACACGGTATACCTACACATACACACACTGAAAACAGGTCCTAGAAAGGCAGGACAGCTATAATCTTGGGATTTAAAAAAAAAAACACAGATTTGTACTTTCTCTGGTTTTACTAAGGCTGGCAACCATGAAGGGGCCCCCTAGTGACATGGGGCCCTCAGGCAGTGTCTGATTGGTCAGTCCGCCCCTGACGGTAGCTCTGAGCTCAATGATACTGTGACAGATGAGATAGTAAACCACACATGTGCTGGGGTTTGAGACTTTGCTCCTGTGATGGTGAGGAGGGAGAGCAGTAATGGCTGGGAGTGTCCTAGCAACAAGGCCAAGGCTGGATGGTACCATCTCTGAGTTTTTCAGCAACATTTTGAGAGGTACTGTATGTACAGTATATGACCTTCACCTATAGCTAGGGCATTATCCCTTTAGACCAGGGATCCTCAAACTACGACCCTCCAGCTGTTGTAGAACTACACATCCCATGAGGCATTGTAACACACTGACATTAACAGACATGACTAGGCATGATGGGTATTGTAGTTCCTGAACAACTGGAGGGCCGTAGTTTGAAGACCTATGCTTTAGACAAAGCTATTACAAATGATACACCAAAATTCTTAGAGATTTCTCTATTCATGCTGTTTAATGTAGAGAGTGGAATGAGAGACATCTATGCATATAGGGCTAGCATTAGGGAATGAAAAACCTTCCAAAAATGCAGGACTATTATAGATAGTACGGACAAGTGACCACAAGATCCCATTATAAAAATATAAATTTTATTAGAAGACCTCTTAGAAGAAAAAATTTGTGAACAGAGCTTAAAGTGTTACTAAACCCAGTAATATGAAAATAGTTCATCTGCCCCCCCCACAGTGCCCACAGCTTATAAATCTTTTTTTTACATTAAAATACTGCCACTATATACCTTTTTGCAGAGCTTTTTTTCTCAGAAAATAGGTGCAGGAACTCAACCACGACCCGTTCAGATTTCACAAACAGTAGAAGGGTCTTAAAGGGGCATTAAATACCAGAATTGCATTACATACAGTGTGCAGAGTTCAGGGGGTTACAAAGCAGTCACTTGTAAACACAGAAACCAGACTTCTGTGTTCACAAGTGATTGTGGTGAGCAGGCACCAAAGGGTCTGAGCCAAAGGTGGTGGAACTGAGTTCCACCAAGTTCCCCCAGAAAAAAAGCCCTGCCTTTATCATGTAACTGTGGTACACAGATCATCCAAAAACTGCACAGTTAAGCCAGTGCTGAGAGTTCAGGTGGGTGGAGATTTTCCCTGCATGCCAACATCATGTGACCTGGCTATCTCTGAGACTACAGGACGGTTCGTGGATTGCCTCATGACTACAGGACAGTGTGTGGATTATTCCGTGGTCACAGGACGATGTGTGGATTATACCGTGGTCACAGGAAGGTGCGTGGATTGTACCGTGGTCACAGGACGGTGCGTGGATTGTACCGTGGTCACAGGACGGTGCGTGGATTGTACCGTGGTCACAGGACGGTGCGTGGATTGTACCGTGGTCACAGGACGGTGCGTGGATTGTACCGTGGTCACAGGACGGTGCGTGGATTGTACCGTGGTCACAGGACGGTGCGTGGATTGTACCGTGGTCATAGTGTGTACACTGCATTATACCATAACTACAGGATGATGGGTGCTGAATTATATTACACTGGCAGGATGGGGTATACATTAGATTATATCTTGTGATGAGGGTGTGCATGTGCATGTTATATCATATCGGATAAATAGAAAGGTGTGAATAGTGAATTATATCGCACACACAGATTGGCACTTCGCTCTTACTGAGACTGTGATCCTTACTTGGTCATGAATTTATTTTCAATCCATAGGAATTATTCAGCAGAATTGTCTCCAGTAGAAGGTTACTGGACAGATCTAGAATGTTTCCATACTTTTGATATTCGGTCACGTTGGAATGTAGCAGCTCTTACTGAGTTCCTCTTTAACCCCCCAGTCACCACTCTTTTTAACCCCCCAGAGTGGTGACTGGGGGGTTAGTCACCACAACTCATTGGCATCATCAGTGTCATTCCTGAAGTGTTGCGTCATAGAAAATTGTCCCTAGACGGGGAACGGGTGAGGTACCCCTGCTTTCCCGGGCCCTTCTAGATCCTGGAATCCTCAGGGAGTTGGCCAATGGTGATCTCTGCCTGAGAATGAGGGGCTTCAGAGCAGAAGGGCCTGGAGAGCACTTTATCCCAGTGCACCAACTACGTATATCTCACCCTCCCTCCCAACAGCTGCTGTGTACTTCATCCCCATCTAACAGCTCGGTGCTGATGGCTGGAGGATGGAACCATGTGATGTTCTAGAAATGCAAGGCCACGGGACACAGAACTCTGGGGGATGCGTTAAGTAGCCAGGTGAAAGGTTTAGGCCTTATGACTCTTGTATTTTCCCAATGAGAGAAGGATGGGAAGTATTTTCCCAATGAGAGAAGGATGGGAAGCAGTTTGTCTGTTTATAACCAGTATGAAGGGTGCACGAGGCCTAACCAGTATGAAGGGTGCACGAGGCCTGGCCAGCTACCTGCAAGGCCAGAAACAGGAATGGAGAAGACCAGTTCTAATAATGATCCTTCTGGTTGTTGGAAGGGCTGAGTGCTATGGAATATGCATGTTGTATGGATACTTTTCATGCTAGTTATACCATGATGAGCTACTTCCAAGCTGTCTAGGGGGCTTCTTCTGTGCATTGTGTTTCAATAGCAGATTATGGAAACTGCTTTATTTAGATATCTCTGTACATGTCCCACTTTATAGATTGGAGTAGAACCTTGCTTCCAGAGCAGAACCTTGCTTCCAGAGCAACCTGTGTGTCTTACACTATGCAGGCAGCAGGTCCAGGGGAGGGAAGTGGATAACATTATTAGCAGTGTCCTCTACCTGGCTGTGCTGTCTGGCAGAGCTGTGTAACATTTCCAGTGTATATGCATATGACTTGAAGGTTGTCTTGGTTTACCCCCCCCCGACCACAATCATGGCTGGCTTGTGATAGACTGGTCGAGTAGAGCAGGAGTGTCTACACTGTGGCCCATGGGCTAAATTTTGCCAACTGCAAGATTTTATGTGGCCTCTGATGTAAGAGAGGACTCTCGATGGGGACCTGGATGTAAGAGGGGACTCTGATGTAAGGGGAAGCTTCATTTGATGTAAGGGGAAGCTTCATTTGAACTACTATTAATGTAAGGGGGCACTGATGGGGACTCGCATGAAAATCCCCCATCAGAATCCTTCCTTACATCAGAGTTGTTACCATTAAGGTGCCCCTTTCATGTAAGTCGGCTCTGATGGGTATTTTTATATAAGGGGCACTTTGACGGGGACTACTCTGATGTAAGGGGTCTCTGATGGGGATTTTCATGCAAGGGTGCTCCAATATTAGGGGATCTTTGATGTAAGGGGGACTTTAATGGTGACTACTCTGATGTAAAGGGGCTCTGATGGGGACTCTCATGTAAGGAAGGATTCTGATGTAATGAGGAATTTGATGGGGGCTCTGATGTAAGTCGGCTCTGATGGGGATTTTCATGTAAGAGGTGCTACAATATTAGGGAATCTTTGAGGTAAGGGGCACTTTGATGGGGACTACTCTGACGTAAGTGGAAACTGATGGGGCTTTTCCTGTAAGAGGTGCTCCGATGTAAGGGAAACTTTGATGAGTACTACATTGTTGTAATGGGACTCAGAGGGGATTCTCCTGTAAGGGGGTCTCCGATGTAAAGGGAAATTTGATGAGGGCTCTGAATGTAAGGCTAACCTTGATGGGGACTCTGATGGGGCTTCTCATGTAAAAGGGGACTCCAATGTAAGGGGAAGGAAGTTTGATGAGCACATTCGAGTTCCCAAGTTTTTATTTTATTTGTTGTACACTTTAGTACAACACACTTTATTTCTTTACTTTAGTACAACAAAGTGTTTTAGAACAGAAAAGAAAATCATATCATCCTTATTGTGTCATATCATGCTTATTGTGTATTAATTCATGTTCATGTTCTTATGATTTGTCTATTTCTAAGTGGGCCCAGGAATATTATATTGTGGCCCTCGTAGTGAAAGGTTTGGAGACCCCTGATAGAGAGAGTGCACTAAGTGGACATTAGTCATCATGGGGCCGATGTCCTTCCTGTTTTCTATAGCCACCACTTAGAAGCCTAGAGCCACCACTTAGAAGCCTAGATTCATTATCATTAATCCTGAGCTTTAGAAAGGACTGCTGAAAGCTTATTGGTCCATAAAATGTAGTGTGAAAGATAATGGCAGTGCTGTATATCAGAAATCAAACTCCTGTACATTATATATCTGTTGTAAATCCACAGTGCACTGCAACCCCTAGCAGCAGATATCCTGGATCGATCGATGAATGCATTTGTTCTATAATCATCCATCACCACCGTCCGATAATTCACTCCATTAGTCAGTATAACTCCTGTAAATCTGCTGCCATCTGCTGGAAGGTTTTGGTCTTTGCATCCGCTTGACACAATGCAGTCAACCAATGAAAAGAGTGGGCCTACGAAATGTCTTGGCCTCTAGCAACCTACTGAGATTCCAGATGTAGCTTTCATATTGCTATGCAGGTCAGCTGTTTGCTGCTACTTCTTTTGCACAGCTCCTCTCTGATTATTACTCTTTTCTCTCTCTGCAGATCGAATGAATTTGATATGATAGAGACGTTATGGACGTAGAGTCGGCTTACGGCGAATTTATATCGTGTGACCGAACGGGCAGACGCAACGCAGTGCCTGACATCAAGGGGCAATGCAGCTCAACGGGGGTGAGAGACCTTTCAGAGGACATAGGAGACCTGTCCATTCAAGGAGCAGGTTAGTCACCCAAATAATGGGGATTGTGTTATGACTGGCACAACTTGCTGGATTGCTGCTGAATGGCTCATCTGCACCATTGCTATTCCAGACCTCTCCAAGATCATGGGTCAGGAGTACACACTTTATAACCTATTCCTCTCACTTTCTCTATAGAGGCTCCTCTGACATGTCAGCCCTGTGTCAATGGATAAACTAAGGTCTGCAAAGTCCTACAACCCCTGCCAAATTCATAAACACAGCAGGGACAGTATAGTGTATCTGGATGAAACATACAAACTCCACACACTAAGGCCCAATGTATGGAGTGTTACTGAATATGGATAGGCACACATTATTTTCTGTGTTGTTTCTGTCTTTCAAAGCCGCCAGAATTCACACCACAACAGTAGATTGTGTTACATGTGATCTATTTATTGTAAAGGAGACCTGAACCTAAATGCTGATGGTTATGCTTGGCTCTTGGGGGTATGGACAATTACTTAATTACAATTACAGAAGGACTTGGGATACTTACCTGAAGAAAACACTGCACTGAGTTGGCTTGAGTTTGGGGCACTGGTTCATGTTATCTTCATGGCACCAGGTTGGCTTGGGTTTGGAGTACTTGTGCCGCAGAGATCATATGACCCAGTGCCCTCAAACCCAGGTGATTGTATGAGCCAGTCACCCAAAACACAAGCCAACCTGGTGCCGCAGAGATCATATGACCCAGGTTGGCTTGTGTCTGGCTCATGCAATCACCTAGGTTTGAGGACACCGGGTCATGTGATCTTCACGGCACCAGGTTGGTTTCAGTTTGAAGTACTTGGTCATATGATCTCTGTGGCACCAGGTTGGCTTGAGTTTGGGTGACTGGCTCATGCAATCACCTGGGTTTGAAGGCACTGGATCATGTGATCTTTGTGGCACCAGGTTGGGCTTGAGTTGTGATGTCTGCTAAACAAGATTGGCTTGAGTTTAGGGCACTGGGTCATGTGATCTCTGCAGCACCAGGTTAATTTGAGTTGGAGGCACTTACTTGGTCATGTGACCTTGGCTGATGAGAAACATCAGATTGTATGATCTGTGCTAAAGGTAAACGCAAGACAATCAGATACACAATCAAAGTGCTTCATTGTTGATGAAATGCGGGGGGGATTTTTTGTCCTGTTTAACTGTTATTTCAAAGTCCTGCTAAACTTAAATTTCTGACTAGATTGCTATACCTGCAAGATTGGTCCCTTTTGCAGGTATAGCAATGTAAAACATAAAAATTAGTATAGGCCCCTATTTAGAATCCAGTAATACACTGTCTCACGATCATTGATAATGACTTTATCAGATTCAAGAAACTGGTTGTAGATCAGAAAGTGGGGCTTATTTACGAAAGAAAAATCCACTTTTCACTCACTACAAGTGCACTTGAAATTGTACTTGGAAGTGCAGTAAATCAGAGGGGGAAGATCTGGATAATAAAACCAGCAGAGCTTCCCCTCATTTCAATCATGTGCAAGCTTTTTATTTTCCATGCATGTACCCCTCAGATCTACAGCGACTGCACTTCCAAGCACTTGTAGTGTAAAGTAGATTTAGAAGACACTGGGGGTTAATTTAATGAAGGCAAATCCATTTCAATAAAGGTTCTGAATGTTAAATGATGGGTTTTCAAAAAAACGAAATCGCAGTCAAGGAAATACAGTGGAATGTTGGATTACGAGCATAATCTTTTCCAGAAGAATGCTCGCAATCCAAAGCACTTGGATATCAAAGCGAGTTTCCCCATAGAAGTCAATGGAAAATAATTTGTTCCATATTGACTTCAATCATGGCATGCAATACCGCATGTGGCCAAAGCTGGGGGGGCTCCAGAGAGCCTCGGAAAGGCATGGGAGTGGAGTATTTCTGCACAGCTCTGTCACCCCCACACCTCTGGCTAAATACGGTACTGCACACCGCTGTGGCTTGAATCCTGCTTGTTTCGCGGGACAACACTCGCAAACTGAGTCAGGATTTTACAATAAAAATAAATAAAAAAATGTTGTCATTGCGAAACGCTAGTTTACCGCGTTACTTGCAATCCGAGGTTTCACTGTATAATAGAAGCTGTCTGTACAGTCAGGTGTAAACCAATAGAGCCCCAGCTCTTGTTTTATAGGCATTTTATTGGAAATTTGTTCACATTCATGGAGCATGGAAGGTAAATACATCTATTTCTCTAATTCCAGAAGGACAAGCACAGGCAGCATCTTCAGACACCGGGCAGGAGCAGAGCCCGAAAGCACAAGATGGTAGCTCACCGTCATGAATTACTTATGTCTTGCAGACATCCATACTGACTTTCCTACAGAAAGAGACCATTGTGAACAAGCACCAAACGGTTTCTATGGGGCTCCAGTCTGAAGAGTACACTGGATTCCACTATTTCAGCTCACGCACATGCCCACGAATGTAAAATCGGGATGCATGACTCCACTCTGCCACCTTGTGGCCAAACTTGCTCATTGCATCTTTTTCAGTCTCCACCTGACCAAAACTTGCCTTAGCGATTTTAGCCCTTTATAGAAACGTAAAACGATATGCAAACATAAATCCGACGCGTGATACTTTGATGACGGTACTGCCCACTTACCCTTTGTATTTTCTAGGGAAGCAGATATTTATTGTAAAACTTCAGAAAGCAAATTTATTTGCCTACTCCTAAACAGTTTTGGTGACACACTGCCATAAAACAATGGAGGACAGCCAAGGTACAGTGTGGCGTTATGACATGACGTGACTTTTGAGCAATGCCTTATGGAACCGGAACGGACCAAACTGTGTACTGACACCAGGTACAATGTCCTGTGTATATTACCAACTGCCAACACTACTTTTTTTTGGTTATTTTTCTCTTCAATCCACATTTTATTGCTATATCTGGTGTAGAGTTTGGTTGCTCTACATAGAATGGATGGTTACTACTTACATGAAAAATGGTGTGTTTTTTTTTAAACCTCTTTCTTTCCTTTTGAAAAAGTACACTTCTTTTCTTCCAGTTATGATTTTGTGTGAATGAATAAATAAACACCATGAAAACATGAAGGCTTTATTTGTGATTATATATGACGTGCTTGCAGGAAAAAAAAACGCCCCGTCTTTGGCTCACTCTATTATGGCTTGGGGAATCCGTGACAAGGACTCCTTTACTAGCATTCCAAGTCATGCTCAATGACTATAGCTATAATGAAGCCAGAAGGAGAAAATTATTTCCTAACCATCGTCTTAATGAAAAAAAAAGCATTTAACCTAAAAAAAAAAGAAGCATTTAACCTACAAAAAATATATATTGATCTTGTTCCCTTAAAGCATGTTATACAGAACAGTGCTTGTGCTGTGGAATTTGGCCCCTTTCTATTACTTAAAAAAAACTGGCTGATCCTGCCCCCCTCGTAGACCACGCTTCATCATGGCTGCGGAACCCTGACACTGTGGTCAGTTTATTTGCTTCCATCATCCGCAGCCTGCCTGTCTGCTCCTGTGTAAGTGCCAGGCCCATCCCTTGTTTTTGCTAACGTTTAATAATCCTGAGGATTGTGTTCATACCATGTTCCCTGTGTCTGTGCTTTCAGAGCGCCGCTCACGTGACCCCCGCGCTACCTCTCTCCTCCCAACTGACAGTGGGGAATCCTCGGCCCCGCCCACTGCAGCTGTCAGACAGTTAGAGTAGAGAGGAGGCGGGTCACGTGAGTGGCGCTCTGAAAACAGGTAAAGAACAGCTTATTTGTTTATACACAGGTGCACTTAATACCATATTCTGTGTTTAATAATCTTAAGTGGCTGAAAGCGGGGGGTTCACCCTAAAAAAAAAATTCTAACATTACATCCAGGATACCAACGACATTTACAGTTTTGTTTTTATCGCCGTACATACCGTTTATATTATGATTTTCTCCCCGGGTTCCGATTCCCGCTGGGCTTGGGCATTTCCTATCCCTAGGTTAGATGATGTGACGTCTGGCGAAACAGTTCCCATGCTGCACAAGGCGCGTCACCAGATTTCCGTAAATAGCTGAGCTGCGGGTCGGCGCTATACCGCGCCTGCCCCCGCTGTGTAGAGCTGACTGCGCAGCCACCGTAGAGCACCGACCTGCAGCTCAGCTATTTACGGAAATCTGGTGACACGCCTTGTGCGACATGGGAACTGTTTCGCTAGACGTCACATCATCTAACCCAGGGATAGGAACGCCCCAGTCCTGTGGGAATCAGAACCCGGAAGCCGGGGAGAAAATCGCAATAGAACGGTATGTACGGCGGAAAAAAAAAAGAAGACCTGCATACTGTAAATGTCGTTGGTATCCTGGATGTAATGTTTGAATTTTTTTTTAGGGTGAACCCCCCCGTTTTTTTAGGGTGAACCCCCCCGTTTTTTTAGGGTGAACCCCCCCGCTTTAACATCCACTTTAAGCTACGGCAATTGGTATTTGCCATGTCGATTGTCTAGTTCTGATCAGTGTTAAAACTCACGATTATACCAAATAATGTCTTAAGCCACGTACACACAATGATTGTTGGCAGGGGATTGTAGTCCTGAAATCAGACCATTAATGTTGGATGACAGGCTAGTAACATTTTCGGCGGACAATGGTTTGTTGTCCGATTTTCGTATGGTCAGTACACAAAAGTCAAAAGTACAAGCACGCATGCTCGGAATCGATGTTTACCAAAAACGAAATTAGCAGAAGGGACCCAAATGGTGGCGCTCGAGCTAAAATTCCTTATAAGTACGTCACTACGTTCGTGTTTGTGGCACGACAATTTTGTTACGTTAGTATGCAAGATAAGATCCTGGCACACGTCCTTTTGACAAAAATCAGACGCTCGGTTGGCCAACAGTCGTATTATGTGTACGAGGCTTTGCATTGACTTTTTGTAGCGTTTAGACCTGCTTCCGCAATGAGGATATAACAAATAGGTCTCTTAAAGGGCACCCACACTCTGGCTATCAAACGCTGCACCGTGCCCTTCACACAGCAATAAGTTGGCTCTAATGCCAGTTAGTACAGTAGGTACCCCTATTGTGCCATCATCCCTGAGATAGTGGTGGAAGAACAAATGCAGAAATTTGTATTACTGCTTTAAATTGCTACAGAAATGCTTTTATTTGGACCAATATTCAACATTTCCAGGCCAAAGCTTTGTGCGTTTCTCAGGTCAAGCGCCATTAGAAAAGTTCTTGCTCCGTATTTTTTACCGAATAAGCATGATTTAAACAAGCAATAAGGATTCACCTCGGGCATCGTGCAGTAAACCACCCCATACATGAGCCAATGTTTGTTTATGATTTGGCCAGGCTGAGTCCATTGGTGGTGATCTGCCTAGCTGGTTCCAGCTAACGAGCTGGTTCCATGAAGGACTGCGCAGGCGCAATCTCGTCTGTCGGTCTGGTTCCAGCTAACGAGCTGGTTTCCTTCCCAACGGAAACCTCCGAACCTCGGCCAACATCCAGGGCGACGTGGATAGTGAGGAAAGTGGCCTGTCGGCCTCACGTCCTTGCTTCGCTCGGCCTCCTGGCTCTTTTTTTTTTTTAACATCCTCCAATCCACGGGGATGTTAAAGAATGAGCCTGGATGCCGCCCGAGGTTCGGAGATTTCCGTCAGGATGGATTGTGCCTGCGCAGTCATTGAAGGAACCAGCTCGTTAAGAGAACAAGCCTGACGAGTCACCGGCATGTCAGCGGTGGCAGGAGGGCCCATGTCGCACTGGGCACAGGATTGGTAAGTGATCAGAGAAAACACTCACCTTGTTCCTATGGCATCTCTCCTTTTCTGGCAGAACTGGCCAGGTTTGTGCCTTCACTTCTGCTCCCTTGCTGGAAAGTTAGATTCACAATGCATGCAGGTGTGTGTTCTACGTCTCTGTATAGCAATCGATTCACCACCGAGCAACAGGATTATCAGTCTTATTTGAAAATGATATGTCTGGGGGATTTCTTATTGTTTTGGGGGGAAAGGAAGCAGAGTGCATTTATAACGTGAATGTACATTACTGGTGTGCACAAGTCGCGGTCTCATTGGCTGCATGAGTAACATCTGCAGAGTTATCACTAGTGTGGCATGGCCCTTTACAAACAAACAATCTACTCACACCAAACTTGTCCTGATGAAGAGTAATGGTTCTTTTAGAGCTGGTATTGAAATAGAGGAAGATAGCCAAATCAGAGGGCAGCAGACCACGTATATTCAGTAGAGGTCAGCAGACCACGTATATTCAGTAGAGGTCAGCAATGACAGCATCTAAGTTTCTCAATTTCTACAGATATCACTATAAGCACAGATCTTTTTATATACAAAGTCTATCATTTATGAAGAGCTTGTCTTTATTGTAAACACTGAATTTAATACTGTATTTAAAGACACACGTCTCCCATTAGAGGTGATGTGACAAATTAGCACCTTCTTATGTGAACCAACTATTTCGTTTTGATAAGAGGGTTCAGTCCTTCGTTTTGATAAGAGGGTTCAGTCCTTCGTTTTGATAAGAGGATTCAGTCCTTCGTTTTGATAAGAGGGTTCAGTCCTTCGTTTTGATAAGAGGGTTCAGTCCTTCGTTTTGATAAGAGGGTTCAGTCCTTCGTTTTGATAAGAGGGTTCAGTCCTTTGATAAGAGGGTTCAGTCCTTCGTTTTGATAAGAGGGTTCAGTCCTTCGTTTTGATAAGAGGGTTCAGTCCTTCGTTTTGATAAGAGGATTCAGTCCTTCGTTTTGATAAGAGGGTTCAGTCCTTCGTTTTGATAAGAGGGTTCAGTCCTTCGTTTTGATAAGAGGGTTCAGTCCTTTGATAAGAGGGTTCAGTCCTTCGTTTTGATAAGAGGGTTCAGTCCTTCGTTTTGATAAGAGGGTTCAGTCCTTCCACATTCTATCAAGTGTTTTTTTTGTCCCCTTTGGAGACTGCATCTGGGAGATTTTACCATCTCCACCAAACTTTCTAAACAAAAGGGACAGTTTACTGTCCTACAAACTTTAGGGAGGCCAACTGTGGGGGGTGGGTGGGAATGGTGGCCCCGTAGGTTGAGGTTGGTGTCAGTGGGGTGGGGGGGGGGGGGAGTAAAGTATTGCCATAGGTAGGAGAGATATTGTAGAGTAGTGGTTGTCAACCTATAAGCTCTCATCTGTGGCCCCAAAGTGCATTATAAGTTCAGTATACTGTATATGAAAGGCTAGAGATGACGTTGGGACTGCAGACAGACTAGAGGGAATGATGGTCAGAGTAGGACATAAGAGGATGTAATGCTCGAAGAGTGTGGGGGACACCCTACAGAAGACAGCGAGGGATTGGGAACATGTTACATGGGACTAGTAGGGATCATTGCTATTAACACCACCTCCCCCCCCCCATTATAAATCAATGGCATCACTCCCTACTACAGATTGCTGGGGTCCAAGGGCCACCACACAAGTAAGAAAAAGCCCCACCATTGTCAAACTGACCCCTTTAGTCAAGAGCCTGGTCAACGGTCTATGGAAAGAGGTAGCTCTTAAATAGTCATATTTGGCAAAGATAGTAGAAGACATACCCAGTCATATTTGGCAAAGATAGTAGAAGACATACCCAGTGAAGTAGAAATGATAGATCACCTTTAAGAATACCCTGACCCATATGAGAAAGCATTGCGTGTGTCCGACATTGAGTTATGCATATTGATGGTTGCATCCACCTTCTAGCAAGAGGAAGGCAATTTCTATTGGTACAATAAGGCTCTTAGTGAAATAGCAAAAAACCTGATTGGAATACATTTGGAGTATATTTAGGAAGACCCCGTCTTGCCGAGAGCTCCTCTTCAGTTTAACTTATTCCCACTCGGCGGCCATGTTAAGGATATCTCCTTAAGGCTGGATTCACACCTATGGCATTTTTAGTGCTTTTTGCAGATTTGCACTGCAGTCCATTCAACATGGTTTCCTATGGAACACGTTCTGTAGTCCAAAATGCAAAAAAAGCACTTAAAATGCCCTAGGTGTGAATCCAGCCTAAAAGGGGTCTCTGTGGAAGAGAAGATGGCCACGGCTGGGCTAGCCCATTCAGTCTGTGGTGTGATGCAGCATCACCTTCAGAGGGCAGTGGAGAGCACCATGCCATAGGCCTCATGCAGCGTGTCCAGGAGCTCCTCCTTCTCCTTCTTCGGTAGAAAGCTGGATCGGGCTGCATTAATATTCTGTGAAATACAAAAATTGGCATGCTTTAGAATTAAAAGTAAATACTACATTTAGTCTATGGGATTTCTTCATTTTTAAAGCGGAGGTTCACCCAAAAATCAACTTTCTGACATTAGATCCAGCATACTGCTAACATCTGCAGTATGCTGTTTTTTTTTGTACTTGATGAGCCGTTGTTATCCGGCTCCGAGCGGGTAATCCTGCGGGGAATGGGCGTTCCTAAGCCAAGAGGAGTTGATTGACGGGCTGCTAAGGTGTGCTACGCCTTCTGAAAATACCCAAAGTGACACTCGGGTATTTTCGGAAGGCGTGCCACGCCTTAGCAGCCCATCAATTAACTCCTCTTGGCTTAGGAACGCCCATTCCCCGCAGGATTACCCGCTCGGAGCCGGATAACAACGGCTCATAAAACGATAAGTACAAAAAAAAACAGCATACTGCAGATGTTAGCAGTATGCTGGATCTAATGTCAGAAAGTTGATTTTTGGGTGAACCTCCGCTTTAATAGTCCTTCTGTAAAAGGGATAAAAAATATATATCTATATATATTACACACACACATACAGTGGAACCTTGGATTAGGAGTATAATCCGTTCCAGGAGAATGATATGCGAGTACTTTGTATTACAAGCAAAGAGAGTTTCCCCATTGAAGTCAGTGGAAACAAAAATAATTTGTTCTGCATTGACTTCAACTGCATGCAATGCCGCATGTGGCCAGAGGCAGGGGGGCACTGGAGAGCCTGGGAAAGAGTTCCCGAGTTCAACCGAGGTGTCCTCGGCTGAGTATCTCCGAGATTTTTCAAACGGCGATGGTGCCCCCACCACCTCAGGCCAAACGCGGTATTGCACACCGCTTTGGCTTGAATCCTGCTCGCTTTACGAGATGATACTCGCAAATCGCGTTTTTTTTTAAATACAGTGCTTGTATTGCGAAACACTCGTTAACCGCGTTACTCGCAGCCTGAGGTTGCGCCGTATATACATTTGTGTTCAACCCCTCTCATATATTATTCAAAAGGTAATACACTATTGTAGATCCGAAGGGGACATGCAAGGAAAATAAAAACAGCATTTTAGCTTGCACATGAATGGATGATAAAATCAGCAGAGCTTCCCCTCATTTCAGATTTTCCCTGACTGCACTTAAAAGTGCAATTTCAAGTGCAATTTGTACTTGTAGTGCAAAGTGGATTTGCCTTTTTGTAAAGTGGATTTGCCTTTTTGTAAATAACACCCTATATGACCCAAAAATATTAGGACGTCTGTCTTTACACACAGAACAAAGGCTTCACTACTACCCCATGCCTTTTTATGTATCTAAATGGAACACAAGTCCATAGGAAGTCTTTTGCGCGTCTGACGCCATCCCGCCTTGTGCTGTGTTCCAGCCCTCTCCTTTGGTCCCCAACTGCACTCCAACCCTCGGTGTGGATCACGTCCGAGCACCAGAGATTCCTGCTGGTCAGGACGCAGGCTCCACCTGGACTACTGAGACGCTGTTGCTACAAACAGCATAGACGGTGATCGTGTGGTTTTTTTTATTTTACGAAATGCTCCTTTCCTGATCGCACAAGTGATCGGTCTTTTCTGCCTCTTACTTGGAGGGGTGTTTAGAGGCAGAAAAACAATAGAAAAACGTTAAGTTCCCATAAAAGCTGCATTTTTTGATGCCCAGTTTTGGGCCCTTTCACACGGGCCAGACTCAATCAAGCAGATCCACCTGCTCAGTGGGGCATCTCTCTGCTAAGCAGGCGGATGACAAGTCTGTGTCTGTTCCGCGGATGCAGAGCGGACAGGGACACAGCTCTCTGTTCTCTATGGGGCCGTTGGATGGAAATGGACCACCTGTCCATAGACCACCTGTCCATTTCCATTCAATCCGATCTGCTGGAACGGCTCCCCAATCCGTCAATTTTTGCGGACAGGATCGGATCAGATGTCGGCGGGTGTCATTCCTAGAGAGCAATTATTGGTCCAGTTCTGGTCCGCCTGAAAATCTGTCCGCCAGTGTGAAAGGGCTCAGGTATGCTTGGTTCCACATTGTACTTTGATATACTGAATGTAAGTACAATGTGGAACCAATGCAAGCGCCTAGAGCTGCCAACACATCCATCACACACCTATTGGTACACAGAAAAACGTACTTCCCTGGCATCATCCAGTGTACACTTACCACTCGCTGAAACTCTTCCTGTGTGAAGCTCATATGTTTTGTTGCAAGGTTATAATCCACGTCCAGCGTAGATCTAAAGATCAGAGGGTCGTCTGTGTTCAGAGAGTAGTTGGCTTTGTCTTTCTTAAATCTGGGAAAGAGCCAAACCTTGGTTAGCAGACCTGTACAGTGTACTTACAAGGGTGGCAAAAATGTCATACCAATTTCTAAATGACTGCATATTAGCTATTCAGGCAGGTACCCCAGTATAAACTATGACGCCAGGGCTTGGCAACCTTGGCACTCTAGTTGCTGTTCCACAACAACAATGCCCAATGGGACTTGCTGTTCCACAACAAGTCCCATTGGGCATTGTAAGACTGACTCTCTCCCTCCTCCTCCCCCTCCCCCCTGGGATGACCAACCATAACAAGGGATATCACAGGATTGAGAAGAGAGAAGACATAGGAAATGATTATTGTGCTTCCCCTCCCCCACCCGCAGCCCCCGACAACCAATGGCCAGGGTTGTTGGAAAGGGGCCCTTGTCCTCATCAACATGGGGGCATGCAGCCTGGTAGAGCTTAGGAGGGGGGGTGCTCGCTTCACCCACCCCCTTTCCTGACCGGCCGGCTGGTGCTCGGATAAGGGTCTGGTATGAATTTTGGGGGGGACCCCACGCCGTTCTTTCGACATAGGTCTGGTATGGATTTTAAGGGGAACCCCCCCATTGGCCCAGTATGCTCATGAAGGGGAAACTTGTGCATGAAAGGGAACACTACGCCAATTATGCAGTTTTTTTGGTATGCAGTTTTTTTGGTATGCGATTTATGCAGTTTTTTTGGTATTTTTTGGCAGTTTTTTTGGTATTTTTTGGTATGCGATTTATGCAGTTTTTTTGGTATTTTTTGGCAGTTTTTTTGGTATGCGATTTATGCAGTTTTTTTTGGTATTTTTTGGCAGTTTTTTTGGTATTTTTTGGTATGCGATTTATGCAGTTTTTTTGGTATGAAACTTATGCAGTTTTTTTGGTATGCGATTTATGCAGTTTTTTTGGTATTTTTTGGTATGC
Source organism: Rana kukunoris (assembly GCA_029574335.1). Classification (NCBI taxonomy): domain Eukaryota; kingdom Metazoa; phylum Chordata; class Amphibia; order Anura; family Ranidae; genus Rana; species Rana kukunoris. The sequence continues at coordinate 20,265,679 of CM056060.1, read as the reverse complement.
GATTTATGCAGTTTTTTTGGTATGAAACTTATGCAGTTTTTTTGGTATGCAGTTTTTTTGGTATGCGATTTATGCAGTTTTTCTGGTATTTTTTGGTATGCGATTTATGCAGTTTTTTAGTATGCGACTTATGCAGTTTTTTGGTATTTGTTGGTATGCGATTTATGCAGTTTTTTTGGTATGCGATTTATGCAGTTTTTTGGTATGCGATTTATGCAGTTTTTTGGTATGCGATTTATGCAGTTTTTTTGGTATTTTGGTATGCGATTTATGCAGTTTTTTTTTTATGCGATTTATGCAGTTTTTTTGGTATTTTTTGGTATGCGATTTATGCAGTTTTTTTGGTATGAGACTTATGCAGTTTTTTTGGTATGCGACTTATGCAGTTTTTTTGATATTTTTTGGCAGTTTTTTTGGTATTTTTTGGTATGCGATTTATGCAGTTTTTTTGGTATTTTTTGGTATGCGATTTATGCAGTTTTTTTGGTATTTTTTGGTATACGATTTATGCAGTTTTTTTGGTATTTTTTGGCAGTTTTTTTGGTATTTTTTGGTATGCGATTTATGCAGTTTTTTTGGTATGAAACTTATGCAGTTTTTTTGGTATGCGATTTATGCAGTTTTTTAGTATGCGACTTATGCAGTTTTTTGGTATTTGTTGGTATGCGATTTATGCAGTTTTTTTGGTATGCGACTTATGCAGTTTTTTGGTATGCGACTTATGCAGTTTTTTTGGTATTTTTTGGCAGTTTTTTTGGTATTTTTTGGTATGCGATTTATGCAGTTTTTTTGGTATGCAACTTATGCAGTTTTTTTGGTATTTTTTGGCAGTTTTTTTGGTATTTTTTGGTATGCGATTTATGCAGTTTTTTTGGTATGAGACTTATGCAGTTTTTTTGGTATGCAGTTTTTTTGGTATGCGATTTATGCAGTTTTTTTGGTATGCGATTTATGCAGTTTTTTTGGTATTTTTTTGGTATGCGATTTATGCAGTTTTTTTGGTATGCGATTTATGCAGTTTTTTGGTATGCGATTTTATGCAGTTTTTTGGTATGCGATTTATGCAGTTTTTTTGGTATGAGACTTATGCAGTTTTTTTGGTATGCAGTTTTTTTGGTATGCGATTTATGCAGTTTTTTTGGTATGCGATTTATGCAGTTTTTCTGGTATTTTTTGGTATGCGATTTATGCAGTTTTTTTGGTATGCGATTTATGCAGTTTTTTTGGATTTATGCAGTTTTTGGATTTGCGATTTTTGCAGTTTTTGGTATGCGATTTATGCAGTTTTTTGGTATGCGATTTATGCAGTTTTTTGGTATGCGATTTATGCAGTTTTTTTGGTATTTTGGTATGCGATTTATTTTTTTGGTATTTTGGTATGCGATTTATGCAGTTTTTTTTGTATGCGATTTATGCAGTTTTTTTGGTATGCGATTTATGCAGTTTTTTTGGTATGAGACTTATGCAGTTTTTTTGGTATGCGACTTATGCAGTTTTTTTGATATTTTTTGGCAGTTTTTTTGGTATTTTTTGGTATGCGATTTATGCAGTTTTTTTGGTATTTTTTGGTATGCGATTTATGCAGTTTTTTTGGTATTTTTTGGTATACGATTTATGCAGTTTTTTTGGTATTTTTTGGCAGTTTTTTTGGTATTTTTTGGTATGCGATTTATGCAGTTTTTTTGGTATGAAATTTATGCAGTTTTTTTGGTATGCGATTTATGCAGTTTTTTTAGTATGCGACTTATGCAGTTTTTTGGTATTTGTTGGTATGCGATTTATGCAGTTTTTTTGGTATGCGACTTATGCAGTTTTTTGGTATGCAACTTATGCAGTTTTTTTTAGGTATTTTTTTGGCAGTTTTTTTGGTATTTTTTGGTATGCGATTATGCAGTTTTTTTGGTATGCGACTTATGCAGTTTTTTTGGTATTTTTTGGCAGTTTTTTTGGTATTTTTTGGTATGCGATTTATGCAGTTTTTTTGGTATGAGACTTATGCAGTTTTTTTGGTATGCAGTTTTTTTGGTATGCGATTTATGCAGTTTTTTTTGATATTTTTTGGCAGTTTTTTTTGTATTTTTTGGTATGCGATTTATGCAGTTTTTTTGGTATGAGACTTATGCAGTTTTTTTGGTATGCAGTTTTTTTGGTATGCGACTTATGCAGTTTTTTTGATATTTTTTGGCAGTTTTTTTGATATTTTTTGGCAGTTTTTTTTGGTTTTTTGGTATGCGATTTATGCAGTTTTTTTGGTATTTTTTGGTATGCGATTTATGCAGTTTTTTTGGTATTTTTTGGTATACGATTTATGCAGTTTTTTTGGTATTTTTTGGCAGTTTTTTTGGTATTTTTTGGTATGCGATTTATGCAGTTTTTTTTGTATGCGATTTATGCAGTTTTTTTGGTATGCGATTTATGCAGTTTTTTTGGTATGAGACTTATGCAGTTTTTTTGGTATGCGACTTATGCAGTTTTTTTGATATTTTTTGGCAGTTTTTTTGGTATTTTTTGGTATGCGATTTATGCAGTTTTTTTGGTATTTTTTGGTATGCGATTTATGCAGTTTTTTTGGTATTTTTTGGTATACGATTTATGCAGTTTTTTTGGTATTTTTTGGCAGTTTTTTTGGTATTTTTTGGTATGCGATTTATGCAGTTTTTTTGGTATGAAACTTATGCAGTTTTTTTGGTATGCGATTTATGCAGTTTTTTAGTATGCGACTTATGCAGTTTTTTGGTATTTGTTGGTATGCGATTTATGCAGTTTTTTTGGTATGCGACTTATGCAGTTTTTTGGTATGCAACTTATGCAGTTTTTTTGGTATTTTTTGGCAGTTTTTTTGGTATTTTTTGGTATGCGATTTATGCAGTTTTTTTGGTATGCGACTTATGCAGTTTTTTTGGTATTTTTTGGCAGTTTTTTTGGTATTTTTTGGTATGCGATTTATGCAGTTTTTTTGGTATGAGACTTATGCAGTTTTTTTGGTATGCAGTTTTTTTGGTATGCGATTTATGCAGTTTTTTTGATATTTTTTGGCAGTTTTTTTGGTATTTTTTGGTATGCGATTTATGCAGTTTTTTTGGTATTTTTTGGTATGCGATTTATGCAGTTTTTTTGGTATTTTTTGGTATACTTTGGTATGCGATTTATGCAGTTTTTTTGGTATTTTTTGGTATGCGATTTATGCAGTTTTTTTGGTATTTTTTGGTATACGATTTATGCAGTTTTTTTGGTATTTTTTGGCAGTTTTTTTGGTATGCGATTTATGCAGTTTTTTTGGTATGAAACTTATGCAGTTTTTTTGGTATGCGATTTATGCAGTTTTTTAGTATGCGACTTATGCAGTTTTTTGGTATTTGTTGGTATGCGATTTATGCAGTTTTTTTGGTATGCGACTTATGCAGTTTTTTGGTATGCAACTTATGCAGTTTTTTTGGTATTTTTTGGCAGTTTTTTTGGTATTTTTTGGTATGCGATTTATGCAGTTTTTTTGGTATGCGACTTATGCAGTTTTTTTGGTATTTTTTGGCAGTTTTTTTGGTATTTTTTGGTATGCGATTTATGCAGTTTTTTTGGTATGAGACTTATGCAGTTTTTTTGGTATGCAGTTTTTTTGGTATGCGATTTATGCAGTTTTTTTGATATTTTTTGGCAGTTTTTTTGGTATTTTTTGGTATGCGATTTATGCAGTTTTTTTGGTATGAGACTTATGCAGTTTTTTTGGTATGCAGTTTTTTTGGTATGCGACTTATGCAGTTTTTTTGATATTTTTTGGCAGTTTTTTTGGTATTTTTTGGTATGCGATTTATGCAGTTTTTTTGGTATTTTTTGGTATGCGATTTATGCAGTTTTTTTGGTATTTTTTGGTATACGATTTATGCAGTTTTTTTGGTATTTTTTGGCAGTTTTTTTGGTATTTTTTGGTATGCGATTTATGCAGTTTTTTTGGTATGAAACTTATGCAGTTTTTTTGGTATGCGATTTATGCAGTTTTTTAGTATGCGACTTATGCAGTTTTTTGGTATTTGTTGGTATGCGATTTATGCAGTTTTTTTGGTATGCGACTTATGCAGTTTTTTGGTATGCAACTTATGCAGTTTTTTTGGTATTTTTTGGCAGTTTTTTTTGGTATTTTTTGGTATGCGATTTATGCAGTTTTTTTGGTATGCGACTTATGCAGTTTTTTTGGTATTTTTTGGCAGTTTTTTTGGTATTTTTTGGTATGCGATTTATGCAGTTTTTTTGGTATGAGACTTATGCAGTTTTTTTGGTATGCAGTTTTTTTGGTATGCGATTTATGCAGTTTTTTTGGTATTTTTTGGTATGCGATTTATGCAGTTTTTTTGGTATGCGATTTATGCAGTTTTTTTGGTATGCGATTTATGCAGTTTTTTGGTATGCGATTTATGCAGTTTTTTGGTATGCGATTTATGCAGTTTTTTTGGTATGAGACTTATGCAGTTTTTTTGGTATGCAGTTTTTTTGGTATGCGATTTATGCAGTTTTTTTGGTATGCGATTTATGCAGTTTTTTTGGTATGAGACTTATGCAGTTTTTTTGGTATGCGATTTATGCAGTTTTTTTGGTATGCGATTTATGCAGTTTTTCTGGTATTTTTTGGTATGCGATTTATGCAGTTTTTTTGGTATGCGATTTATGCAGTTTTTTTGGTATGCGATTTATGCAGTTTTTTGGTATGCGATTTATGCAGTTTTTTGGTATGCGATTTATGCAGTTTTTTGGTATGCGATTTATGCAGTTTTTTTGGTATTTTGGTATGCGATTTATGCAGTTTTTTTGTATGCGATTTATGCAGTTTTTTTGGTATGCGATTTATGCAGTTTTTTTGGTATGAGACTTATGCAGTTTTTTTGGTATGCGACTTATGCAGTTTTTTTGATATTTTTTGGCAGTTTTTTTGGTATTTTTTGGTATGCGATTTATGCAGTTTTTTTGGTATTTTTTGGTATGCGATTTATGCAGTTTTTTTGGTATTTTTTGGTATACGATTTATGCAGTTTTTTTGGTATTTTTTGGCAGTTTTTTTGGTATTTTTTGGTATGCGATTTATGCAGTTTTTTTGGTATGAAACTTATGCAGTTTTTTTGGTATTTTTTGGCAGTTTTTTTTGTATGCGATTTATGCAGTTTTTTTGGTATGCGATTTATGCAGTTTTTTTGGTATGAGACTTATGCAGTTTTTTTGGTATGCGACTTATGCAGTTTTTTTGATATTTTTTGGCAGTTTTTTTGGTATTTTTTGGTATGCGATTTATGCAGTTTTTTTGGTATTTTTTGGTATGCGATTTATGCAGTTTTTTTGGTATTTTTTGGTATACGATTTATGCAGTTTTTTTGGTATTTTTTGGCAGTTTTTTTGGTATTTTTTGGTATGCGATTTATGCAGTTTTTTTGGTATGAAACTTATGCAGTTTTTTTGGTATGCGATTTATGCAGTTTTTTAGTATGCGACTTATGCAGTTTTTTGGTATTTGTTGGTATGCGATTTATGCAGTTTTTTTTGTATGCGATTTATGCAGTTTTTTTGGTATTTTTTGGTATGCGATTTATGCAGTTTTTTTGGTATGAGACTTATGCAGTTTTTTTGGTATTTTTTGGCAGTTTTTTTTGTATTTTTTGGTATGCGATTTATGCAGTTTTTTTGGTATGCGACTTATGCAGTTTTTTGGTATGCAACTTATGCAGTTTTTTTTGTATGCGATTTATGCAGTTTTTTTGGTATTTTTTGGTATGCGATTTATGCAGTTTTTTTGGTATGCGATTTATGCAGTTTTTCTGGTATTTTTTGGTATGCGATTTATGCAGTTTTTTTGGTATGCGATTTATGCAGTTTTTTGGTATGCGATTTATGCAGTTTTTTGGTATGCGATTTATGCAGTTTTTTTGGTATGAGACTTATGCAGTTTTTTTGGTATGCAGTTTTTTTGGTATGCGATTTATGCAGTTTTTTTGGTATGCGATTTATGCAGTTTTTCTGGTATTTTTTGGTATGCGATTTATGCAGTTTTTTGGTATGCGATTTATGCAGTTTTTTGGTATGCGATTTATGCAGTTTTTTTGGTATGAGACTTATGCAGTTTTTTTGGTATGCAGTTTTTTTGGTATGCGATTTATGCAGTTTTTTTGGTATGCGATTTATGCAGTTTTTCTGGTATTTTTTGGTATGCGATTTATGCAGTTTTTTTGGTATGCGATTTATGCAGTTTTTTTGGTATGCGATTTATGCAGTTTTTTGGTATGCGATTTATGCAGTTTTTTGGTATGCGATTTATGCAGTTTTTTTGGTATTTTGGTATGCGATTTATGCAGTTTTTTTTTATGCGATTTATGCAGTTTTTTTGGTATGCGATTTATGCAGTTTTTTTGGTATGAGACTTATGCAGTTTTTTTGGTATGCGACTTATGCAGTTTTTTTGATATTTTTTGGCAGTTTTTTTGGTATTTTTTGGTATGCGATTTATGCAGTTTTTTTGGTATTTTTTGGTATGCGATTTATGCAGTTTTTTTGGTATTTTTTGGTATACGATTTATGCAGTTTTTTTGGTATTTTTTGGCAGTTTTTTTGGTATTTTTTGGTATGCGATTTATGCAGTTTTTTTGGTATGAAACTTATGCAGTTTTTTTGGTATGCGATTTATGCAGTTTTTTAGTATGCGACTTATGCAGTTTTTTGGTATTTGTTGGTATGCGATTTATGCAGTTTTTTTGGTATGCGACTTATGCAGTTTTTTGGTATGCAACTTATGCAGTTTTTTTGGTATTTTTTGGCAGTTTTTTTGGTATTTTTTGGTATGCGATTTATGCAGTTTTTTTGGTATGCGACTTATGCAGTTTTTTTGGTATTTTTTGGCAGTTTTTTTGGTATTTTTTGGTATGCGATTTATGCAGTTTTTTTGGTATGAGACTTATGCAGTTTTTTTGGTATGCAGTTTTTTTGGTATGCGATTTATGCAGTTTTTTTGATATTTTTGGCAGTTTTTTTGGTATTTTTTGGTATGCGATTTATGCAGTTTTTTTGGTATGAGACTTATGCAGTTTTTTTGGTATGCAGTTTTTTTGGTATGCGACTTATGCAGTTTTTTTGATATTTTTTGGCAGTTTTTTTGGTATTTTTTGGTATGCGATTTATGCAGTTTTTTTGGTATTTTTTGGTATGCGATTTATGCAGTTTTTTTGGTATTTTTTGGTATACGATTTATGCAGTTTTTTTGGTATTTTTTGGCAGTTTTTTTGGTATTTTTTGGTATGCGATTTATGCAGTTTTTTTGGTATGAAACTTATGCAGTTTTTTTGGTATGCGATTTATGCAGTTTTTTAGTATGCGACTTATGCAGTTTTTTGGTATTTGTTGGTATGCGATTTATGCAGTTTTTTTGGTATGCGACTTATGCAGTTTTTTGGTATGCAACTTATGCAGTTTTTTTGGTATTTTTTGGCAGTTTTTTTGGTATTTTTTGGTATGCGATTTATGCAGTTTTTTTGGTATGCGACTTATGCAGTTTTTTTGGTATTTTTTGGCAGTTTTTTTGGTATTTTTTGGTATGCGATTTATGCAGTTTTTTTGGTATGAGACTTATGCAGTTTTTTTGGTATGCAGTTTTTTTGGTATGCGATTTATGCAGTTTTTTTGATATTTTTTGGCAGTTTTTTTGGTATTTTTTGGTATGCGATTTATGCAGTTTTTTTGGTATGAGACTTATGCAGTTTTTTTGGTATGCATTTTTTTTTGGTATGCGACTTATGCAGTTTTTTTGATATTTTTTGGCAGTTTTTTTGGTATTTTTTGGTATGCGATTTATGCAGTTTTTTTGGTATTTTTTGGTATGCGATTTATGCAGTTTTTTTGGTATTTTTTGGTATACGATTTATGCAGTTTTTTTGGTATTTTTTGGCAGTTTTTTTTGGTATTTTTTGGTATGCGATTTATGCAGTTTTTTTGGTATGAAACTTATGCAGTTTTTTTGGTATGCGATTTATGCAGTTTTTTAGTATGCGACTTATGCAGTTTTTTGGTATTTGTTGGTATGCGATTTATGCAGTTTTTTTGGTATGCGACTTATGCAGTTTTTTGGTATGCAACTTATGCAGTTTTTTTGGTATTTTTTGGCAGTTTTTTTGGTATTTTTTGGTATGCGATTTATGCAGTTTTTTTGGTATGCGACTTATGCAGTTTTTTTGGTATTTTTTGGCAGTTTTTTTGGTATTTTTTGGTATGCGATTTATGCAGTTTTTTGGTATGCGATTTATGCAGTTTTTTTGGTATGCGACTTATGCAGTTTTTTTGGTATTTTTTGGCAGTTTTTTTGGTATTTTTTGGTATGCGATTTATGCAGTTTTTTGGTATGCGATTTATGCAGTTTTTTTGGTATGAGACTTATGCAGTTTTTTTGGTATGCAGTTTTTTTGGTATGCGATTTATGCAGTTTTTTGGTATGCGATTTATGCAGTTTTTTTGGTATGAGACTTATGCAGTTTTTTTGGTATGCGATTTATGCAGTTTTTTTGGTATGCGATTTATGCAGTTTTTTTGGTATGCGATTTATGCAGTTTTTTTGGTATGCGATTTATGCAGTTTTTTGGTATGCGATTTATGCAGTTTTTTGGTATGCGATTTATGCAGTTTTTTTGGTATGCGATTTATGCAGTTTTTTTGGTATTTTGGTATGCGATTTATGCAGTTTTTTTGTATGCGATTTATGCAGTTTTTTTGGTATGCGATTTATGCAGTTTTTTTGGTATGAGACTTATGCAGTTTTTTTGGTATGCGACTTATGCAGTTTTTTTGGTATTTTTTGGTATGCGATTTATGCAGTTTTTTTGGTATTTTTTGGTATGCGATTTATGCAGTTTTTTTGGTATTTTTTGGTATACGATTTATGCAGTTTTTTTGGTATTTTTTGGCAGTTTTTTTGGTATTTTTTGGTATGCGATTTATGCAGTTTTTTTGGTATTTTTTGGTATGCGATTTATGCAGTTTTTTTGGTATTTTTTGGTATACGATTTATGCAGTTTTTTTGGTATTTTTTGGCAGTTTTTTTTGGTATTTTTTGGTATGCGATTTATGCAGTTTTTTGGTATGAAACTTATGCAGTTTTTTTGGTATGCGATTTATGCAGTTTTTTAGTATGCGACTTATGCAGTTTTTTGGTATTTGTTGGTATGCGATTTATGCAGTTTTTTTTGTATGCGATTTATGCAGTTTTTTGGTATGCGATTTATGCAGTTTTTTGGTATGCGATTTATGCAGTTTTTTTGGTATTTTGGTATGCGATTTATGCAGTTTTTTTGGTATGCGATTTATGCAGTTTTTTTGGTATGAGACTTATGCAGTTTTTTTGGTATGCGACTTATGCAGTTTTTTTGATATTTTTTGGCAGTTTTTTTGGTATTTTTTGGTATGCGATTTATGCAGTTTTTTTTGTATGCGATTTATGCAGTTTTTTTGGTATGCGATTTATGCAGTTTTTTGGTATGCGATTTATGCAGTTTTTTGGTATGCGATTTATGCAGTTTTTTGGTATGCGATTTATGCAGTTTTTTTGGTATTTTGGTATGCGATTTATGCAGTTTTTTTTGTATGCGATTTATGCAGTTTTTTTGGTATGCGATTTATGCAGTTTTTTTGGTATGAGACTTATGCAGTTTTTTTGGTATGCGACTTATGCAGTTTTTTTGATATTTTTTGGCAGTTTTTTTGGTATTTTTTGGTATGCGATTTATGCAGTTTTTTTGGTATTTTTTGGTATGCGATTTATGCAGTTTTTTTGGTATTTTTTGGTATACGATTTATGCAGTTTTTTTGGTATTTTTTGGCAGTTTTTTTGTATTTTTTGGTATGCGATTTATGCAGTTTTTTGGTATGAAACTTATGCAGTTTTTTTGGTATTTTTTGGCAGTTTTTTTTTGTATGCGATTTATGCAGTTTTTTTGGTATGCGATTTATGCAGTTTTTTTGGTATGAGACTTATGCAGTTTTTTTTTGCGACTTTGCAGTTTTTTGTATTTTTTGCAGTTTTTTTTGGTATTTTTTGGACGATTTATGCAGTTTTTTTTGGTATTTTTTTGGTATGCGATTTATGCAGTTTTTTTGGTATTTTTTTTACGATTTATGCAGTTTTTTTGGTATTTTTTGGCAGTTTTTTTGGTATTTTTTTGTATGCGATTTATGCAGTTTTTTTGGTATTTTTTTTGGACTTATAGTTTTTTTTGCAACTTTGCAGTTTTTTTTGTATGCGATTTATGCAGTTTTTTTGCGACTTATGCAGTTTTTTTTGGTTTTTTGGTGCGATATGCAGTTTTTTTTTTATGCGATTTATGCAGTTTTTTTGGTATTTTTTTTGTTGCGATTTATAGTTTTTTTGGTATGAGACTTATGCAGTTTTTTTGGTTTTTTTGCAGTTTTTTTTTTTGTATGCATTTTTTGGTATGCGATTTATGCAGTTTTTTTGGTATGCGATTATGCAGTTTTTTGGTATGCAATTTATGCAGTTTTTTTTGTATGCGATTTATGCAGTTTTTTTGGTATTTTTTTTTGCGATTTATGCAGTTTTTTGGTATGCGATTTATGCAGTTTTTTTTGGTATTTTTTGATGCGATTTATGCAGTTTTTTTGGTATGCGATTTATGCAGTTTTTTGGTATGCGCATTTATGCAGTTTTTTGGTGCGATTTATGCAGTTTTTTTTGGTATGCGACTTATGCAGTTTTTTTTATGCAGTTTTTTTGGTATGCGATTTTATGCAGTTTTTTTGGTATGCGATTTATGCAGTTTTTTTGGTATTTTTTGGTATGCGATTTATGCAGTTTTTTGGTATGCGACTTATGCAGTTTTTTTGGTATGCGATTTATGCAGTTTTTTTGGTATGAGACTTATGCAGTTTTTTTGCTTATGCAGTTTTTTTGGTATGCGATTTATGCAGTTTTTTTTGGTATGCGATTTATGCAGTTTTTTTGGTATTTTTTGGTATGCGATTTATGCAGTTTTTTTTTTGGTATGCGATTTATGCAGTTTTTTTGGTATGCGATTTATGCAGTTTTTTTGGTATGCGATTTATGCAGTTTTTTGGTATGCGATTATGCAGTTTTTTTTTTTTGGTATGCGATTTATGCAGTTTTTTTTATGCGATTTATGCAGTTTTTTTGGTATGCGATTTATGCAGTTTTTTTGGTATGAGACTTATGCAGTTTTTGGTATGCGACTTATGCAGTTTTTTGATATTTTTTGCAGTTTTTTTGGTATTTTTTGGTATGCGATTTATGCAGTTTTTTTGGTATTTTTTGGTATGCGATTTATGCAGTTTTTTGGTATTTTTTGTAAACGATTTATGCAGTTTTTTTGGTATGCGATTTATGCATTTTTTTTTTGTATTTTTTTTGGTATGCGATTTATGCAGTTTTTTTGGTATGAAACTTATGCAGTTTTTTTTTTGTATGCGATTTATGCAGTTTTTTAGTATGCGACTTATGCAGTTTTTTTGGTATTTTTTGGTATGCGATTTATGCAGTTTTTTTGGTATGCGATTTATGCAGTTTTTTTGGTATGCAACTTATGCAGTTTTTTTGGTATTTTTTGGCAGTTTTTTTGGTTTTTTGGTATGCGATTTATGCAGTTTTTTTGGTATGCTTATGAGTTTTTTTTATTTTTTGCAGTTTTTTTGGTATTTTTTGGTATGCGATTTATGCAGTTTTTTTTGTATGCGATTTATGCAGTTTTTTTGGTATTTTTTGGTATGCGATTTATGCAGTTTTTTTGGTATGAGACTTATGCAGTTTTTTTGGTATTTTTTGGTATGCATTTTTTTGGTATGCGATTTATGCAGTTTTTTTGTATTTTTTGGTATGCGATTTATGCAGTTTTTTTGGTATTTTTTGGTATGCATTTTTTGGATTTATGCAGTTTTTTGACTTATGCAGTTTTTTATTTATGCAGTTTTTTTGGTATGCGATTTATGCAGTTTTTTTGGTTTTTTTTGTATGACTTATGCAGTTTTTTTGGTATGCAGTTTTTTTGGTATTTTTTGGTATGCGATTTATGCAGTTTTTTTGGTATGCGATTTATGCAGTTTTTCTGGTATTTTTTGGTATGCGATTTATGCAGTTTTTTTGGTATGCAGTTTTTTTGGTATGCGATTTATGCAGTTTTTTTGGTATGCGATTTATGCAGTTTTTTTGGTATGCGATTTATGCAGTTTTTTTGGTATTTTGGTATGCGATTTATGCAGTTTTTTTTTATGCGATTTATGCAGTTTTTTTGGTATGCGATTTATGCAGTTTTTTTGGTATGAGACTTATGCAGTTTTTTTTGGTATGCGACTTATGCAGTTTTTTTGTATGCGATTTATGCAGTTTTTTTGGTATTTTTTGGTATGCGATTTATGCAGTTTTTTTGGTTTTTTTGGTATTTTTTGGTATGCGATTTATGCAGTTTTTTTGGTATTTTTTGTAAACGATTTATGCAGTTTTTTTGGTATGCGATTTATGCAGTTTTTTTGGTTTTTTTGGTATGCGATTTATGCAGTTTTTTTGGTATTTTTCTGGTATGCAGTTTTTTTGGTATGCGATTTATGCAGTTTTTTTGGTATGCGATTTATGCAGTTTTTTGGTATTTTTGGTATGCGATTTATGCAGTTTTTTTGGTATGCGATTTATGCAGTTTTTTGGTATGCGATTTATGCAGTTTTTTGGTATGCGATTTATGCAGTTTTTTTGGTATTTTTTGGTATGCGATTTATGCAGTTTTTTTGGTATGCTTATGAGTTTTTTTTATTTTTTGCAGTTTTTTTGGTATTTTGGTATGCGATTTATGCAGTTTTTTTTATGCGATTTATGCAGTTTTTTTGGTTTTTTTGGTATGCGATTTATGCAGTTTTTTTGGTATGAGACTTATGCAGTTTTTTTGGTATGCGACTTATGCAGTTTTTTTGATATTTTTTGGCAGTTTTTTTGGTATGCGATTTATGCAGTTTTTTTGGTATTTTTTGGTATGCGATTTATGCAGTTTTTTTGGTATTTTTTGGTATACGATTTATGCAGTTTTTTTGTATGCAACTTATAGTTTTTTTTTTGATTTATGCAGTTTTTTTGGTATTTTTTGGTATGCGATTTATGCAGTTTTTTTGGTATGAAACGATTTATGCAGTTTTTCTGGTTTTTTTGGTATGCGATTTATGCAGTTTTTTAGTATGCGACTTATGCAGTTTTTTGGTGCGATTTGCAGTTTTTTGGTATGCGATTTATGCAGTTTTTTTGGTATGCGACTTATGCAGTTTTTTGGTATGCAGTTTTTTTTTGTACGATTTATGCAGTTTTTTTGGTATGCGATTTTTGGCAGTTTTTTTGGTATTTTTTGGTATGCGATTTATGCAGTTTTTTTGGTATTTTTGGCAGTTTTTTGGTATTTTTTTGGTATGCGATTTATGCAGTTTTTTTGGTATGAAACGATTTATGCAGTTTTTTGGTATGCGATTTATGCAGTTTTTTGGTATGCGACTTATGCAGTTTTTTTGGTATTTTTTGGTATGCGATTTATGCAGTTTTTTTGGTATGCGATTTACAGTTTTTTTGGTATGCGATTTATGCAGTTTTTTTTGGTATGCGACTTATGCAGTTTTTTTGGTATGCGACTTTTTGGCAGTTTTTTTGGTATTTTTTGGTATGCGATTTATGCAGTTTTTTTGGTATGCGACTTATGCAGTTTTTTTGGTATTTTTTTTGGCAGTTTTTTTGTATTTTTTGGTATGCGATTTATGCAGTTTTTTTTGGTATGAGACTTATGCAGTTTTTTTTGTATGCAGTTTTTTTGGTATGCGATTTATGCAGTTTTTTTGATATTTTTTGGCAGTTTTTTTGGTATTTTTTGGTATGCGATTTATGAAGTTTTTTTGGTATATTTTTGTATGCGATTTATGCAGTTTTTTTGGTATTTTTTGGTATACGATTTATGCAGTTTTTTTGGTATTTTTTGGCAGTTTTTTTGGTATTTTTTGGTATGCGATTTATGCAGTTTTTTTGGTATGAAACTTATGCAGTTTTTTTGGTATGCGATTTATGCAGTTTTTTAGTATGCGACTTATGCAGTTTTTTGGTATTTGTTGGTATGCGATTTATGCATTTTTTTTGGTATGCGACTTATGCAGTTTTTTTGGTATGCAACTTATGCAGTTTTTTTGGTATTTTTTGGCAGTTTTTTTGGTATTTTTTGGTATGCGATTTATGAGTTTTTTTTATTTTTTGCAGTTTTTTTGGTATTTTTTTTTGGATTTATGCAGTTTTTTTGGTATTGACTTATGCAGTTTTTTTTTTGGATTTATAGTTTTTTTTGATTTATGCAGTTTTTTTGGTATTTTTTGGTATGCGATTTATGCAGTTTTTTTGGACTTATAGTTTTTTTGATGCGACTTATGCAGTTTTTTTGGTATTTTTTGCAGTTTTTTTGGTTTTTTTGGTATGCGATTTATGCAGTTTTTTTGTATGCGATTTATAGTTTTTTTGGTTTTTTTGGCAGTTTTTTTGGTATTTTTTGGTATGCGATTTATGCAGTTTTTTTGGTATGAGACTTATGCAGTTTTTTTTGGTATGCATTTTTTTTGGTATGCGATTTATGCAGTTTTTTTTGATATTTTTTTTGCAGTTTTTTTGGTATTTTTTGGTATGCGATTTATGCAGTTTTTTGGTATTTTTGGTATGCGATTTATGCAGTTTTTTTTGGTATTTTTTGGTATACGATTTATGCAGTTTTTTTGGTATTTTTTTTGCAGTTTTTTTGGTATTTTTTGGTATGCGATTTATGCAGTTTTTTTGGTATGAAACTTATGCAGTTTTTTTGGTATGCGATTTATGCAGTTTTTTTAGTATGCGACTTATGCAGTTTTTTGGTATTTGTTGGTATGCGATTTATGCAGTTTTTTTGGTATGCGACTTATACAGTTTTTTGGTATGCAACTTATGCAGTTTTTTTGGTATTTTTTGGCAGTTTTTTTGGTATTTTTTGGTATGCGATTTATGCAGTTTTTTTGGTATGAGACTTATGCAGTTTTTTTGGTATTTTTTGCAGTTTTTTTGGTATGCGATTTATGCAGTTTTTTTGGTATGCGATTTATGCAGTTTTTTTGGTATGGACTTATGCAGTTTTGGTATGCGATTTATGCAGTTTTTTTGGTATGCGATTTATGAGTTTTTTTTATTTTTTGCAGTTTTTTTGGTTTTTTTGGTATGCGATTTATGCAGTTTTTTTGGTATGCGATTTATGCAGTTTTTTTTGGTATGCGATTTATGCAGTTTTTTTGGTATGAGACTTATGCAGTTTTTTTGGTATTTTTTGCAGTTTTTTTGGTATGCGATTTATGCAGTTTTTTGGTATGCGATTTATGCAGTTTTTTTGGTTTTTTTGGTATGAGACTTATGCAGTTTTTTTTGGTATGCAGTTTTTTGGTATGCGATTTATGCAGTTTTTTTGGTATGCGATTTATGCAGTTTTTTTGGTATTTTTTGGTATGCGATTTATGCAGTTTTTTTGGTATGAAACGATTTATGCAGTTTTTTTGGATTTATGCAGTTTTTTAGATGCGACTTATGCAGTTTTTTGGTTTTTTGGTATGCGATTTATGCAGTTTTTTTGGTATGCGATTTATGCAGTTTTTTGGTATGCAACTTATGAGTTTTTTTTATTTTTTGCAGTTTTTTTTATTTTTTTTGGATTTATAGTTTTTTTGGTATGCTTATGAGTTTTTTTTTATGCAGTTTTTTTTTGTATGCGATTTATGCAGTTTTTTTGGTATGCGATTTATGCAGTTTTTCTGGTATTTTTTTTGGATTTATGAGTTTTTTTTTGACGATTTATGCAGTTTTTTTGGATTTATGCAGTTTTTTGGACGATTTATGCAGTTTTTTTGATTTATAGTTTTTTTTTGACTTATGCAGTTTTTTTGGTATTTTTTGGTATGCGATTTATGCAGTTTTTTTGGATTTATATTTTTTGGTATGCGATTTATGCAGTTTTTTTGGTATTTTTTGGTATACGATTTATGCAGTTTTTTTGGTATGCGATTTTTGGCAGTTTTTTTGGTATTTTTTGGTATGCGATTTATGCAGTTTTTTTGGTATGAAACGATTTATGCAGTTTTTTTGGTATGCGATTTATGCAGTTTTTTAGGTATGCGACTTATGCAGTTTTTTGGTATTTGTTGGTATGCGATTTATGCAGTTTTTTTGGTATGCGACTTATGCAGTTTTTTGGTATGCAACTTATGCAGTTTTTTTTGGGTATGCGATTTTTGCAGTTTTTTTGGATTTATATTTTTTGGTATGCGATTTATGCAGTTTTTTTGGTATGCGACTTATGCAGTTTTTTTTGGTATTTTTTGGCAGTTTTTTTGGTATTTTTTTGGTATGCGATTTATGCAGTTTTTTTGGTATTTTTTGATGCGACTTATGCAGTTTTTTTGGTATGCAGTTTTTTTGGTATGCGATTTATGCAGTTTTTTTGGTATTTTTTGGCAGTTTTTTTGGTATTTTTTGGATTTATGCAGTTTTTTTGGATGAAACTTATGCAGTTTTTTTGGATTTATAGTTTTTTGATGCGACTTATGCAGTTTTTTGGTATTTGTTGGTATGCGATTTATGCAGTTTTTTTGGTATGCGACTTATGCAGTTTTTTGGTATGCAACTTATGCAGTTTTTTTGGTATTTTTTGGTATGCAGTTTTTTTGGTATTTTTTGGTATGCGATTTATGCAGTTTTTTTGGTATGCGATTTATGCAGTTTTTTTGGTATTTTTTGGCAGTTTTTTTGGTATTTTTTGGTATGCGATTTATGCAGTTTTTTTGGTATGAGACTTATGCAGTTTTTTTGGTATGCATTTTTTTTGGTATGCGATTTATGCAGTTTTTTTTATTTTTTGGCAGTTTTTTTGGTATTTTTTGGTATGCGATTTATGCAGTTTTTTTGGTATGAGACTTATGCAGTTTTTTTGGTATGCAGTTTTTTTGGTATGCGACTTATGCAGTTTTTTTGATATTTTTTGGCAGTTTTTTTGGTATTTTTTGGTATGCGATTTATGCAGTTTTTTTGGTATTTTTTGGTATGCGATTTATGCAGTTTTTTTGGTATTTTTTGGTATACGATTTATGCAGTTTTTTTGGTATTTTTTGGCAGTTTTTTTGGTATTTTTTTTGCGATTTATGCAGTTTTTTTGGTATGAAACTTATGCAGTTTTTTTGGTATGCGATTTATGCAGTTTTTTAGTATGCGACTTATGCAGTTTTTTTGTTTTTTTGCGATTTATGCAGTTTTTTTGGTATGCGACTTATGCAGTTTTTTGGTATGCAACTTATGCAGTTTTTTTTATTTTTTGCAGTTTTTTTTGGTATTTTTTTTGGATTTATGCAGTTTTTTTGGATGCGACTTATGCAGTTTTTTTGGTATTTTTTGGCAGTTTTTTTTGGTATTTTTTGGTATGCGATTTATGCAGTTTTTTTTGGTATGAGACTTATGCAGTTTTTTTTATGCAGTTTTTTTTGGTATGCGATTTATGCAGTTTTTTTGGTATGCGATTTATGCAGTTTTTCTGGTATTTTTGGTATGCGATTTATGCAGTTTTTTTGGTATGCGATTTATGCAGTTTTTTTTTGGATTTATAGTTTTTTGGTATGCGATTTATGCATTTTTTGGTATGCGATTTATGCAGTTTTTTTGGTATGAGACTTATGCAGTTTTTTTGGTATGCAGTTTTTTTGGTATGCGATTTATGCAGTTTTTTGGTATGCGATTTATGCAGTTTTTTTGGTATGAGACTTATGCAGTTTTTTTGGTATGCAGTTTTTTTGGTATGCGATTTATGCAGTTTTTTTGGTATGCGATTTATGCAGTTTTTCTGGTATTTTTTGGTATGCGATTTATGCAGTTTTTTTGGTATGCGATTTATGCAGTTTTTTTGGTATGCGATTTATGCAGTTTTTTGGTATGCGATTTATGCAGTTTTTTGGTATGCGATTTATGCAGTTTTTTGGTATGCGATTTATGCAGTTATTTTGGTATGCGATTTATGCAGTTTTTTTTGTATGCGATTTATGCAGTTTTTTTGGTATGCGATTTATGCAGTTTTTTTGGTATGAGACTTATGCAGTTTTTTTGGTATGCGACTTATGCAGTTTTTTTGATATTTTTTGGCAGTTTTTTTGGTATTTTTTGGTATGCGATTTATGCAGTTTTTTTGGTATTTTTTGGTATACGATTTATGCAGTTTTTTTGGTATTTTTTGGCAGTTTTTTTGGTATTTTTTGGTATGCGATTTATGCAGTTTTTTTGGTATGAAACTTATGCAGTTTTTTTGGTATTTTTTGGTATGCGACTTATGCAGTTTTTTTGGTATTTTTTGGCAGTTTTTTTGGTATTTTTTGGTATGCGATTTATGCAGTTTTTTTGGTATGCGACTTATGCAGTTTTTTTGGTATTTTTTGGCAGTTTTTTTGGTATTTTTGTATGTATGCGATTTATGCAGTTTTTTTGGTATGAGACTTATGCAGTTTTTTTTGGATTTATGCAGTTTTTTTGGTATGCGATTTATGCAGTTTTTTTGGTATTTTTTGGTGCGATTTTCAGTTTTTTTGGTATGGATTTATAGTTTTTTTGGTATGCGATTTATGCAGTTTTTTTTTTAGTATGCGACTTTATGCAGTTTTTTTGGTATTTGTTGGTATGCGATTTATGCAGTTTTTTTTGTATGCGATTTATGCAGTTTTTTTGGTATTTTTTGGTATGCGATTTATGCAGCAGTTTTTTGGTATGCAATGTTTTATGCAGTTTTTTTTGGTATGCGATTTATGCAGTTTTTTTTTGGTATTTTTTGGTATGCGATTTATGCAGTTTTTTTGGTATGAGACTTATGCAGTTTTTTTTGGTATTTTTTGGCAGTTTTTTGGTATTTTTTTTGGATTTATAGTTTTTTTTGGTATTTTTGTATACGATTTACAGTTTTTTTGGTATTTTTTATGCAGTTTTTTGGTATTTTTTTTGGATTTATGCAGTTTTTTTGGTATGAAACTTATGCAGTTTTTTTTTTTTTTTGTATGCTTATGAGTTTTTTTTATTTTTTGCAGTTTTTTTGGTATTTTTTGGTATGCGATTTATGCAGTTTTTTTGGTATGCGACTTATGCAGTTTTTTTGGTATTTTTTGCAGTTTTTTTGGTATTTTTTTTGATTTATGCAGTTTTTTTGGTATGAGACTTATGCAGTTTTTTGGTAGTTTTTTTGGTATGCGATTTATGCAGTTTTTTTGGTATTTTTTGGATTTATGCAGTTTTTTAGATGCGACTTATGCAGTTTTTTTTTTTTGTATGCGATTTATGCAGTTTTTTGGTATGCGATTTATGCAGTTTTTTTGGTATTTTTTTTGGACTTATGCAGTTTTTTGGATGCAACTTATGCAGTTTTTTTTTTGCGATTTATGCAGTTTTTTTTGGTATTTTTTGGTATGATTTATGCAGTTTTTTTGGATGAACTTATGCAGTTTTTTTGGTATTTTTTGCAGTTTTTTTGGTATTTTGGTATGCTTATGAGTTTTTTGGTATGCAACTTATGCAGTTTTTTTATGCGATTTATGCAGTTTTTTTGGTATTTTTTTGGTATGCGATTTATGCAGTTTTTTTGGTATGAGACTTACAGTTTTTTTGGTATTTTTTTGGCAGTTTTTTTGCAGTTTTTTTGGTATGCGATTTATGCAGTTTTTTTGGTATTTTTTGGTATGCGATTTATGCAGTTTTTTTTGTATGCGATTTATTTTTGCAGTTTTTTTTTGGATTTATGCAGTTTTTGGACGATTTATGCAGTTTTTTGGTATGCGATTTATGCAGTTTTTTGTTTTTTTGCGATTTATGCGTTTTTTTACGATTTATGCAGTTTTTTTGGTATTTTTTGGATTTATGCAGTTTTTTGGTATGAGACTTATGCAGTTTTTTTATGCGATTATAGTTTTTTTTTGATTTATGCAGTTTTTTGGTATGCGACTATGCAGTTTTTTGGTATGCGATTTATGCAGTTTTTTTTGGTATGCGATTTATGCAGTTTTTTTGGTATTTTTTTGCGACTTTGCAGTTTTTTTGGTATTTTTTGGCAGTTTTTTTTGGTATGCGATTTATGCAGTTTTTTTGGTATTTTTTGTATGCGATTTTGCAGTTTTTTTGTATGAGACTTATGCAGTTTTTTTGGTATGCAGTTTTTTTGGTATGCGATTTATGCAGTTTTTTTGGTATGCGATTTATGCAGTTTTTCTGGTATTTTTTGGTATGCGATTTATGCAGTTTTTTAGTATGCGACTTATGCAGTTTTTTGGTATTTGTTGGTATGCGATTTATGCAGTTTTTTTTGTATGCGATTTATGCAGTTTTTTTGGTATTTTTTGGTATGCGACTTATGCAGTTTTTTGGTATGCAACTTATGCAGTTTTTTTTGTATGCGATTTATGCAGTTTTTTTGGTATTTTTTGGTATGCGATTTATGCAGTTTTTTTGGTATTTTTTGGCAGTTTTTTTGGTATGCGATTTATGCAGTTTTTTTGGTATTTTTTGGTATGCGATTTATGCAGTTTTTTTGGTATTTTTGGTATGCGATTTATGCAGTTTTTTTGGTATGCGATTTATGCAGTTTTTTTGGTATGCGATTTATGCAGTTTTTTTGGTATGCGATTTATGCAGTTTTTTTGGTATGCGACTTTGCATAAGTCGCATACCAAAAAATAAAAAAAAACTGCATAAATCGCATACCAAAAAATAAAAAAAAACTGCATAAATCGCATACCAAAAAATACCAAAAAAACTGCATAAATCGCATACCAAAAAATACAAAAAAACCTGCATAAGTTGCATACCAAAAAATACCAAAAAAACTGCATAAGTCGCATACCAAAGTCAGATCTGTTAATACGGAATCAGACTTCAGAAAAAAAAAGTAGTGCAGGAACTACTCTTTACCATTCATATACGACTTGTACCACTATTTTGGACAGCAAAATCGTATGACAAGTCATAAGTGTGAAAGGGGACTTTCCGATGTACACACAGACTGCAATAAAATCTAACCAAGGTTGTAACCCCAACCCATTTATTAATAGTAACTTGTACAGATCAGCATCTTCTTATCAGAACACTCCTGGTCTCATTTATCAAAGTATCTGAAATAAACTTCCAGGGTTGTGGAAGGTTCACAAGCAGTGAACCTGAAAAGCATTGCAGTAGCTGCAAGACAGCCATCTAGACTTTCCTCAAAGTGGTTGTAAACCCCCTACATGAAATATGAACAAAGCATATTCTTGTATAGTGTGTGCTTGTCTTAATCCAGAGCTTGTCTTAATCCAGAGCACTAATTTCTGTCCACTGCCTATCAGTGTCACTTCTGACCAGTTTTTCTGACACCAAGAGAAAACTGGTAACTTAGGGGTACAATCTGTGATTGACAGCTTCAGCTTTGTTGCTGTGTAAAGAGGAGGAGATTCCCTCCAATCAGCTCTCAGAGCTTTCCTCACTCTCTCCTCTTTACAGTGCAGAATTGATACAAGATCTCTGAAAACTGATGTTAGAGATAGACTACAGATAAATGGGTACAACTTATATAGAGAAACCTATCCTCCTATATATCAGGGGGAGATGATATCTTGAGCATACAACTTACTGTATTACAGGATGTTTGGTAAAATCGGGATCACAAGCACCTGTGAGGTAACTGGACCATGGGCATGTCTGTAACAGAATGGCACAATCAGCACACACTTTCTTTATAGATTAGGAAAGACGCAATAAGAAGAAATATTTCTTTGTAAAAAGGGTCCATCATATGGGATTCAGCAGGTTAGAAAAGCAAAAAGCATCTTTCTGCTCCTTCAACCCCACCTTTATTTTAACCACTTAAGCCCCGGACCAATATGCTGCTAAATGCCCAAAGGTGTTTTTACAATTCGGCACTGCGTCGCTTTAACAGACAATTGCGCGGTCGTACGACGTGGCTCCCAAACTAAATTGGCGTCCTTTTTTCCCCACAAATAGAGAGCTTTCTTTTGATGGTATTTGATCACCTCTGCAGTTTTTATTTGTTGCGCTATAAACAAAAATAGAGCGACAATTTTACAAAAAATGCAATAATTTTTAAAAAAATGCAATATTTTTTACTTTTTGCTATAATAAATATCCCCCAAAAACATATATAACATTTTTTTTCCTCAGTTTAGGCCGATACGTATTCTTCTACCTATTTTTGGTTAAAAAATAAAAAAATCACAATAAGCGTTTATCGATTGGTTTGCGCAAAATTTATAGCATTTACAAAATAGAGGATAGTTTTATTGCTGATTGGCGCCATTAGTAGTAAAATAATAAAAATGCAATTTTTTTTTTCGTGACTGCGACATGATGGCGGACAATTTTGACACATTTTTGGGACCATTGTCATTTTCACAGCAAAAAATGCATTTAAATTGCATTGTTTATTGTGAAAATGACAGTTGCAGTTTGGGAGTTAACCACAGGGGGCGCTGTAGGATTTGTGTGTTCCCTGTGTGTGTTTACAACTGTAGGGGGGGTGTGGCTGTAGGTGTGACGTCATCGATCGAGTGATCCCTTTTATAGGGAGACTCGATCGATGCAGCCGCCACAGTGAAGCACGGGGAAGCAGTGTTTACATATGGCTCTCCCCGTTCTTCAGTTTCGAGGAGCGATCGCGAGCGGGCGGCTAGAAACTAATACGCAAAGGCAGGGACGTATATATACACGCCCATCTGCCTTAACATTCCCTTCTGTGAACGTAAATGTACATGCGGTGGGCGTTAAGGGGTTAATGGGCAGTTACATTTGGAGAACACCTTTATAGTTGTTACATGATCAGCAGCGGCAGCCGCTCCATTCTGGGCACCGCCCCCCTAATCCATGCGCCCGGCCCCTAATCTACATGCAGGGCGTCGGACGCATGGATTTCAATGTTTTTTATTTATTTTCTTATTTGAAGCACAGGATTGGAGCCTAAGGCTCTAATTTACTTAAAGGGTGGGCACGGGGGACAGAGCACTGCGCCCTGAGCCCACCAAGTTGTGTGACATTAGCAAATATTAGTGAATTCATGTCTTCCTGCTTCTCCTCCTGGCCAATCGGGTCTCAGGACCCACTTCCTGTTTTGGCTGGGAGAAGAAAAAACGGCCCGATTTTTCCCTTGGTAAGCCGCAGCAATGGGGAGTGGTAGCTTTCAGCAGGGAAGTCTTAATAGCATCATGGGCCCCTTACAATGGAGACAGTGCCGATAAACGGAAATCAAGTAGGTAGGGGGATATCCAGAGGGTAGAGGCGTCAGAGTGCTGAGGGCATATCTGGGATGTAGAGGAGCAGCCCAGGCTCAAGGACCAGCTGCTTTGGGGAAAGGGCAGGGTCCCCCATGCAGCTGGGGCCCTGGGCAGTGCCCAGGTGTGCCCTCTCATTAAGACAGCCCTGGCTTCCAGGAGTCCTACCCAGGATCCAGCACCACCTCCTAAGGTAAGCACATGGATGGCCTCCTTTCCGTCTGGGAGAGGTTGCTAGTGAAGGGGCTAGAAGCCAAGCCCAGCCCACCATCCGATCCCCACCTCCTGTAAGGGGGGGGGGGGTGTTGGCGTTTATGCGAGTACCGGGGGCAGGCTTGTTTGCTTGTGTTCCAGATCAGTTACATTCTCCATAATATAAAATAAATACACAAATCCAGTATGGGTGGTGGGAAGACCTCATAATGGGCATTACATTTGTGCAGGCCTGGGAACCCCATTCAGAGATCTCGCTTATAGTCCCTGAGCGATAAAATAGTGTGTCTGGGGGTCTAAAGGAGATGTGTGAAAAAAATAACAACACCCATACTTATCTATATGGCTGCAGCTGTCCCTGACCAGCTCATAGACCAAGAACCAGTGATCAGACCATTGATCACTCAAGTTCTCGGTCTTCATTAAACAAAGTGCAGTAACTCCACAGCCCAGCGCTCCATTGAGTGCTGGTGGAGCAGGAGCAGCTGATCCAGGCTCTCGGTGATGCACTGAGAGGTTGAGCCAGCTACCAGTCAGGCATCTAGGTAGATCCCAACCTTAAAGTTAATGATAAAAGAGAAGTATGGCCAAAGATTTTTTTCTCTACCAAACACTGAAGATGGGTTTTGGGTGGGCTGACCCTTTAAAATCTCTTGTAGCTAGTCTGATCTGAAGTCTGGACATGCATATACACACCAGGCTTAGACTCGTAGTACACCGCTCACCTCAAAGTGCATGTTACGGTTCAGCAGCTCCCTGTATAAGGTGGGATCTTCAACGGTGTGATAACCATGTCCAATTCTTTCTGCTTTCAGCACATCCACTGCCTGCGATGTGCAAAGAAAAATCCACATTGAGAATTTATATTCCAAATAAACATAAAGAAATAAAGAACTGGCTCTGTCCACAGCATCTAAGCAAGCAGTTGTCTATTCTGGGCTGGTAAAAAAAAAAAAAAAAAAGAGAGTAGAAGTCAGTTCTGGCAACAGACCATTGCCGTTCCTGACCAGAGCCTATACCTCCTTGGCAACATTTCCTGCCTGAAACTCTCCCCTCCAATACCTATGCGAATAAGTCTTTGCCCAGATTTTACAAGCAGTCCACTGTTGTGATGTGGTCACATTTTTGAAGACCATCTATGAAAACTATTAATAATGTTATGGAGGTTAGCACCTAGGCTTCTTACAGTATATGCCAATTGTATTTTAAAAAGTTCCTGGTATGCTGAACATGTAGACTTCAACACTTTGAAACACGGGTGACACGATGAAGACCTGTAACCCCTACCCACGAGTCTGAACTGTCCCATTTGTACCCAACACCACCCTGTCCTCTAGTACAATTTCTTAGCTCTATTTTCTGTATTTGCCAACATCCTACATCTTTCACACTGTACCAGGCTCCAATGTGAATGGAACAGAACACTGAGAAAACTTTGAATTTGTAGACAATTTGTGAATTAAGAGCACACCTTAGGCCAGTGATGGTGAACCTTGGCACCCCAGATGTTTTGGAACTACATTTCCCATGATGCTCATGCACTTTGCAGTGTAGTTGAGCATCATGGGAAATGTAGTTCCAAAACATCTGGGGTGCCAAGGTTCACCATCACTGCCTTAGGACATCTCTAGATCTAAAAAAAAAAGCGAAGGCGCACCAGCCTTGCTCATTACCTTTATAAATCTTTTTATTGAAGAATTGATTTCTTCAATAAAAGGTAATGCGCAAGGCTGGTGTGCCCTCGGCTTCTGTTTTTCTAGTGTTCCTTCCAGATTTCCCCAGTCCTTAGAGGGCGCAAGGCCTAGCTTAGCTTCAAGTTGAAGATCTAAGGTCCACCACTTCCAGTCCATCCACCTTGGGTGCAGGAGATGGTTTTGTTTGCACACCCCCCAGATTTGATCTGCAACCATTGGCAATTATTTTGGCTTACGTGACTTTCTCACCTCCTTGACGACACTTGGGGGGCCCACTTCTCCGGCGTGGACTGTTCTGTGTATCCCACATCGTACAGCTTCCTACAAGCAATTCAGTAATCTGGTTAGAAAAATCAGGGCACCAAACACCTACAAATTATTATAGGTGTGCACAGACTATTGCATTAGGGTGTGCACCTCAAAAGCTCTAACACAGTGGTCTCCAAACCGCAGCCCTTTGCTTGCCTTTATTCGGCCCTTGGCGCGGTATCCCTCCCACTGATATGAGACACTTTTCTGACACAGACAGTGGAGCACCATTTCTCCCAAAGACACAACTAATGGGGCACCATTCCTCCCTATGATACAAATGAGGGGGAGAAATAGTGCCCAATCAATACTATATGTTAAGTCCCACTGATGGCAGGAAAATTTTCACTCCCCCCCCCCCTTGCCAAAGTCCGGCCCTCCCCCCCCCCCCCCCCTTGCCAAAGTCCGGCCCTCCCCCCCCCCCCCCCTTGCCAAAGTCCGGCCCTCCAAGTGTCTTAAGGACAATAAACCAGCCCTTTGTTTCTAATGTTTGGAGAACCCTGCTCTAACCCATATAAGCCTTTGTGGCATATTAACCGGCCTCTTCCCCACTCGTCATCCTGAAACAATGAGGGGGAAGCAGAGGAGCACATAGGGGGGACCTGGGCAGCAGAAATAAAAAGGAACTGGGACAAATAGGGTGGCATAGATTGGTACCAATCCCCTGTATTTTCCTCCTGTGGCAGCTAAATATCAGCGAGAGGAAGAGAAGGAGAAGCCTACTTTCAGCTGCTGCAGAAGAAAATGCAGATTGGTCCACTAAATTCCACCCCCGCCGCTTCTCCTGTCCAGGTTCTGGGGTCGGCAAGTAAGGATTGCAGCTTAGCCGTCACCTGCCCATGATTGACGGGTTGCCAACTCCAGGTTTAGGGTGTGCCCAGGCACACGCCTATGCAAACTATACATGTCATTGTAAAGAGGATCTATGCACATGAAATCACGTAATGGGTCAGTTAAAGTACATCCGTCATACACATCATGAAGGCAGTCAATTTGGATTACTGGACTGTCCTGACGGTTAATTGAGTCAGTCGGTGGTCACCCATAAATCATACAATGCTGTGAGAGACGATCAAGCTAGAGAAAGGAGAACCATCTATATACTTCGTCCTCTTAAACTGTAAGTAGTAACCTTCCCTTACTCTTTCCAAAACAAAAAGTTTGCTTCTAGTTCTACTAAAAAGCGTTTGTTACCCCCAACGCTTCATATTCCCGATAGGAGACTTTTTCAGACAGGTACAGACACATGTCTGAAAAAGTCTCCTGTTCTCTTTGTGTGAAATCCCTGGTGTTCCTGCCAGTCCCTCCGCTTTCCTATTAAAAGCTGACCACACTAAGCAGGAGAACACACTGTGGTCAGTTCTCTAGCTGTGCTGGGAGCCCAGCCTGCTCTTCCAAAGATCAGACTTGTCCTGACACGCCCTCCCCTGCACAGCCAATCACTGGATAGCTCAGTATGCTGTTGCTTTTCCTCCCCACAGTTCTTATACAGCTGAGAACAGAGGGAATGGGATTATACAGCTGAGAACAGAGGGAATGGGATTTAACCACTTCAGCCCTGGAACATGGGGACACAGACATTTTTTTTGCCTAGTTCTTTCCTATGCTATCCATAAGACAACCTGTATGTCAGACTGAAACAAGACCAGCTACATAGGAAAGAGGAAGAAAGGTTGGGTGGGGGAGGGGCAGATTGGCATGCTGAGTCATGTAATAAGCAATATGCCTCCGATCTCCATCTGACCTTTGGAACAGCAGTAGTTCCATAAAACCTGCACATTGAATTACTATTTATCTGCGCTGTAAAAAATAACTTGTCACCTTTACTATACAGAGGAATTTATTGCCATCCCATAAAACACAAACATTAAAAACAGGTTGGAATATAATCGAGCCACCCTGCATTCTAATAACTATCACTTTTATTTTACTGATGTTTTGGTATAGAAAACAGGAAAAAAAAAATGACCGCAGGAATTTAATTGGTTGCTGCAGCCAGCACTATACCCCCCCCATATAGGTGTGCACATGGTGAACTTCAAAAGACATGTTGTTCCCATTTAAATTCACTAGGTGGCGCTGTTAAATAGGATCAGTATAGCGCCTTACTGACTGCATTTTCACAGAGTGGTGCTCCTGAGTCCTTGTCACCCTCAAGGAGCTTACAATCTAAGCTTTACATTACATGTATGCATACACATACTAGGACCTATGTAGACAGGAACCTACCAGCATGTCTTTAGAGTGACGGTGGAAACCAGGGCACCCAGAGGATAGCCATGTAAGCACAAGGAGAACATGCAAACTCCATGCAGATAGGGGATTCAAGACAGAAGGGCCAATCTACCAAGCCGCAGTGCTGCCCATAATAATAATGTTAGCTAAACCCCCCCCCCCCCCCCCCAGTATACATCATTTACTAGGCCTGTTTTCTATTCAAATAGTGAATAACTACTAACAGGACCCACACTATATTGTCAAAAGTATTGGTACACCTCTCTTTACACGCACATGAACTTTAACCACTTAGGGACCGGAAGGATTTGCCCCCTTAAAGCGGTTGTAAACCCTTTACAACCACTTTAAATTACAGGTAAGCCCTAGATTAAGGCTTACCTCTTTTTGCTTGAAATATCTCCTAAACCTCCATGGTTTAGGAGATATTTACTAAAATCAAAGGCGCATGCGCCCTAGACAACGAGCAGCGCAGGCGCACTGTAGCGTGCCGTTCCTGATTGAGGCCGTGCCGTCACTGGCGGCTCCCGCACGCATGCGCGCGAGTGACGTCATCGCGGCTGCGACCAATCAGAGCGCCAGAGCCACGATATCTGGAAGTAACCCCTGGGCAAGATGTCGGCTGCCCGAGTGTTGGAAGAGGATGGCTGCGAGGGTTTCGATCGTAGGTGAGTATTACATAATGAGCTAGTATGCTATGCATACTAGCTCATTATGCCTTTGTCTTGCAGGTGGCGTTTTTTTTTTTACCTGGGTTTACTTTCCCTTCAATGTCCAGGCCATTTTTTTGCGATAAAGCAACGCAGTGCCGTAACTGACAATTGCGCGGTCGTGCGGCGCTGTACCCAAACAAAATGTATGTTCTTCTTTACCCCACAATAGAGCTTTTTTTTGTGGTAATTTATCACCTCTGCGTTTTTTTTATTTTTTTTGCGCCATAAACAAATAAAAGATGGACAATTTTGGACAAATTTATTATATATACGGTATAATATATATTTATATATATATATATATATAAAAATTATTCTAGCACAAAAAAAATTATATATATATATATATATTTGGGGGGGGATATTTCTTCCTCACTTTAGGCAGGTAGATATTTTTTTTACCAAAAATAGGTAAAATAATAGTAAATCGCAATAATACATTGATTGCTTTGCGCAAAAGTTATAACGTCTACAAAATAGCGGATAGATTTATAGCATTTTTATAAAAAAAGATTTTTGTTTGCTAGTAATGGTGGTGATCAGCGATTTTTAGCGGGATTGCGGCAGACAGATCGGACACGTTTTTTTTGGGACCACTGACATTTATACAGTAATCAGTGGCTATTTTTAGCTCTGATCGCTGTATAACTGTCACTGGCAGGAAGAGGTTAACACTAGGGGGCGAACAAGGGGTCAAATGTGTCCCCTAGGGAGTGTTTCTAACTGTGGGGGGATGGGACTGCCTGGAGGAGGAGACCGTTCGCTGTGCATAATTAGTATGAGCAGCAGATCTGTTTCCTCTCTCCTGACAAAACAGAGGAGATCGGTCTGTTTACATAGAATGGAGATCTGTCAATCTCTCTCGGCAGCGATCGCTGGTGCCCGCCAGACATCGCGGCCCTAGAGCACACACATCGGCTCCATCGTCGCATCCCATAGAACTCTTAAAGCGGCTGACATACAGGTCAGAAGATTCGCCCAGGGGAGTCAACCTGCCACATGTTGTACATGTAAAGACAGGTGTCCCAATACTTATGACAATATAGTGTAAGTGCTGGAAAACTTCTGTGCTTGTCCACCTAACTTTAATAGCCTAACCCCTCAGGGTTGGCACAGTGACAAGCAAACAATAGCATGAACAACCATAAAAATATCCTAAAAAACACCAAAACGGTCATAATTGGGATAATGCTGGGAAGGTGAGATACAGCAAATGGCATTCTTCTATCTCTGCACCAGACAGCTGTTCAAACAGGTAGAGGCAGCTGCAAACTGCGCCAAACATGCCGTCTTGGTTCACATTAAACCTGATCTGCTGCTTGGAATAAAACCGACTATTGTTCTTGGTGTAGGATTCAAAAAACACACACCACATTAATAAGCAAAGGGTTAGAAATGTGTGTAGTAAAAAGTGCTTTAGGAGCAGAGCCTAGACCCCCAAACATGCTTTTCTTTTCCAAATGACAGAAATCCACCACGGGTTATGATCACAGGAAGCCGGCCAGGTCTTGTGCATATGGATGAAAGTATCAAGACTTACAAAGCTGCCCAAATTCCTGGAAGTGCGCTTTGGTGGTGCGCCGGCCCCTGGATATGGACTTACAAAATTGGAGGGGAAGGCTGCGGCACCTGACTGCAATTACATTTCAACTCCGATTCCTATCAGTGTGGCCAGTATTAAATCCTAAGAAGTGTGAAAATGAATGCCAGCACCTAGGACAGATATTTTAAGTAATACAGTGTCACCTTGGATTGCGAGTAATGCGGTTAACGAGCGTTTCTCAATACGAGCATTGTATTTTTTTTAAATCCTAACTCGCATTGCGAGTGCTGTCTTACAAAACGAGCAGGATTCAAGCCAAAGCGGTGTGCAGTACCACGTTTGGTACGACCAGCTCCACCTCATGCCAATCGGAAAGACTCAAAAACACATGCCGTTCCCGAGCCTTTCCGAGGTCAGCCGAGCTGTCCTCAGGCCTTTCCGTGTTCCACAAGCTCTCCAACGCCCCCCACCTCTGGCCACATGCGGTATTGCATTCCATTGAAGTCAATGTAGAACAAATTATTTTAGTTTCCATTGACTTCAATGGTGAAACTCGCTTTGATATGCAAGTACTTTGGATTACGAGCTTTCTCCTGGAATGGATTATGCTTGTAATCCGAGGTTCCACTGTATAATCATCTGTGAAAATTTTTACATCAGAAACTCTGTAAAACCAACTGAATTCCTACCAGCACCATCTGGGTAGGACTGCACCTGTACTTAAAGGGAAGTTCCACCCACAATTTCACTTTTTAAATATAAATACCCCTGTAATTCACACGCTTAATGTATTCTAGTAAAGTTAGTCTGTAAACTAAGGTCCGTTTTGTTAGGTTGATGGCCATCTTAAGTGTGGGCATCATGAAGCCAGACTGTATGACTTCCTGGATTTCAGCTTTGCATATCTCGCACATGCTCAGTGCTGCACAAGCAATGTAATAGGTTTCAGTCAGGTTTGCAAGGACTACTGGGAAACATGATGCCTATCCCAGAAACCCTTGCAAATAGCCTTGTGACTTAATAGCCTAGGCTAATAAGGAGGAGGAAGTAATGAAGGACTACAAAATAAAGGTATTTACAAGCAACAAAATAAATAAAAATTGTCCATTCTGAACACTATGAGATCAGGGCATGCAGCACAGACAAACATAAAAAAATGGGTGGAACTCCACTTTAAGTGGGACAATGGACATCTGCTCACATCACTGCTTCCCTCCCTATACAACTCCATGGGAATGCAAAAGCAGTTTGAGGCACGCCTGAGGTCCGAAAGAGGTCAGCGGCACTAGTCAATGAATTCTGAACCATCTCAGAAGATTCCCAAACTGAAAGACCAGCTAGAGTTACCCATCAAGACCAGCCCATTGACAGAGCCTAAAGCAGTTTCATCACCTTTATAATCTATTGCAACCACCGTCAGCAGCTCTTTCAGGGTTTTTGCATGGGGTTGAAGCCTCTCAACCTGGCAATCCAGGCTGGGCACACATCTTCTCATGGTACACCATTTGTGGTTTAGTGGGCTGTGTAAGAATATGGGAACACGCTGCTTATTTTTAAAAGATCCAGCCATGACCCAGGGTAAACTGTACAGGTATTGAAATCTTTGGGATACTATATTTTGCGCACCGTTGCCACACCTTGCACTGCCTTAAAGCAAACCATTCACCCATTTTAGACTTGTCAATTAAAGATCACCCCCTAACCCACCTGTGACCGCCTTATTCCTGTTCTCCTCTTGCCCCTTCCTCCAATGCAGCCCTCACAAAACACCTTGTGTTATTGGAGAACACCTGACCTTTTTGTACAGCGGCCAATTGGCAGGCCCAAACACCATCACATGACAGAAGAGGCGAGTGCGCTCTGTCACCATCCAATACTCTGTATATACAAAGTCCCAATCCTTCTCTTGTGTCACCCTCCAATCCGGATTTCCCAAAGCTTAGGCCTCAAGTCATGGAAATGAAACCAAGATCAGAGGGGCCCATAGAATAGAATTTTCCTGAACCTGTGTTAAAACTGGGAGATTACAGTTATTAAAATGTCTGACAGGTTCACTTTGTCTGACAGGTTCACTTTAATAATGATTGAGCCATAGATTTTCTACCTCCACTACATGGACCAGCTCCTGTAGAATGCTGAAGATCTTCCTGGCTATGGGACGGTGTGCGGTCCACCCGGCGCACCTGGCGAGGCTAGGTCCCCACATTAGGCATATTGGACGGTACCCATCGTTCAACAAGATCGCACTTCCTCCTATTCATTTATGGGGAGAGGGCTATGAAGGTAAGATTTGGCCAATTGTTTTTAGGGTGACTCATATCCACATTAATCCCAGTATAAGATTTGGCTCACCATTGGGGAGACTTGCACTGGAATTGGTGTGGGTGTAAGAAATACCCATGATAGTAGTTATTTATTTATTGTTCAATTTTGAATCACTGGGTGGAGCTGGCTCACGCAGATGGGCGTGACCTATCTGGAATACATGGATACATACATATATAGGGGCCACTAGGAGGGAAGAGCCATTGACCGTCTAGGTTCGGAGGAAAAGGGTACGCCCTTGAAACGCATCAGCCATTTTTAGGGGTACCATCTGATCCCCTCAACATCAGGTCCTGTTTGCAGGTGTCAAGGGACACAGTCTGACTAACTGACAAACCACAGCTTGTTTGTGAGTATAAATATTGCTTTTAATTAAATATTTTACCATTGGTAATACACAAAATCGGTGCACCCTCCTTTCTTTTCTTTACAGTTTCAAGAATACCCAGCAGGGCTATAAGACTATAGGCTTTGCCTAAATCTAAAGAGTGGATCACACCACCCGTGTATAGCTCAACACCCAAGCGCCAGAGATTATTATTGTTTTAATGCCGAAGATCACGATTATAATATATGTCAGGCCTTCTCATAGGAGCTCTCACCTCATAGGCCTTCCGATGTCCGGGAGCCGCCTCGCAATTCAGGGATTCATCGCCAGCCAGGTCAATGGCCACAACGGTATTGTTGTGATATTTCTTGCAGAGCTCCACCACTTCTAACGACCAGTCTGTTCATCAGAAAGCAAGAGACGACATTTAGATTATGTATACGTGTTGTCTACACAGTGCCAGATATGGCACATAACAGCCTAAACCCTGCAAGAAAGAAATATATCACAGAGGTGCTAACAAAAATGTCTGCCTTAAAGGGTCCGTCCATTCAGAACTCTGGTTATGTGTGGATGCTTTTTGAGTTTGATCATTTTACACTTTAAATGCTAAAGACTCCGTAGTTTTACTAATGTAAAAATAATATTTCAACATGAGAGTGAGAACCTCCAAGGGTGACCAAAGAGGGCAGAGCTGGGAACTCAGGAGGAGAGATCTCCCCGCTACTAGGCGGCTTAAGACAACATTGAATGTAACTACAATTCACGGTTAGGTATTCTAGCCCCTTGAAAATTACAAAATGATAAGCCGACGAAACTTAATATATGACCCGTTGATATCACAGCTGAGCAGAACTGAACTTAGTCCCTTGAAGCTTGGCTAATCAATCAGTTTCTCATAAACTGTGCCTACCTCAGCGACCATTTTAGCCAAAAAGAAGCATTACCAGCACCATGAAGTCCAATTAGCAAAGTTACATGATATACATTTTGCTTTTTTTTTTTTTTTTTTTTTTAACAAAAATAAAGAGCCCACAGAAAATGTAGAGCAGGGGTGTCAAACGCAATTTTATCGTGGCCCACATCAGCAGTATGAAACTCTGTATGTAGTGCACCCCGGATACAACCGGCCCTTTAAAGGCAACCAAAGTGCGCTATATACAGAGTGCAGAGCTCAGGAGTGTGTTACATACAGAGCGCAGAGTTCCAGAGTGGGTTACATACAGATTTCAGGAGTGTGCTACATATAGAGTTTAGGAGTGTGTTACATACACAGTGCAGAGGTGCGCCTTGTACAGAGTGCAGTTTCAGGGGTGCCCTTTGCTCAGAGTTTAGGGGTGTGCTACATACAGGGTTCAGAAGTGCATTACGTACAGAGTGCAAAGTCTAGGGGTGCCTTTTTCACAGAATGCAGAGTTCAGAAGCACACGACATACAGAGTGCAGAGTTTGTATATAGTGCACCCCCTAGAGTATGGGGTTTAGGGGTGCACCATGTGTTTTAGTCCAAGAAATTTCCATCATCCCTACTGTATGCAGCCAGGAATCCTAAAGCCAAAATGCGATTTGCAGTGACTCTTATTAGCAGGTTTCAGGTCTTTTCATTAAAATCAAAACCCGTCACATGTGTTCCATTATTAACTAGCGGATTTGTCAATTGACTGTTTCCAGGATTATCTTGAAGTTATAAACCCAAATATTGTATACAGCTCAGCTTGCCAATCCTAAAATGGCTGGATTTGTTTTATTTTTTTACGTTGTGTACTCCCGAACTGTCCATCCTGTATGGAGTGTACTCCCGAACTGTCCATCCTGTATGGAGTGTACTCCCGAACTGTCCATCCTGTATGGAGTGTACTCCCGAACTGTCCATCCTGTATGGAGTGTACTCCCGAACTGTCCATCCTGTATGGAGTGTACTCCCGAACTGTCCATCCTGTATGGAGTGTACTCCCGAACTGTCCATCCTGTATGGAGTGTACTCCCGAACTGTCCATCCTGTATGGAGTGTACTCCCGAACTGTCCATCCGGTATGGAGTGTACTCCCGAACTGTCCATCCTGTATGGAGTGTACTCAAAAACTCAAACAGTCCATTGACAAATCATCTAGTTGATAATGGAACACATGTGACGGGTTTTGATTTTAATGAAAAGACCTGAAACATGCTAAGACGAGTAACTGCAAATCACGTATTGGCTATGGGATTCCTAGCTGCATACTGTGGGGATGATAGATGTTGTTTTAGCCCCTAAAACATTTCCGTTTTTGACAGCAGTGTGGATGGAAATCCCTCCTGAGGCATAGATGGAATTTTAGGGCCCCCCCGTCCTGCAAAATAATTAACTAACTATATAAAGCTATCACAGATGTGTCTGGTGAAGAAAGGATTACAATCTACATTTCATGGTGATTTAGAATATATAATGGGTTATAAAAATGAACAATATTGTTACTGTGTGACCGCTGCCGAGTCTGCAAGTGATTTCCCCTCACTTCCTCAGAATGTGACTAGAGGAGCATTGCTGTAAGCTGGACAACCTGGTCCCCTGCTCTTGGATGTATCCTCCAAATATTTCTACAGAGCACGGACTATGGAATGGTGAAGTTATCAGGGTTAAAAGCAGTCACAAATAAGTGCATTGAAGGTGTGAACTGTAAACCCAGAACCTGCAAGTGGAATTTTACTGCACAATTGGTACTTGAAAGTCCCTAAAGTCAATTGCGTGGAGCTACCAGAAAAAGGGTGCACCAACAGTGGGGCTGCCAAGATAGTAGACCTTCCCTGGTGTGCTGACAGTTGGCCTGTCAAGACAATGGCTTACAGCCTATGGACCTGCAAGAAAAAGGTGCACAAACAGTGGGCCTTCCAGGACAAGGGTGTGCCAAGAATGGGCCTGCCTGGAAAAGGGGTGTGCAAGTGGGTCTGTCAAGGCAAGGGTGGGCCTGCCAGGACAACGATATGCCAAGAGTGGGTCTGCTGGGACAAGAATGGGCCTGCCAGGACAAGGGTGTCAAGAGTGGGTTGGGTCTGCCAGGACAAGGGTGGGTGTGCCAAGAGTGGGCCTGCCAGCACAAAGGTGTGCAAAGAGCGGGCCTGCCGGGACAAGGAGGTGCCAAAAGTGGGCTTGCCAGTAAAGGGATAGGCTGATAGAACAAGTACATGTAGACAGTAGGCTTGTGAGAAAGAGGGCATTCCAACAAGATAAGCCTGAAAAAATAAAAATAGTGCTTCAACAGTGGGCCTGCCTGAAGAAGGGCATGCTGACGATGGGTTCACTGATAGTGGCCGTGCCACAACAATAAAATGCTTCAGTGGGCTTGTTGGTGCACTGACATTGGCCTTCCACAGCAACGATGCATTGACAGGTTCTGAGAAGAAAGGCATACTGACAGTTGGGCTCCCAGAACATGGATTTATTAACCGAGCATCCTTAATGTAGGAATCCAACTTGACAGTACATGGTCATTTTGAAGGGCCAACTGACAGTGCATACTTGTTCCGGGAGCCCAGCTGGGTCTGTATGCTCTTTCTTTGGAGAACCCAAATTCATCCTTGTTGTGACAGCCACATAGTCAATACATTATTATTCTGGGGAACCAACAGGGGGGCTCCCAGAGTAAGCATGCATTGACAGCCGGCCCCTGAAACATGGACACACTAGGTAAACAGACAAGAACATGTCATTACATTTATGACAGAAAATACATAAAATAATTTTTTGGAGAAAAATAACAAAAAAAGGGGAAAAAGGACTTTGGAGCACCCAATTATGATCTCAAAAAATATATTAAAAAAATTACAAAGCTTTTATCAACATCATATTAACACCTGTGGGTTATACGAACGCAACCAACCAACAATTTCCGTGACTCTTCTCATCAGAATTTGTCTTGGCTCCTTGGGACTCTTTTTGGACCTATAGTTGGTACTTTCGAAGTAAAGCATATATGTATTTCATCCTTGGCTGTGAGAGTCAATGCACTTTTTTTTCTGGCAGCCAGCCCTTATCCCTTGTGAAGCATGGGCTTATATTCAGGGATCATCTGCTATGAAGGCACACCGCCTATTATATTACTTGCTTTACCTTGTATAATTATCTCATAGGAGAGTTTGATATTGATAACAATGCCGTTAAGCAGACAATATCTACAAGTTGAAACGTGTTGGACTTCTGAAACTCCCTTTGGGAGTACCAAAGATGCTTACTCTGCTTTGTATTCTGTTGTAACCCACAAGGTGTTTTATGATGTCAATAAAAGTTTTGCAATTATTTTAATCTAACTTTTGTGCTCATAATTTGGTACTTTAACCACTTCCTGACGGCCATACAACTTTGTACAGCCGCAGTGCGGATGGCAATTGCCGGAAGGCCATCTATATATGGCCTCCAGCCACTGGAGGGCGCGCACGTGCCCGCCGCATCACTGAGGTGCCGATGTGCGTGCCTGGCGGCCGCGATGTCCGCCAGGCACCCGCGATCGGCAGTTACACAGACAAGGACGTGGATCTGTGTGTGTAAACACAGAGAGCCACATCCTGTCAGGGAGAGAGGAGACCGATCTGTGTCCCTTGTACATAGGGACACAGATCGGTCACCTCCCCCTGTCAGTCCCCTTCCCCCACAGTTAGAAACACTAGGCAGGGTACACATTTAACCCTTTCCTCAACCCCTAGTGTTAACCCCTTCCCTGCCAGTCACATTTATACAGTAAACAGTGCATATTTATAGCACTGATCGCAGTATAAATGTGAATGGTGCCAAAAATGCATTCGATGTGTCCGCCATAATGTCGCAGTCCCAATAAAAAAAAAAAAAAAAAAAAACGCAGATCGCCGCCATTACTAGTAAAAAAAATAATAATAATAATTCTGTCCCCTATTTTGTAGGCGCTATAACTTTTGCGCAAACCAGTCGCTTATTGCGGTTTTTTTGTTTACCAAAAATATGTAGAAGAATACGTATCGGCCTAAATTTTTTTTTTTTTAATTGGGATATTATAGCAACAAGTACAAAATATTGATTTTTTTTTCAAAATTGTCGCTCTATTTTTTCAAAATTGTCGCTCTATTTTTTCAAAATTGTCGCTCTATTTTTTCAAAATTGTCGCTCTATTTTTTCAAAATTGTCGCTCTATTTTTTCAAAATTGTCGCTCTATTTTTTCAAAATTGTCGCTCTATTTTTTCAAAATTGTCGCTCTATTTTTGTTTATAGTGCTAAAAATAAAAACCGCAGAGGTGATCAAATACCACCAAAAGAAATCTCTACTTGTGGGGTAAAAAGGGCGTCAATTTTGTTTCGGAGCCAAGTCGCACGACCGCGCAATAGTCACTTAAAGCGATGCAGTGCCGGAAGCTGAAATTTCACCTGAGCAGGAGGGGGTTTATGTGCCCAGTAAGCAAGTGGTTAAAGTCCTTTTTCTAAAAAAATGTATTCAAAATTGCGTTTTTGCCATGTGGCAGCTTGATGTTCGGTCTGGTATAGGTACGTGCATTTAAAATACATAAAATACATAATACATAAAATAATTTTCCAACTCTATCCCAGCTCAGTTCGGATATTTGAATTGGCCCATTTGCCAGTAATTATTAGTCTATTTCTCCCACCATGTATGTTCTAGGCTGAGCCAGAAAGCCGCTAGGAGTACGGCCGCTATTCCTGCTATTCCAGTGTGAGCTACAGATCACACTGGATTGTGTGTAGAAAATAGTTAGTAAAGAGCTGGCAAGCTAAATGCAATGATGTTCTTGTATATCCAATATAATAAAATTAGAATAATAATATAAATATCCAATATAATAAAATTAGAATAATAATATAAAGAATAATAATATAAAGAATAATATAATTGTCAGGTCACCTCTGGTCAGATGACAAGTGCACCCCGTTGGAGGCAGGGGTGCACCACAAGGTAGTGAACCCTATAGCAGACTGCTGCAGATGAACCACAGAGTGGAATGGAGGAGAGGATTGATGTGGCACAAACAGGGGTCCAATAGGAAGCTTGAGCCCAAGATTACCCAGGGCGCGGAGTCTAAGACCCAGCTGGAATTCACCAGAGCCTCTAGTGGTGAGGATGGCCTTCGCTGCAACTGGATCCAGGGCGTGGCCCCTGGGGTCCCCTAGGTCGTGCTTCGTAGGGAGAGAGGGGAAGCAGCCACTCAGGACACAAGAGATGGTGAAGGGTAAGCCGAGGTCGGGGCAACAAGCAGACGAGGATAACC
This sequence comes from Rana kukunoris, assembly GCA_029574335.1. Classification (NCBI taxonomy): domain Eukaryota; kingdom Metazoa; phylum Chordata; class Amphibia; order Anura; family Ranidae; genus Rana; species Rana kukunoris. Next base: position 20,226,763 of record CM056060.1, on the reverse strand, counting down.
AAGGGACAAGCCACAGGCAAACAGGAGTAGTCTGAGACAAGCCAAAATCGGTACACAGAGATAGCATTGTGTTCCCGCTTGCCGCGTGTTATGTTATCAACCAGTGCACTGCAGGTCTGCATTGCTGATCAACATTAATATAGAGTTCCTGGGATGGCCTGGGGTGGAGCCATACAGGGAGGAGAGATGATAAAGGCAGCCAGGTGAGGGGGCCTGGCCTCTAAGATGAACACATGGGGCCAGATTCAGGAACAGTTAGGCTGGCGGATCCAGTGATCCGCCAGCCTAACTGTCACTTTGAGCCGGCGTTTTTGTTTTCTGTAACCAGAAAACAAGAAACGCCGGGTTGAAGCTCCGATGCGATCAGCGTAACTGAGTTTCGCCATCGCATCGTTACTTCAACTTAAAAATGGCGCCGGGGGCGTTCCCGCCGATTTCCGCTCAAAAAATATGTTAATGAGCGGAAATCGGCAATTCACGAGCGAATTCCGGCGCGACGCAATGACGGTACGACGTTTCCGGAAGCGATACGCGGCGCGAAGATATACCTACATGGGGTTGGAGTATCCTATGTTAGGTATAGGCGTCGTCATCGCGTCGGGAAAAAAAAAAATCACGTCGCTTGCGTAAAAAGATCATGAATGGGAATGTGACGTCATTGACGTTCATTCACAGAATTTGGAGCATGCGCACGGGGATGCTTTGACACTCGACGCATGCGCAGTACGTTCGCGGCGGGATCGCGCTTAGTTTAAATACTACACGCCCCGTACCCGCCCAATTTGAATTCCACCGGCTCATTTTCGTTACGCTGCCACAACTTTAGGAGCAAGTGCTTCGTGAATGACAGCACTTGCTGCTAAAAATTCGGCAGAGTAACGTAAATGAGAAGCGTTACTCTGGAGCAAAGATGCTCCCATCTACCTGAATCTGACCCATGGAGAGCAAGGTAGGCTGCCAGAGATTACTGCATATCCATGACAATAATTTATAATAGAATATATCCAATATAATAGTTAGTAAAGAGCTGGCAAACTAAACGCATTGATGTTCTCGTATATCCAAGTCTAAGTGTAGCTAGCAGTAATCACATGCAACTAGACTTGTTCACTAATGGTGACAATAGCCAACTTTTACAATATACATGTATATTCACAAACTCATCAGATTCTATGTACCAAAATGTTTACAATTTCCCTTTTTCTGAAAACAATCCTTTGTTAAAGAGGGGGTTCACCCTTAAAACCACTTTCTCCCATCCCATCCAGCATACTGGCGTCAGCGCCAGCATGCTGTCTTTTTTTTTTATAGGTGTACTTACCTCTTAATAGATAATTTAATTTTCGTCCTACCGCGGGGTATGGCGCCGCTATATAGCGTCACGCCTTCCGAAAACAGCCGACTAGCACTCGGCTGTTCTCGGCGCCTGCGCACAGACCCAGGAGCTGACTGCGCAGGCGCCGTATACAGCCGAGTCCTATTTCGGCTTTTTTCGGAGGGCGTGATGCGGCTATATACGGCGCCTGCGCAGTCAGCTCCTAGGTCTGTGCTCAGGCGCCGTATAGCTCCGAGAACAGCCGAGTGCTAGTCGGCTGTTTTCGGAAGGCGTGACGCTATATAGCGGCGCCATACCCCACGGTAGGACGAAAATTAAATTATCTATTAAGAGGTAAGTACACCTATAAAAAAAAAAAAAAAGACAGCATACTGGCGCTGACGCCAGTATGCTGGATGGGAGAAAGTGGTTTTAAGGATGAACCCCCTCTTTAACTTCTCTGCAGACCTCCCCTGTACACGCTCACACCCTCCCAAAATGGCAGAATGCAGAAACATCTCATGCAGTTTGTACCAGCATGGCCAATCACGGGTGGAGGAGACCAACAATAAACAAACATGCTCCTTTATATTACAGTCATCAGAGGTTATCAAAGTGTACCTGTCACTGCACACAGGAAGGACACACAAATGAGAACAGTATGATACCAGTGAAATGGAAGCTTTCCAAGCTGCTCCTTAGAATAATCAGAAGATGATCACATTATTTCCGACTGTTAACAGCTTTCGTTTTACCAATCTGTTTTTATAGATCATAAAACAGATAGCAGGCAGATCCGTCTGCCATAGGAGTATCAATGTCAAAAGACAAAATCAACGTAATTATGAAGATTGCAGAAATATTGCAACAGTATCATGTTTCTTATAAAGCCGTCTTCACCATCCACAAGTCTTTTAATGCTTTATTTCCCTATCACATGGCAATCTGTAGCATCTTATCTGTTCCATTCAATGTCATTGCAGATTGAACAGTTGTTACAAACTCGCAATGGGATTACCAAAGGTCTACCTTGTAAATACAGTTACCATTTTCCAGGAAAGAGATCAGCATTGGCAGCCTCCATAAACACTATATAGTGAAAAGTCTTGGGACACCTGTCTTTACACTCACATGGACTTTAATGGCATGCCAGTCTTAGTCCATAGAGTTCAAAATTCAGTTATAACAGCTTCAACTCTTCTGGGAAGGCTGTCCACAAGGTTTAGGTGTGTCTATGGGAATGTTTTGCCATTAAAGTTCATATAAAAGCAGGTGTCCCAATACTTTTGCCAATATAAGTGTAACACTTAAAGAGCATCTGTACTAACACTAAAAGCAAGTCAGACTGTAGTGAATATGACTTTTCAACACCATGTGATACCCAATACTTACCTAAATACCACTACCACCTGAATGTCCGCTTGAGCTCAAAGAAAGAGATGCTACTTTTGGCTATGGGGGAACATGTGAGAATTCAAACACACACCCTCAACCATTTGCCCATATGCAATTCAGTGCTCCCAGCTTGAGCAGCCCAAACAAAAAAAAGGGGGCAGGGGGGGGAGGGATCGGTGCTTAATATTATGCAAATTGTGACAATGGAAATTAATGGACATTAATGGACTAATAAATTGGACTTTTGGCGGTACAGGTGTTAGATACACTGATATCATATACTGTTTCATGAAATGATGTATACAAGGTTCTATTTATGCATTTTTTACAAAATAAATATTTAGAGATCTTTACATTAAAGCGGATGGCCCATTAAAAAAATATATTAAAAGCCAGCAGCTACAAATACTGCAGTTGCTGACTTTTATTATTAGGACACTTACCTGTCCTGGAGTCCAGCGGCGTCCGCAGCAGAGGACGAGCGTTCGCTCGTCTCTCTGCTGCTCCCCCCTCCATCCACGATGAGGGAACCAGGAAGTGAAGCGCTCCCGCTTCACTGCCCGGTTCCCTACGGCGCATGCGCGAGTCGCGCTGCGCCCGCCGATTGGCTCCCGCTGTGTGCTGGGAGCCGAGAGTTCCCAGCACACAACGGGAAAAACCTGTCTTTTGCCCGAGACTGCGGGCCGGAAGTGGGTGCAAATACCTGTCTTTAGACAGGTATCTGCACCCCCCTCCCCCCTGAAAGGTGTCAAATGTGACACCGGAGGGGGGAGGGTTCCGATCAGCGGAACTTCACTTTAGGGTGGAGATCCGCTTTAACTACCTGTATCGCCAAAAGTCCAATTTATTAGTCCATGAATTTCCATTGTCACTTTCCCGGGGACGTTGGTACATTAAAATTAGTGCATTCACAGTGATTAATCGCCCTGTGATTATATGCAAGTCTGGCAAGACCCATTTAATTATGCAAATTGTGACTTTTAGAAAGGCAGCATTCACATAAGATTCCTGGGACCCTACAGTGGGAGGAGAGATCAAGGTACATGTAGACACCTTCTTCCAAGGTTACTAAGCCAGGAGTAGAAATTTAAAGTGGAAGCTTTGTCACACCATAAATTCTGCTCAGTGCTCAAGACCTAATTACAGACTTGTACTTGTTAAAAGTATCTTTCCAACGCATCTAAAACTGGCGTAGAATTTATTACCACTCCCGTGGGGTTGAAAGCCTCTTGCCACCATCTCCATAAGTGAAAGAACATCTTGTAGCCAATAAAAATATCACAGCTATTAATTGTTTTAGTAGTGGACAAACATTCCGGGTCACAATGAGACCCTTACTGGACTACGGGCCTAGGAGTAGTTGATTCAAGTCTACTAGAGATAATGCATTGATACTAGTGATGTGGTGATGGACGCAACAGTTACCACAGGGAGCTTTAATATGTTAGGGATGGGTCAATATGGATTACTGTGATAACCTTCAGAATGATTGCAGGAGAAGCTGCTCCAGGATCTGCATACCCAAAACCATGTTAAATTCCTCTGGAATTTGTGGTTGGGGTGACAACTGCACCAGGACTCCTGACTGCATACAAGACTTTTGGGATGACTTAAGACGGGGTACTTGAGGACCAAGGTTGAGAACCACTAACAGGCCATGTTTGCAGGTTTTCCTTTATCTTGCACAGGTGCTTTAAATTAGAGTCAATAGCTTGGAAGTTTGGACATTCCCAAAACATGGCCTGTTGGGGGTACTTGAGGACTGAGGTTGAGAACCGCTGACTTAAGAACATGTCCAACACAAGATGCAGCTTAGATATGCAGCTCACATGCAAGAGGGGGGGGGGGGGTGGAATCAATCTTAAGTGAGTGTAGGAATTCACAAAAACATTTCATAAATGGTTCCAGGCTGTTCCTTAATCCTGGTGAACTATTCCTGACAACTACAGAAGTAAAGAATTTCCCAACTCCCCCACTCTTGCATATAAACAAAAGACCTGCCCATCAGTTATCATCTGTACAGAGGCCAAAAGTCACATCTCACCCAACTGACTCACGCTGGCATCAGAGGAGCAGGATAAGCCAGAGAGATTTACACCGAGTAGTGAGTCATCTCTATACATCCTCATGGGATCAGCTGGAACCATCACATACCCACACCCAAAAATCTATCTCCAACAGTTTCTGCAGCCAACGCAGTTTCTCCCAACAGACGTTTTAATAACTGGGACATGCAAATTATTCATATGAAGACTCCACAATTCTAATTATTAAATCTAGGTTCTGGTTAACTGAAAGCAGATGTCATACAGAGATCATTCCAATGAAAGATCTTTTTATAAACCTGTATAATTGGATCAGTTAAACTTCGCTGTTTATGCCTATGTAAGACGAAAAAGGCAAAGTTGGATATCGGGGGGCCTAGCAATTGACCTGCTAAATCCAACTTTTCCAATTGTTTCTACTCCCGAGATCCGTCAGAGGATGTCTGGAGTGCCCACAGACATATCACTTCCCCAATATGAACAAAGTCATGTACATGCCCATGGATGAGAAAAAGATAACGTTGGGTTATCAGCGGAGACAATAGTGATTTGCACAAGGAATCCAACTGATCTGATGGTTTCTTCTCCTAAGATTTGTAATGCCCCATACACACGAGTGGAATTTCCACCAGCAAAAGTCTGATGTGAGCTTTTCATCAGGAATTCAGACCGTGTGTAGGCTCCATCAGACTTTTGCTGTTGGAATTTCCGCCAGCAAAAGTTTGAGAGCAGGTTCTCAATTTTGTAAAATCTGCATGCTCGGGAACAATTAGACGCATGCTTGGAAGCATTGAACTTCTTTTTCTCGCCTCGTCGTAGTGTTGTACGTCACCGCGTTCTTAACGCTCGAAAGTTCAGAGAACTTTTGTGTGACCGTGTGTATGCAAGCCAGGCTTGAGCGGAATTCCTTCGGAAAAACCATCCAACTTTTTTCAGACGGATATTCTGCTTGTGTGTACAGGGCATTAGAGTTGGTCTGGGCTTGTATATGCCCATGGATAAGGAAAGGGTAGAGTTCATCAGGGGAGACAAGAGTGATTTGCCCAAGGAATCTAACTTATCTGATGGTTTCTTGACCTGGTGAGGGATCTCTGGAGTGCTTACAGACATACAAGCACTTCCCAACACGACCACAGAATGTACATGCCATTATATGTCTACGGAAGGCGGAGTTGGGTTATCAGGGAGAGCAAGATCGATTTGCCAGAGGAATCCAACTCTGAATGTTTCTTCTGAAATCTATCAGAGGATGTGTGAAGTGCTCACATTAGAAAACAGACCGCCTCGTTAAGGGGTCATTGCTATCAAATAAATATTACCAGAGTTCCACATGTACAAATACTCAATTCCGATAATGAAAGATGTCAATATTAAAAATAATTAATAAGGAAGATAAACTGGTGTGGACCATTATATTTAGTAAAGAATGTAATGGAATTCCAAATACTGTATATCACTTTACTAAATACCGGCAATAATTAAATTTGCATATCCAGGAGTGCAACAAATGCAGAAAAGTAAGAATGTCCAATGCCCGTACACATGGGAGGAATTTCCAACAAGAAAAGTCAGATTTGAGCTTTTGGTCTGAAATTCCAACTGTGTGTAGGCTTCATCGGACCTTTTCCTGTCGGAATTTCCATCAACAAAAATCTGACAGCTGATAAATTTTCAGACAGAAAAAAATCCTATCTGAAATTCCGATCGTCTGTAGCAATTCCGACGCATGCTCAGAAACAATTCAACGCATGCTTGGAAGCTTGAACTTCATTTTCTTGGCTCGTCTTAGTGTTGGACATCACCGCGTTCTTGATGGTCGAAATAACAGAGAACTTGTGTGACCATGTGTATGCAAGCCAAGCTTGAGCGGAATTCCTTCGGAAAAATCATCCAAGGTTTTTCCGATGGAAAATCCGATCGTGTGTACGCGGCATTAGTTAGACAAGGTCACCTTCAACAATAAATATCCCAGATTCACATGAGTAATAGTGATTTCTAAAACTGCCTCCAAACCTACAAATGACGGGATAACTTTTGCAGTTGTGAAGGCCAATACTGGTGAATTGGTGCTTTTTCTATGTCTTCTTCCTCCACATACACAGCTCTATATATGTGAACAATCTCACGGTTATTCCTCAGGTGGTCGTCACAAATATTATGACACAGCATATTGCAACAAAAGGCTTGACACTGCCAATTCCGCACAGTGAGATTACTTCCACCGGCCTGCCAAGATGCCGTCAGCTCTGTGACAATTTAATACATGGGGATGGCAAATATCCATATTAAACATCTGTCCAGGATTTTACATTTCATTACACAAGTCTTAATAATGGAAAATAAATAGAACCTAGTACATCCATACACAAGGCTTAACAAGGCCATATTGCCAATAAACAATCGGATTTATACAGCTTATCCTTATAGACAAATACATAAATGCCTAGAACAGTACGCAACTCAATCAATCAACTTATACCAATATAGTTACAGTATATACAATGAAGTCATTTTTATATGCTTTTAAAGCTAAACCTTGAGATTGTTAAAAACAAAAATAACTTTCTCCTTTTTGACCCGGGTCACACAGTGGCGGCACGACTTCGACTCGGCAAGGCGATCTCAAGATGACCCGAGTCGCCCCCAAAGTTGTACAAGAACCTTTTTCTAAGTCGAAGCGACTTGAGTCGCTCCTATTAGAACGGTTCCATTGAACAGAGTGGAGCGCGACTTGTCAGGCGGCTGAGTCGTCTGACCAGTCGCCCCCGTGTGAACCGGCTCTTAGTGGGACCGATCCCTCCCAACACACACACACAGACGCAAGGGTCTAGGGGCAGAGGGATAGGCTGTGATATTTACCCGATCACACCTTCCAGCCTTCTCTTCTCTCAGATGCTCAAGGTTGTGGGGAACCCTCTCGGTCTCATTTACATTGCAGGACTAGTGGTCCCCCCAAACATAAGGGTCCCCCCTTACATCAACGTCCCCATTAGAATCCCCCCTTACATCAACGTCCCCATTAGAATCCCCCCTTACATCAAGGTCCCCATTAGAATCCCCCCTTACATCAAGGTCCCCATCAGAATCCCCCCTTACATCTGGGCCCACCGTCAGAATCCCCCCTTACATAAAGGTCCCCATCAGAATCCCCCTTACATCAGGGTCCCAATCAGAATCCCCCCTTACATCAGGGTCCCCGTCAGAATCCCCCCTTACATCAGGGTCCCCGTCAGAATTCCCCCTTACATCAGGGTCCCCGTCAGAATCCCCCTTACATCAGGGTCCCAATCAGAATCCCCCCTTACATCAGGGTCCCAATCAGAATCCCCCCTTACATCAGGGTCCCTGTCAGAAGCAAAGACTAACGGATGTGAAACTTCAGTCTGTACAAAGAGATACACAACTGATCCTAGTTGCAGGCCAGACAATATCTTGAAGCGGGCCAGATGTGACCGTGGGCCGTAGTTTGGTGACACCTAACAAATACTTTCTGTGCCACCTATATAATCTTTTTTTTATGACCCACCAAGTCCAAAAAAGGAACTGGACGTTATTTTGCACACGGTTCCAAACATCTACAGTATCTCACAAAAGTGAGTACACCCCTAACATTTTTGTAATTATTATATATTTTCATGTGACGACACTGAAGGAATTACACTTTGCTGCAATATAAAGTAGTGGGTGTACAGCTTGTATAACAGTGTACATTTTCTGTCCCCTCAAAATAACTCAACACAGCCATTAATGTCTAAACCACTGGCAACAAAAGTGAGTACACCCCTATGTGAAAATGTCCAAATTGGGCCCAAAGTGTCAATATTTTGTGTGGCCCCTTTTATTTTCCAGCACTGCCTTAACCCTCTTTGGCATGGAGTTCACCAGAGCTTCACAGATTGCCACTGGAGTCCTCTTCCTCTCCTCCATGATGACATCATGAAGCTGGTGGATGTTAGAGACCTTGCGCTCCTCCACCTTCCATTTGAGGATGCCCCACAGATGCTCAACAGGGTTTAGGTCTGGAGGCAAGACATGCTTGGCCAGTCCATCCCCTTTAACCCTCAGCTTCTTTAGCAAGGTAGTGGTCATCTTGGAGGTGTGTTTGGGGTTGTTATGTTGGAATACTGCCTTGCGGCTCAGTCTCTGAAGGGAGGGGGCTTCAGTATGTCACAGTACATGTTGGCATTCATGGTTCCCTCAATGATCTGTAGCTCCCCAGTGCCGGAAGCACTCATGCAGCCCCAGACCATGACACTCCCACCACCATGCTTGACTGTAGGTAAGACACACTTGTCTTTGTACTCCTAACCTGGTTGCCGCCACACACGCTTGTCACCATCTGAACCAAATACGTTTATCTTGGTCTCATCAGACCACAGGACATGGTTCCAGTAATCCATGTCCTTAGTCTGTTCGTCTTCAGAAAACTGAAGCTTTTGCCGCAAACACACGGTCAGACTTTTGACCAGGCTCAGAATTTGACGGATAGAGAGCAGGTTCTCTATTTTTCCAAGTACGTCGGAAAAAGTCTGATTGGAATATCTGATGAAAACTCCCATCTGACTTTTTCCATCGAAAATTCTGACCGTGTGTACGTATTTCTTGTGAATCATCTTTAGAAGAGGCTTTCTTCTGGGACGACAGTCATTAAGACCAATTTGATGCATTGTGCAGCTTATGGTCTGAGCACTGACAGGCTGACCCCCCCACCCCTTCAACCTCTGCAGCAATGCTGGCAGCACCAATACATTTATTTTGCAAAGACAACCTCTGGATAGGACGCTGAGCACGTGCACTCAACTTCTTTGGTTGACCATGGTGAGGCCTGTTCTGAGTGGAGCCTGTCCGGGTAAACCACCGTATGGTCTTGGCCACTGTGCTGCAGCTCAGTTTCAGGGTCTTGGCAACCTTCCTATAGCCAAGTCCATCTTTATATAAAGCAAAATAAAATAAAAATTTGATCCTGGAGGTGCCATGTTGAACTTCCAGTGACCAGTATGAGAGAGTGAAAGCAATAAATGCCAAATTTAACACACCTGCTCCCCATTCCCACCTGAGACCTTGTAAAACAAGCCACATGACACCGTAAAGGTAAAATGGTTCATTGGGCCCAATTTGGACATTTTCACTTGTGTTGCCAGCAGTTTAGACATTAATAGCTGTGTGTTGAGTTATTTTGAGGGGACAGCAAATTTACACTGTTATATAAGCTGTACACTCACTACACAACATTGTAGCAAAGTGTCATTTCTTCAGTGTCGTCACATGAAAAGATAGAATAAAATCTAAAAAAAAACAAAACGTGAGGGGTGTACTCACTTTTGTGAGATATTGTATATTGCGCGGGCAATGACCAACGTGGTCACTTGACTACATCTATCATCCTAGAAGGAATATCTGTCAATATATGGACCGATTTTCAGCAAATCAGCTCTAGAATGACCTTCCTGTAACAACGGCCACTAGAAGGGTCACGTGGAATCTACCATGACAAAGCGCAGCGCTGTTTACATTAGATAAGGGGCTCGGAGAGCTGCTTCGTTTACCAACAGCAGAGCACAGTTATGTGAGAAATGTGGAATCATAACCTGCCAAAGTCAACACATAAAATAGAAGGCCTGTGTTTGTATGGCATTTAGGAACCTGGATGTGCAGCCTCACGGATCTACTACCACAACATTAGGTCACAGGTCCCCGCAAACTATGCCAACACACCGGCACTGTGAATTCCTGTTATTAAACAAAGGCATGACTCTTTACCTTCACGCTGGAGAAGGCTACTATTTCAGGAAGCATTTATAAAAAATTTACCTGCAAGCCAATTTTTTTTTTACATAATGCCCATATTTTTACAGTTTTCAATAACTTAAAATCGTATATTTAGGTGCTCCCTCTAGTGGCTATGGTATGTCAGGCAGTGCAATTACATCTCTGCTGAATAAAAGATGTGTTTGGTGTGTTAAAAGAATAAATAATCTTTGGTGCAGTATTTCAGTCAAATGCATCCTTTATATGGATAAATGGTGACACCCATCCAATGTAGAGGGGTACATGTAGCCTTATTACCATTATGGTTATATGTCACATTAAATATTTATGTCATTTGGAGAGCAAGCAGTAAGTGGATAAGGTTATGCGTCCTCCGTGACCCTCCACTGACAGAGCTGTCCAGGGGCTTTCACTGAAAGTGGAAAGGTCAGGATGGAACACTCTTCTAAATTGGTAATAGGGCTTGTACACTATATACCTGGGCCTGGCCCCGAATCAATTTCTCTAAACATCAACTTTTAAAAACCATTAGAATGCATCAATCAAAGTTTAAACAAATATTTTCTTAGAAAACTTGTCAAAAAACAGTAAAATGGTTTTCATTCTGTTAGTTGGGCCAAAGGGCTCAAAGCAAACACACATTTCCAACCAGGATTACAAGACATATAGTAGCATACACCTTACTATCCAAACACACCACAGCAGGAAGAGTAATGCTAACCATACACATTAAAGATCCACGGCGGATGTCTACGGCGCAGGCACACTGAGCGAATGGGATCATGCCGTTAGTGGCGGCTCCTGTGCCTATGACGTCGTCGCGGCTCCGGCCAGTCAAAGCGCCAGAGCTGCGATACCTGGAAGTCACTCTGGGAGAGATGGCGGCGATGGAGGAGGCAAACAAGGACCGCTCCTGGGGCTTCCATCTCAGGTAAGTAATTCATAATGAGCTAGTATGCTATGCACACTAACTCATTATGCCTTTGTCTTGCAGGGTGTATTTTTTTTTTTTTCAGGCTTTACTTCTTCTTTAATACTTGCAATGCGGGGGAAGTACAGAACTAATCCCATGGATTTAGCTTTTCACCAAAACAATTACATTCAAGGCATGCCATGACTGATAACGTCACCAGTTGCTTGTGCTTTCAATCGAACTGCCAAGCCATCAAATGGCGTGTGTCATAACTGATCACATGTGCAGCACCATGGCATATGCAGATCAAACAGAAGATAAGACGGAGCTTCCTTGGCTGTAAAGCAGGGGTCTCCAAACCTTTCAAACAAATGGCCACTTCATTGTCCTTCAAACTTTAGAAAGGGCCGGATTGTGGCCAGTGGGTGCAGAAAATGTCCCGGGCCCAGCACCAGTAAGAATTAATGTGGCCTTAGGGTTTGTGGTCAGTAGGAGGAGGAGTAGGGCCCCTATCAGTAGGAGGAATAGTATCCCATCTTTGATATCAGTAGAAGAAATAGTGCCCCCTTGTTGGTGTCAGTGGAAGGAATAGTGCCCCAAGGGCCGCATAAAGGCTAGCAAGGGGCCACATCTGGCCCTCGGGCCGCAGTTTGGAGACCCCTGCTGTAAAGGATAAGAGGGTATAGTTCTGCTTTAAGGATGTGTGAATGTATAGACAAAGGGGAACACCACCTTCTAAAAGACCCGTATTTCTATGGTTTGTGTTGGCTGCTAATGGCCATATAATTAAAGAATTAAAGGGGCAGGGGGTGAAAATAAGGGACACTTTTGACCAATCTGTCATATGCTTAAAGCGAATCGCATGAGAAAAGTATGGAGGGCGGCCATTGCTATTCTCTCTTTTATCAATATTCTCCAAGTCCCTGACCCACAACCAGGATGTAGATCTGCCTTTACTTGCCACATGCTTGTCCCAGGTCTGAGGCTCAGAAGTCAGAGATCAGCAATGGCGTAGTCTCAGTAAAGGGTCCCTCGACACATTCTATACCATAATAGGGAGACCAACTCTGATTGGTTGCTTTGGGTTACACAAACTCTTTTTTTTATAACACACAAGCTTGTTAATTTGTTATCAGTAACACAAGGTGAGCAAGTCAAAGAGAGCGGCAAGCGGAGGCTGGAATACATTACTTGGCATATGCCGCATGCAGCATAGGATAGACCTGGCTTTGATGTTGAATTTTTTCTCCCCTTCCCGCAGCCCTTGGTTCACGAGGTTCACCACATCGTCAGGTGTAACGTCACCCCTGCGGAGACAAAGCCCATTACATACAAGACATGGGACACCTCCTATCATCCAAAATCAAATGTTGATAACGTAAGACGGACAGAAACACAACTGTGTAATGACTACATTGATCCTCCCTGCCTGTGCAGGCTTCTGTGGCAAAAATAACCAGATCTACGCAACTGGCTGGGCAATAAATTGCATCTAAAGCCACATTTGGTTTTAGTTTTGGATGTAGTGGGGTAGCCATTGATAAACCCAACGCACATGCCTGCTTATGTGTTAATTACAGCTAAAATAGCATAGCAAAATAACAGCTCATTAAGCTGTCAATTACAAAGCCTATCCCACCTACCTCCGTGATATCGCTGAAAGCCTGCCGATATCGCTGAAAGCCTGCTGTGCAGAAGAATCCCACCCACACGTCTTGCTTTCCTGAAGGCACAGTGTTTGGACTTGATCTGCAATCTGAAATCCATCCATACTATACGGTCCAGATACTAAAGATCAGGGGAACAATCAGGGGTCCAAATCCCCCCTCATCAAGGCTTGAGATTGAAAACAATATAAATGGGTCTAGAAGTGAACTCGGTCTAGAGAGAATTGTATTTCTTCCAGTGTGAGTACAAGCACAAGACTTGCCTGCGTGCAGCTGGTTTGTGGTGGTAAGGTAGCAACTGGGCCACCCGTGAAGCAAATTTTGGCAAATTCCTCATTCGGAAAAGATCAAGATTTGCATAGTGTATGGCCAGTTTAAAACTGCAAATGCACTGTTCACTGGCACACTGGTTACCCCCAATTTTGGGAACATGACACCTCAGGGCCGGTGCTACCACTAGGCAAACTAGGCAGCTGCCTAGGGCGCCCGGGCACTGATGTTTCTACTTTCTTCTATCTGCAGCAAGCAACTAAGTCTCCATCAACAGGCAGCCACCGCTCCATTCGCACAGCGTGAAAGGCGGTGGAGGTCTGTGTCTGTGTCCCGACTCTAGAATAAATGGAAGCAAGCAAACATTGATTGATGGGCCCTGGTGAGACTGCATTTGATGGGCCCTGGTGAGGCTACATTGATGGGCCCTGGTGAGGATAATGTTGTAAAATGTTTAATATTTTATTCTATGAAGAAATCATTTCATTTAAATTTGTCAAATGAATCCAATGGACAGATTTAATTGTGCCTTCCCCTCCGTTTAGGTCCCGGAGATCAAACCCCCCCCCCCCCCCTGGATGTTACTTACTCTTCCTGTCCCCACGGGATGGGGTCCACCTTGGAATTGGCAAGGAAGTGGGGGCTATATCTGACCTCCACGTACACCACCCCTTCTTTGGCTTTCATCTCTACAAATTCATAGGCCACTTGTTTGATCGCCTCTCTGTCCCCCCTAAAGAGGGAAACAAAAATGTATGTCAATGCAGTTTATTTTACACAGCAGCATACAAGGCAGAAAAACAAAGACTTTTTTTTCCATTTGCTTTCATAAATATCCCACATTGTGTACAACCAGTTCTTCACGCAGGCCACACCTAGGACACATATATAAGGATTGTGTATCTCAGCTCTCTGCTTCTGGTAAAGGCTTCCCAAATGTCAATGGAAACCACCTTGGCCGCCTCTTGAGAACTCTATTGGAGAGATCTCTTAGCCGTGTTCCCAGGGCTGCACACCTACTGTGCCCACTATCCCACCTTTCTTGATTGGTTTATTTTTCTATATTATGGAGAATTTAACATGAGGAGCTGGACACATAAAAGCAAGGCATGAACACCCAAAAACTCAGGAGGTGGACAGGAACCGGATCAGGAATTCTATAAAGGGAGATCTCTCTCTGTTTGAGGATGCATTAAGGTGAAAAGACACAAAGCTTTACTAATGTCAGTCTATGTATTTTCTCAGTTCACCCCCCTACCCACCCCCGTTCCCTTGTCCTCAGACCCCTATGCTTCCAGGCCTTTAGCACCCCATTACGAGAGGATAAATAATACACTGGAGCCCTCCCAGCCAATTGTTTACTATGGGAACTTCTTCCCTGCCTGCCCCAGCTTAGCACCCCACAGCCAAGGCCTGGAATCTGTAAACATCTGCTTGGCATCTGGCAAAGCCGGCGGGTGACTCACGCAATGGCAGGCATGTAATGGTTGAATTTGGCCAGGAATTCTGTAAGACTGAGAGGTTCTTCATATGATATGATTTCCAGGAGATCTTCTACCGTGTCTGCTGGAAGTTGGATCTGTCTTTTTCTAGACAAAACGAGAGAAGAGCTGGATTTAGGAGAAAGGCAAGACACCGATACACAGCATCATCTTGTTATCCGTACATTCTCCCCCCCCCCCCCCCCCCCACCAGCATTGGTCAGAAAGGCCAACAAGTTGTTCCTTCCTAAAAAAAAATATTGGACACACTGAGGCTTTTTGTTTCATACCAAAATATAAAAAGTCAGCAGGAGACCCCAACTAACTAAAACTTAGGGTGGACTGACTATTGAAGAGAATCTGTCATCTTGGCCATTCATTATTCTCTTGCTAGCCCACCCCTCCCACCCCCACACTGATACTCACCTTTTGTCATGGACATGCAATAATGTCTGGCAGCTTACCTTCTACTCATGTGTCCATTAGAGGCCTGACCCTCTTCTGGCTGCCTTTTTATCATCTCTCCTTCCTGTATGGCCCTACCCCAGGCCATCCCAGGAAGTCTATATTAACTGTTGCACTGCATGTCTGCTTTGCTGTTCAACCTTTGTTTGTTAGCTGTTCCTGTCTGCAGTGTGCTTCCTGTGTACCGATTTTGGCTTGTCCCTGACTTCTCCTGTTTGCCTGTGACCCTGACCTTTTGCCTGTCCCTCCGTTACCCTTGTCTGCCTGTTGCCCTGACCTTGGTTTACCCATCACTATCGCTTGTCCTGGTTGCTGCTTTCCCTCTCTCCCTGCGGAGCGTGACCTAGGGGATCCCAGGGGTCGTGACCTGGATCAAGCTGCAGCGAAGGCCATCCTCACCACTAGAGGCTCTGGTGAACACAAAGCTGGGTCTTGGACTCCGCGCCCAGGGAAATCTTGGGCTCACGCTTCCTCTGATTGCAGCAGTCAGCCATAGGGTTCACTACCCTGTGGTGCATCCCTGACCCCAACAGGGTGCACTTGTCACCTGGCCACAGGTGACCTGACACCTTTTCAGACACTCTCTGTATGACTGTTAAGAGTCCTAAAAAAATACCCAGTACTTCCAGGTATACGGAAGCATGTGACCTTTGCCTCTTCCTCCCAGTAAACAGTCCTTGGGCTTGGGCGGCAAAATGCCACAGCTGAATGGTGTCAGATTTGGGAGGAAGAAGGTCACTAACCCTGTGTAAGTTCTAACAACAGCCATCTCCATCTCTCTATTCCCAGCACTCTCTCACTTCAGCTATTCTTTTCCAACCGCCCTCTGCTCTCTCTTGCTTATCTCCCCCCCCCCCCACACAAACACATGCTCCCCCTTTCCTTCACTTCCCTTTACTCCTCCCCCTCACCTTTCTTTTTCTCCATCTCTTCCTGACTCTCTCCCCATCTATCAATGCAATTCCACATTTTCCACAACTTAATCACATATACAATAATTTATATAGACACTATTATATAATTACTTTGCAAAATGGAGTATCGTCTCTGGCTTGAAGCTGCCATCCAAGTGGACGTGGAGTTCGACCTGCGGGAAATACAAAGAACAACATTAGAGAGATCCATAAACAATATGAAGCTTACAATAAGTCTCTGCCTTCCAAAAGGAACTAATGCCCCGTACACACGATCGGAAATTCCGACAGCAAAAGTCCAATGTGAGCATTTTAATGGAAATTCCGACCGGGTGTACGCTTCAGCGGACTTTTGCTGTCGGAATTTCCACCAAGAAAAGATTGAAAGCTGGTAAGGAAAATCCGATCGTCTGTAGCAATTCCGACGCATGTTCGGACACAATTCGACGCATGCTCAGAAGCATTGAACTTAATTTTCTCGGCTCTTCGTAGTGTTGTACGTCACCGCGTTCTTGACGGATGAAAGTTCAGAGAACTTGTGTGACCGTGTGTATGCAAGCCAAGCTTACGTGGAATTCTGTCGGTAAAACCATCCAAGGTTTTTCCGACGAAAAACCCGATCGTGTGTACGCGGCATAATTCTTGAAATCCAGCTGTTCCTTCCGAATGGAATAAAACAATTAGATAAAGTTGTTTGGAAAGTGAATGTGAAAGTTATTGAGGGTTTGTCATACATTCTCTAGCAAAGATGTCAATATCAAACAGCCTAAAGGCCCTCTACCTAGAATGAGATTTCTTTTCTTGATGGCCACCAGTTGATAGAGCCACCTGCCGGCTTCCTAGACCTCTAGAAATGCCGGTAGTCAGATTTCCTTCCAGTAATTTCTGACAGCTGGATTCCAAATGATATGTTTATTCTACATCATCATAAAGAATCAGCTGAAAGAGGGCGAATGCAAGACTGCATGTGAGGGACTGGCATTGGGGTTCTGGTGGGTAATTACCACAAATGGGAGTCCCCAAAACATACAATCAGGGCTTTTTTTCAGCAGGAACGTGGGGGAACGCAGTTCCGGCACCTCCAGCTCTGAATGTATGTAATGGTGCTCGGAGGTGGAACAAAAAAAAAAAAAAAACGGTGCTCGGAGGTGGGTAGGGGGGTGAAACCAAAAAATGGTGCTTGGAGGTGGGTAGAGGGTGGAACCAAGAGATAGTGCTCGGAGGTGGGTAGGGGGTGGAACAAAAAAAAAAAAACGGTGCTCGGAGGCTGGTAGGGGGGGTGAAACCAAGGAATGGTGCTCGGAGGTGGGTAGAGGGTGGGACCAAGAGATAGTGCTCAGAGGTGGGTAGGTGGGTGGAACCAAGGAATGGTGCTCGGAGATGGGTAGGGAGTGGAACCAAGGAATGGTGCTCGGAGGTGGGGAGGGGTGGAACCAAAAATGGTGCCTCAGAGGTAGAACCAAGAAATGGTGCTCAGAGGTGGGTAGGGGGTGAAACTAATGAATGGTGCTTGTAGGTGGGTAGGGGGGTGGACACAAGAGGTCACTCAAAGAGGGGAGTTCCTGCACCTATTCTCTGAGAAAAAAAAAGCCCTGCATACAATAAACTAGTATGCATTTCAACTGCCAACAAAAAGGCAGACAACTGAAATATCAATTTTGGGTGCTGCCAACTGCCAAATAATTTCATATCACAAAAGCAGCTGTGCCTTCCAGTGATCACACACATTCAATTGTTTTAAGCCCATTCAAATTCACTGAGGTCTGGTACTGCAGTGTGACACTTAAAAGGGACACCAAGAACAATTTGTATAAACTACAGCTGAGGTGAGGTTCCATAGTCCTGACCACTTGAAGCTCTACCATATGGCCTTAAGTAATAATACTATAAATTTGCCAAAATCAATGCTCCACCATTGAGGTACTGTGGCCAACACCATCACACAGTGTGCAATCAGTGATAAATATACTACATACAAGATTTCAGACCAAAAACAAAGGCCCACTTTCATGCTAAAAAAAAAAAAAAAAATCCACAGCATTGAAAACCACTCTCTGCAATCTACAAGTGTAGACCTCTACCTGGACTCCGTCTACATGTCTAGTGTACAGGGTGCGTTTGCTATAAAATAAGAGATAGAACTATAATACATTTCCCCAGTGACAGGTTCAGTGTAACAATATTAAACTTTTTTTTTTTTTTTTTTTAGTCAGCACTTCTAACACAAGACCATACTCATACAATAATAGAATGCAGGTTTGCCTGTGTGCCGGGAATTACCAATATTTGACAGCAATTACCCCCTATATTCTCTTACCATGAGACTCTGCGGTGGGGTGGGGGAGTATTTTACTCTAAAATTTCTATTTACAGTGCACTGAATGAGTACTAGCAAGCAGAATGGATCACAAAGGATCGCCGTAGGATTTAAGGTCACATTTTAATGGTTGACCATCCCAATTGCATTTGGGCAAAGTCATCAGGGCTGCAAAATTAAACACTAAGAATCAACTTTAGCCATTTTATAAAAATTCCCTGTCCAGTCGCAAATCTATTAAAACGCAACAAGTGAACTGCAGCTTGCCCATGAAGTCATTTGTTTGTGACAGGTACTCTTTAGCCTCACATTCAGAACATAACTAGTTATACATTGTACAAGTGAGGGTACATAACCCTGACATGGCCTTATCTCTGGCCACACATACACACCAGTCTAAGATGGGATGGGCAGAACAACCAGACGCAGCCTGATAAGTAGGGATGATGACTGAAGTATGACCACCACATGGTTAACTATGACCAACATTGACGCACAGGACCAAACTGGTAAAATATGCGAACGATAGGAGACAATCCCATCCCCCTACAGTAGTATATACACCTGTACAGGTTACAGCAGAAGTAAAACTCATCGATTCAATAGTTTAAAAAAAACTGTTACATTCCCAGCATTTTAACGGTCACATTGGTTGTGCTCTCAATCAAACTGTCAAACCATCCAATGGCAGGCATTATAACTGATCATATGTTCTGCATCATGACAGTTGAAGATTAAACAGAGACCAAGATGGCAGCTTCCTTGGCCGAAAATGGTAGGAGGGTTTACTTCCACTTTTTAACAATGATTAGACATAAGTAAAGGCTTTTAAATTGGGCAAATCAGCACGAGGGAGCCTGATACAGCATTTTATCTAGAAAAAGCATTTCATCCCCTCTATTACCCCCTTTTCTATCTCTATAGCTATGCATAACTCACCGTTAAGATAACAAACAAGTATACATCCATCCACCCTATGAACTATTTCACAAAATCGGAAACCCCGGGAGAATTATCGTTTTATCTCTGGAGTTGATCCCCCTTTTAATGCATGCCAATATTCTGTTTGCTTTGTTAGCAGTAGCTTGGCATTGCATGCAATTGCTGAGCCTTTTATCTACTAGGACCCCCAGGTCCTTTTCCATCTTAGATTCCCCCAGAGGTTTTCCCCCCCAGTGTATAGATTGCATTCATATTTTTTTGCCACCCAAATGCATTATTTTACATTTTTCTACATTAAACACAATTTTCCATGTAGTTGCCCACCCCATTAGTTTGTTCAGATCTTTTTGCAAGGCTTCCACATCCTGCAGAGAAGTTATTGCCCTGCTTAGCTTAGTATCATCTGCAAATACAGAGATCGAACTGTTTACCCCATCCTCAGGTCGTTTATGAACAAATTAAATAGGATTGGTCCCAGCACAGAACCCTGGGGGACCCCACTACCCACCCCTGGCCAGTCTGAGTACTCCCCATTTATCACCACCCTCTGTACTTGCCCTTGTAGCCAGTTTTCGAACCATGTACTCACCCTATGGTCCATGCCAACAGACCCCATTTTTTACAGTAAACGTTTATGGGGGAACTGTGTCAAATGCTTTTGCAAAATCTAGATACACCTTGTCTACGAGCCTTCCTTTTTCTAGATGGCAACTCACCTCCTCATAGAAGGTTAATAGATTGGCAAGAACGAGTCTTCATGAAACCATGCCGATTACTGCTAATAATACCGTTCTCATTACTAAAATCATGTATATAGTCCCTTATTATCCCCTCCATGAGCTTGCATACTATTGATGTTAGGCTAACTGGTCTGTAATTCCCAGGGATGTATTTTGGGCCCTTATTAAATATTGTGCTGCATTGGCTTTTCTCAAATCAGCTGATACAATTCCAGTCAGTAGACTGTCCATACCAATTAGGAACAATGGTCTGGCAATTATTTGACTGAGTTCCCCAAGAACCCTCGGGTGCAAGCCATCTTGTCCTGGTGATTTAGTAATGTTAAGTTTTCCAAGTCTAATTTTAATTCTGTCCTCTGTTAGGTGCTTCTTTTGATGTGTCATTAAGGTTAAAACATCTTAGCCGCCCTAATTGCACCCTTACATTTCTTGTTGCATTCCTTATAAAGTCTGAATGCTGATGATCCTTCAACATTTGTATTTTTTTGAAGGCCTTCTCCTTTGCTTTTATATGCATTTATACATTGGAGTCAAGCCATCCATACATACAGCATAAGTAACCAACACCATTTCCCCCTTGCGATATCGAGAGATATTAAAGCATCCATCAAGACCCACACAGACCCAGGATCTTGCCACAAAAAGAAGAAACAAATCTTTAAACCTTAGCCAACACTTTTCCCCATGATAATATGAAACTGGAGCTTACATCACCCCTCTCTGGTGACTCTGGACAGGGTAAACACAACAGATCATCCAGAAGGCAATCTTGGCAGGAGACTGTGTCCTTGTGGATGTCCAGGTGGCCCAGCTACAACCAACCTTCATGGTCCTGCAGTAAACCAGAAGGATAGTACAAATGGCTAAAGCTGTGTACTTACCTGTCACATCACATGGGAGAATGGACTTAACAGTTGGATGTCTGATGAGACCATGCCGGTACAGATAGTGTAAATGTGGTGACTTCTCTGTCAACAATATGGATGGTGAGGGCAAAACGGCTACCTTGGATAGAGCCCAATTCAGCTTTCATCCATCTCTGCCCCTGCTTCATATTTTCATACCTAGTTACAAGTGCCTAAAGGAGGTTGAAGGTTGCCAGCACCTCTCATTGCCCTCTAGTATCTGTAGGCAGCATGTCTCCCACATACAAAAAATGTTTGAAAACAGGTGAGGGCAAAAGGAAACGGAGCACTATTCTACAAAACAGACTATAGACCTTCCTTTGTCTCTCCCAACCACATTGCAACAGACCTTCCCAAATGGCACACAAGCTGCCCAGCTTCTTGAAAGACCTTTGGAGTTGTGCCCTGGGCCATAAAGAGCCTGCATTTCCTCCAGTCTGTTGGCCTTTATATAACTCGCCGAGGTGCCTGGCAGCAACACAACCGAAGCTTCACAAAGCTAAGCATAAAAAAAGTCAGTCCTGGGCTATCTGCCGTTTGTAAAAGGACTACGAGCCCAGATCGGTGTACATGCCGAGACGTTTAATCCTGCAGGATATTGAGGTTTAGGAGTCTTCAGATACATTATTGCATGATTGATGGACAGTTCATTTTTTTTTTTTACTGCAAGAAGACTATATACCCAAAATAAGTGTTTATCTGTGCCTCTCTTGCTTCAAAATCATTGGGATTCATGCTGTGTCTAAGCCTAAGCTCATAATGATTGACACACAAAAGGATAGCTCCTATTGGGTTACACCAGGGGGTGCCCAAGCAGTGGCCCGCGGAGCCCTCTGATGTGGCCCGCGACCTCCTGCTCTGGGATGGAATAGATTAAGGAGTAGAATACTGCTATTAAAGGTACGTTTATTACTAAAATCACAGTCTATAAATGGGCATATGTGTTGTGCAGTGGTTACTGGGCTGCTTTCAAACTGATGCGCAGGTGCAGAGCAGTTTACTTGCACTGAGCCATAGACTTCTATTACTTGCAAGTTTGGTGGTCGCAGTAGAAAAGGTTTCTGTGCTATTTTTATGCAACTTTTTTGTGAAAGGCAGAAAAAGAAAAATCTAAAATACAAAATATTTAACTTTGTACAACTTATAAAAAGATTTTTTTTAAAAAGTCCAATATTATAATTTTCATATTAATGAGATCCTGTGCACTCATAGCCTCGATCGTTATCACAAATAAAAGGAGGATGATTCAAAAGAAGTATTGGAGATATTGAGCATTAATATCCCTTCCATCTTTAAATCTGATTGGTCCAAATTTGGAAATTCAATAGTCAAAAGATAATTCTCCCTAAAAATGTACCGCATAGATATTGCATCATAATTACAACTGAACGTTTCTGTATTAAAGTGCAATTTGCACGGCATTCTTTGATGTGCATATAAAATACCCCAGATTACATCCAATGGAGACAAAATACTGGTACCACCTTATCCAATGAAAACAAACTTTAGGCACACTAGAAATATATTTAATGTGATTCTTGCCATATATTAAAGGAGTTGTAAAGGGAAAAAAAATGTTTGCTGAAATGACTGTTTACAGGGTATAGACACATAATAGTTAACTGATTCCTTTTAAAAATGATTAAAAATGGATACAAATCAATCATATAATGTACCTGCAGTTTCAGTTTAGTTTTTGCATGCTGTTTCATGCTTCTGTGATGTACAGAGACACAGAGCCAATAGAGGGCAGTGATGGTTTGTAAAACTGATTGGTTCTGAGGGGTTTTAGACACACAGTAATCACACCTCCTTGATTAGTGACCACAGAGAGACGCTCCCATGACTTTTTTCATCAGGAAACAGACAACCAGGAAGTGTCCAGAACAGAGAAGAATTACAGCAACATCATAGCAAAAACAAACAATGAGGACATGAAACCAGGACGGCAGTAAGGTAAAGGAAGCTATTTAGCTAAAAAAAAATCCTTCAGTGACCATTTAAGCATAGTCTTTAGCCAGTGTGCGTTATTGTAAACTAAAGAGACTACGCGCCTAGAGGGGGGGTGATCATTTCACACGCCCCCATATACTGAAATCCTGTGCACTCTGAATAGATTAAGCCATATGCTGACGCCAATCAAAGAAATTAAACAGAAATGGTATAAATCACAAGAAAGGTGGTGCACATTGCTTGCAATTTATTATATCCTATGCAAATATAACATTGAAAATTGACTTGCAAATGCAAATACGGTTAAAATGTCAGTTCATATGGATGGCTTTGCAGGGAGAATAAGAATTCATAGAATAATTTTTTCGTAAAGTTTAGTTCCAAACACACCATGTACTTCCAATGGGCAAAAGTGTAAATATTGGAAAATAGTTCAGACTCATTCATCAGTCTCAGAAAACCAACTTTAGAATTGTACTCGATTATAAAGGAAACATCCACCACTATGGGTCATACAACTTTCAACACAGCTTAGAGTCAGCAGGTGGCTTGGAATAATAAAGAGATAGTGACCACAACTTGCCATTCAGTGAAGAGAGTCTCTCACCACCTACTGGTACAAACGGGTCAACTCAGACTTCCAAGTGGATAGACTGAGCATAGATGTAGGGCAGCACCCTGGTAAAAAAGCATTTGTACCTTGACAGGCTGTCTCTGGTCCTCCCTGCAATTACTCACCACAGTATTGCGACAGCTCGCATGGTGGTCAGTAATTGCGGGCGCGCTCCCGTGATACAGCGAGTGGCCATAGCCGCTCACTGTATCACTCGGCCCTGCCCCTCGGCTCGGCAAGGCGCCAATGGCTGCGCTGCTCTCAATTCATCCGATCTAGCCAATCAGCGGCGAAGAGGATCTTGGGACCGCGCAGGACTTACGACGGGTCAGGTAAGTAAAACGGGGGCTGGGGGGGGGGGGGCGGCACACCAGATGTTTTTTCACCTTAATGCATAGATGCCAGCTTTTAGGAAGAGATTGATGGGGTACTGTAGAGGTCTGAAAAGCAGGAAAAAAGAGACACAGGTAACTAATCTTGACACAGGTAGGCGTGATATCAAGAATTGGGCACCGCTGGTGGGCCCTGAAAATTGGTCACTATTTATTTGCACAGGGGCCCTTGGTCACTAACATCTACCACCTCTCAACGTGTTTTTGTTGTTTCTTGAGTTATATATGAAAAAACATCGCAAAATAAGCAACATTGACACTTGGAAAAAACCGTCTGAAATTCACAAAACCAGATGGGTAATATTATTTGTGCCAATAAACAAGATACTGGAGAGATCCAGCTGGCCTGTGTCATAGAGGAAAAATGTAATTACAGCTCGTCTTCTCCAAGAACAGCTGGGACATAATATCGTTTGGGGCTGGAGGACAACTGGGAATTTAGCTGTTCAGGTTTTGTGCAGTTAATTAAATCACATGAGAAAGGTTGCATGGGACAGGTCCTCAACACCCAACACTTACCCTGGGTTCATGCGTATGGGTTTTTTAGTGCGTTTTGCAGTTTGTAGAAATGCGCTACAGCCATTTTAACATGGTTTCCTATGGTACACGTTTACACCTATGCATTTTGAGGCCGGTACATTTTTGGGGATCTGGGACCTTTTTTTCCATGTTTTGCTTGGAGTAGACTTCAATGGAATCACACATGAAATGCAAGTGTTGTGTTTGTGATGTGATTTTTTATTTTTTCTGTTTAAACACTGTATATAGCTGGTTGCCAAGGAGCAGGTTGTGAAGTCGGCCACCGTGTCCTTAACAACCGATGAAACATCAGCTGGTTCCCCCCTGCTGACAGCTGAATGTAAAAAAAATATTAGGATTACCACAAAAAAAAAAAAAATCTCCTCCAAAAAACAAACAAAAAAAAAAACACGGGCATCTGGCGGCGAGGAAGAAAACATTGGTACTGGAGAAAGGAGACACATTGGAGCTACGATGGGGGAAAGTTTTATTTTTTAATAAAGGACTTGTCAAAAACCGGCTCTCTTGTTTTTTTAACATTTCACTGCTATTTGGGGTAAAGGGGTAGGGGTACAATGTACCCCATACTCATTCACATAGGAGGGGGGCAGGATCCAGGGGCCCATTTCTTAAAGAAAGCTTCCAGATTCCAATAAGCCCCCTGCCAGCATACCCCACAACCACCGGCCAGGGTTGTGGGGAAGAGGCCCTTGTCCCCATCAACAAGGTAAGGCACAGCCCCCCACCCAAAGCATCCATCCCCCAATGTTTTAATGTGGGGGAGGGGTCCCCTCCAAATCCAAACTAGACCCAAAGGTACTGGTATGGACCTGGGGGGGGACCCCATGTTGTTGTTTTCTTTATTTTCCGGCTTTCCCTTTGTAGTGCGTTTAAAGAAATAAATAAATCGTAAAAAATTGCAAAGGTGGTGGAGAAATGGCTGTGATCATGCTTTCTGTATCTGTGCCCAGCCTTTCTCCTCTCTAATGGTCACCGCTCCCAGCTGTGACAAAAAATATTTTCAGGCTTCCCATTTTTGGTCTGCAGCCCCCTCTGTCCACAGCCCTCACGGAAGCGGGGCAGTCATTTCTCCACCATCTTTGACTCCATTACTGCCACTATCACAGTGAGTTTGGCCATTCTGACGATTTTTCCCATTTGTACTGTGTATTGGTTACACGTTTTATCAGCAATAAAAACTGTTTTACATTTCACATGGATTCCATCTCCAATTGATTCCTTGCCACCTCCTGGATCTGCGCTTCCCAATTCTGTTTTTGTAAATAAAAAGAGACAAGGCTTTTATCGGATTGTTGGGGCTTTATGCCACCACAACACATTAATGAATTGTCACCTGACATTTTGCATTGGCACTAACTTTGGCGAGTCAAGTCACGAGGCCTCCATTGATGAATCTAAGGAAGCCAGCTTGGAATACCTTGGCATTTTCTTACACAAGGCTTGTGAGCATGACAGCCTCTACACAATTCAAACACATGATTACACATCTTGCATCGATAGAGGTAACGGGTAATCAGAGTCAAAGCCAAAACCGCCCTTCCACCACGCACAGCCAAGTCTTCTGGCACCAATTACTAACCCTGCTAGCATTTGCTTGAAAAACTGCTAGTTCTACCATGACCCTAAAATTACACGCTCTGGATCCTTTCCTACTCCATCCCAATCAGATTGAGCGTTCCCAGCACAATGACAACTAGCCCACTGGGATTTGCTAACTTTCCATTAGAGGAATGAAAAAAAAAAAAAGTGTGGACTTGACTTTGCGGTCAAACTCTTCTTTTAAATAAAATATCGCCAAACTAATCTGGGTTCCCCAGTGTATCCCTATATGACATAACTTCAGAATACCTCAATAAAACACTGGGATAGAAACGGTAAGGGTATACAAACCCTTTACAAGCAAACCTCATGAAAGAAATCTTCCTATTTCCTCTGACATTAGTGAAAGGATATCACCAGTGTTAGGGGACCATGCAAGGCCCCCATTTTAAAGCAACGTGTAGGCCCGAAATGTTGGTTGGGATATCCTTTCCGCTGATTTCCTAATAAAGATGAAAATTTCTTTCAAGGGGTGGGAGCGATTTAGATATATCCCATATATCTTCATAATGGATGGGATAATCCCTCTGCAATATGTCAGCTGTACAGTTTGAAGCCAATATATTTGAAATGGAACTTTTTCATGTTACTCCCAAGTTTCTCCCTCATTTGTGGTAAAACTGCTGGAAAACTCAGCTAAAGTTTTAAAGGGGTGTTTTGTGCACTACTAGACAATACAATACAGTTTGTGCACCCTTGAATTGTTAATTGGCCCAGGACGGTCACAAAGGCAAGGATGAGGGTGAGACTTTCCTTACAAAGGCCAGCCCAGACCTTGGATTAAACTTGATTAGTTGGGCTGCAGATGCGATTGTCCCGATAACTGACTTCACAGGGAGTCCCACAATCTCATGGGTAGAACCAGACACCTTGACCTACAGAGAGAGAACGCGTGACAGCAACCTAGTAGTCAGTGCCGATCCTGACCTCCCTGGGGCCCTAAGCAAAATGACATGTTACATTAAAGTTGACAAGCAGGGAGGGGGGGGGGGGGGAACTGCGAACAGTGAAATGTCACATTAAAGATTAAAGTTGAGAAGCGGGGGGAAGGGGGTGTTCTGCTGTCGGAAATTACATCTTACATTAACGTGAAAAGCGGGAGGTGATTACCTCTTCTCCCATGCAGCCAGCAAATTGGGGGGAGGGGGATGAAAATAACTTCTCACCAGGTGGGGCCTCTCGTAAATTTGGGGGGCCCTCCGCATCTTTGCAGGGCCCTAAGCAGGTGGCATATTGAGTCTATAGGGCGCATCGGCCCTGCTAGTAGTTACTAAGCTATTGTGGAGCTAGATCAGGGCTCTGCAAACTTTCTAAACAAGTGGCCAATTTACTGCCTTTAAGCCTTTAGTGGGGCCAGACTGGCCAGTGGGAGTAAATAATGCCACAGCTTTAGTGAAAGGAATAGCACCCCATCATTAGTGTAGTTGGAATTAGTACCCAGTTTTCCCCGGGGTCAATGGAAGCAACTATGTCTATGGCATCAGTGGGAGAGATAGTACCTCATCGGTTGGGGTCAGTGGGAGAGATAGTACCTCATCGGTTGGGGTCAGTGGGAGAGATAGTACCTCATTGTTGGGGGTCAGTGGGAGAGATAGTACCTCATCGTTGGGGGTCAGTGGGAGAGATAGTACCTCATCGTTGGGGGTCAGTGGGAGAGATAGTACCTCATCGTTGGGGGTCAGTGGGAGAAATAGTGTCCAATCATCGGTGTCATTGAGAGGAATTAGTTTCCCCTATATACGGTGTTAGTGGTAGGAATGGTACCCCATTGTTATGAGTGGGAGGAAAGGTGCCCATCATTGGCATCAGTGGGAGGAATAGTGCTCCATTGTTGGGGTCAGTGGCAAGAATTAATGCCCCTATGGTGCCCCAAGTGCCAGATAAAGGGCCGCATCTGGCCCCTGGGCAACAGTTTGGAGACCACTGAGCTAAACAGATTGATTTTGCTCTCATGTACGAACTTGAACTGTATAGTAAGTAACAGAGAGAATAGGATTTATTTGTGCGTTTTGTTTGGAAACCCCGACTAGGTTTCTTTGATGCTGCAAATGTAATAAAGTTAGCAGTTTGGGGTACAAAGTGGCCACAGCCATGTGGACCCTCTACGGATACAGAACCCTTTTAGGCCATTCTAATTTGTAGCACAACGCTACTACTTTTCCCTACATAATATTCAGCAAGTAGTATCTAAAGAGAAGTACCGACAGGCTAATGTCACCCGTTTCAGGTGCTCATTAGGAATAGTACCGACAGGCTAATGTCACCCGTTTC
This sequence comes from Rana kukunoris, assembly GCA_029574335.1. NCBI lineage: Eukaryota > Metazoa > Chordata > Amphibia > Anura > Ranidae > Rana > Rana kukunoris. Next base: position 20,198,257 of record CM056060.1, on the reverse strand, counting down.
AGGTGCTCATTAGGAATAGTACCGACAGGCTAATGTCACCCGTTTCAGGTGCTCATTAGGAATAGTACCGACAGGCTAATGTCACCCGTTTCAGGTGCTCATTAGGAATAGTACCGACAGGCTAATGTCACCCGTTTCAGGTGCTTATTAGGAATAGTACCGACAGGCTAATGTCACCCGTTTCAGGTGCTCATTAGTTCTGCAGGGGTGTTGGCGGCTTTCGAAATCAGATTTTTCTTCCGATGGACTATGATCCATTTTTTGTTTTTTATTCAAACACCCATTAAGGAATGCTGAATTGTAAGAAAAGAGAACACACTGGAAGATTTGTTATCAAGCAAGACCTTGAGAAGCCAAAGGGTAATTGATTGCTGTGCAGTGTGCACACAATAGAGTTGTATTGATTGAACACACCGCTATTTTATTTGGATTTAAATGCTTTTCTTTTTTTTTCCATACAGTATTTCTAAGGGTTAATAAACAAAGTATGATAAGTGCAACCTTGCTCCTTAACTTCATCATAAAAAAAATATAAAACTGTTTTTTTGAGCCAGATTTATTTCTGTGAACTTTTATTTTATTTTTTATTTTTTTAACTCAAGTGCCTTAGGCCCCTTTCACACGGGCGGACCGTATGTCCGCTTTTTCATCCATCCATGTATTGATCAAAAAGGGACATATATTGGCCCCTACGAGATTGCGGGTGTCAGCAAATGAACATCCGCCAACACTCAATCTCGCCCGGTTCCCCATTCCTCCGATTCTGCAGACAGAGGAAAACCCTATTTTTCCATCCATCTGTGGATCGGATCGGGTGAACACAGACATCCGATCCTCCCCATAGAGGAGAGCTGGGGAAAAACAGGGTGGTCCCTGCACAGTGTGCGGGGACCGCCCTGTCATCCGCCGGCTCAGCGGTGATTAACGTAGCGACCCCCGCTGAGCAAGCGGAGGTTCACGGGGCGGACCATTACTGATCCTCGCAACTTAAGTCCTGTAAGTTGCGAGGAGTGGTTTCCCTGGATTGGACTCATTTTCCTAGCACATTCCACAGATGCATGATTGGATTGAGATCTGAGAGTATTTGGAGGCCAAGTCAATACCTCAAACCATTCTTGAATTCATCAGACCAGGCCACCATTTTACACGGCTCTGTGGTCCAGTTCTGATACTCATGTGCCCATTGTATGCATTTTAGGCTGTGGATACAGGTCTGCATTGCTTTGCCACCCTGACCAGTCTGCGGCTACGTAATACCGTACACAACAAACTGTGATGCCCATTTTTTGCCTTTCAACATATCAACTTCAGGGACAACATGTTCACTTGCTGCCCAATATATCCCACTCACTTTCAGGAGCCAAGTGGAGATAATCAATGTTATTCACTTAACTTGTCAGTGGTCATAAAATTTATGGTTGATCGGTGTATAATTGGAAAGACACCAGAGTGTGGGCTTGTTGAAGGTGAGGGACTTATACGATACGACTGCTTCTACGTTCTCTGAAAATTGTGATGTGAACTTGTCAGTGTGACAAATGCGGGAGATAAAAATAAGTCTAGAGGTGAGTGCGGTCAGTCAAGTGGTTAGGAAGCCGTTCTATGAAAGGCAAGCATTACACATTTCTACAGAGAATGGAAAAAGGTCCAAAGAAGTTCGGTGCCAGCATTTATTTATTTTCCTCAGTATTGGCCACGTTTTCCGAGCCTCCTCCAATCCTCCACTTGGAGATCTTCCATCCATTTGCAAGGCAATACTAGTAAGGGATCCGCTTGACCTTTTGGCCGATTTGCAAAGCCTCCCGGCCCACCGCAGAGATTCGACACTACGCTACACTGCGTTAACCCTTTCTTCCCATTCAACGGCAGAATATTAAACTTAAAGCCGGCTATAGAGAATTCATTTTTCAGCAAGCCAGTGTGTCTCCAGCTGTATCAGAGCCTCATGGCTTACACAATTATCACAATAACACACTCTACCTGGTCACCACCTATAGGGTTGTGCAAGAGTAAATTCTTAAAGTGGTGATGTCACAATGTAGAGTATAAGATTTCCTATCATCTGTGCGCAGTTTTGCCCCAAAAGAGTTAATCCAGCTCTGAGCAATCCTCTTATTGTTCAGTGAAATAAAAACGGACTTACAGAGAAAAACTTTAGTCCGTTCCGCCCCCTTGCTGTGAGGGACAGGTTATTTACATATCTCATGCACTAGCCTGGAGACAGGCATTTTTTACTTCCCACTCCCACTCTTTTTCTGAAGTCATGTGGTTACTTTTCTGAATTTTGACTGGATGTTAGTGATCGCAGAATTTAGTGTAAGGAATACATAGGAGGGTGGGGAGTCTACCGACATCACGACTCCACCCACAGAGCTCAAGACAACAGACCCACCCACAGAATCTGCAGTTTTTCAGTTCTTATAACAGACAGAGGGAAGACATTTCACAGGTAGGATACATGCAGGAGACATCTATATCCTTATAGATCAGCACTATGGCAGTAGTTTAGAAAGGATGAGAGTGGCTTTACATCCACTTTAAAAAGTGGTTGTAAACCCTTACAGACCACTTTGACCTACAGGTAAGCCTAAATTAAGGCTTACCTGTAGGTGCAACAAATATCTTCTAAATCTATACGGTTTAGGAGATATTTGCAAAAAAGACAGCACTGATGTCTACGGCGCATGCGCCGTAAGCAACTGTGCAGGCGCACGGAGCGTGACGTTTCCAACGCCGATCGTGTCGTGAGTGGCGGCTCCCACGCGCATGTGCAGGAGTAATGTCATCGCGGCTCCGGCCAGTAACAGCGCTGGAGCTGCGATACCCGGAAGTCACTCCGGGAGAGATGGCGGCGACGGAGGAGGGGAACGAGGACCACTACGAATAGTACCCCATTGTTGGTATCAGAGGGAGGAATAATGCCACATCCTTGGTGTCGGTGGAAGAAAGAGTGCCCAAATGTTGATGTCAGTGGAAGAAAGAGTGCCCAAATGTTGGTGTCAGTGGAAGAAAGAGTGCCCAAATGTTGGTGTCAGTGGAAGAAAGAGTGCCCAAATGTTGGTGTCAGTGGAAGAAAGAGTGCCCAAATGTTGGTGTCAGTGGAAGAAAGAGTACCCAAATGTTGGTGTCAGTGGAAGAAAGAGTACCCAAATGTTGGTGTCAGTGGAAGAAAGAGTGCCCAAATGTTGGTGTCAGTGGAAGAAAGAGTGCCCAAATGTTGGTGTCAGTGGAAGAAAGAGTGCCCAAATGTTGGTGTCAGTGGAAGAAAGAGTGCCCAAATGTTGGTGTCAGTGGAAGAAAGAGTGCCCAAATGTTGGTGTCAGTGGAAGAAAGAGTGCCCAAATGTTGGTGTCAGTGGAAGAAAGAGAGCCCAAATGTTGGTGTCAGAGGCAGAAAAAAAAGGCCTCATGGGCCAGATAAAGGCAAGCAAAGGGCCACATCTGGCCCCAGGGCCGCAGTTTGGAGACCACTGGGCTAAATGAACAGATAAAATACATACTGTAGAAAGATAGCCGTTTGGCCATCAAAGAGTTTATCACACGTTACAATTCAAGTATACAATCTCTCGATCTACCAACTACTATGTAGTTCAAGGACCTGCCTAACTGGATACAATTGATTATAGTTTATAAAGTAAGAAAAGGGAGGAAGGAACAAAGCTGGGGACTTTTTAGGGGTCAATTCAGTAAATAGATTACAATTGATAAAACGTAATAAATGTTAATATAACAATAAAACATGGTAAAAAAAAAAGTCCTTATTATATCATTTGTTATATTCAAGGCATATACAGACACTACCACTCTACATGTTTCGCTTCAAAAAGCTTCATCAGGAGATTCAGGTGGAAAGGGGTCAATAAAGCCTAGAGCAACTAGAATACCATCCCCACTGTGAAGCATGGTGGTGGCTCACAGATTTTTTTGGGGGATGTGCGAGTGCTATAGGCACAGGGAATATTGTAAAAATTGATGGGAAGATGAATGCAGCATGTTATCAGAAAACACTGGCAGACCATTTGCATTCTTCTGCACGAAAGCTGTGCAATGTACACTCTTGGACTTTCCAGCACGACAATGACCCTAAGCACAAGGCAAAGTTGACCCTCCAGTGGTTACAGCAGAAAATGGCATTAACATCTGACATTAATATCAAGCCACTACATCACCTTGAGAAATTTTCAAACAAGAATGGGCAGAAATGTCACTCTCTCTAGATGTGCAAATCTGGTAGAGACACCCCCAAAGAGACTTGCAGCTGTAATTGCAGTGAAAGGAGGTTCTACAAATGTACCCCACACTTTTCACATATTTATTTGTAAGAAATATTGAAAACCATTTATCATTTTCCTTCCACTTCACAATTATGTAAAAATTAGTACATATTACCAATTCTCCAGGGTATGAAAACCTTTGAGCACAACTGTATGTTTAAATTAGAAGAAAAATTTGGCAGCTTTAGAGCTGCAGTATAAAGAAAATCCAACTTGCATTGAGATGCTGGAAAAAAAAAAATGAAAAAAAAAATCGAAGTCAGCTTGTTTGGAGACCTACCAGCTATGCAAACATTGCCCGTGTCCTTTTGTTTTCCTTTGCAAAGAATGTCTAAATAAATCATATGGCCGTGTGGAGTGGGACCCCCTCAAGTACCATACACAAAACACACAGCCGTATCCATCAATATGACCTTCTAAAGGCCAACAAGACATCTCCGTCCTTGGGGCTCCCGCCGTTAGGAGTACCCAAGCGGAGGAAGATAAATATGTGAAGGACAGGCTAATGACCGCCATTCACTGACGCGTATTAATTTTATTTCAAGAGCCCCCTACCCCCTTTACAATTCGCAAGGAGATCTCTACTGTTCAGATACCCTCCATGCCCACAGGTACAGTCATTACTTCCCTCTTTCAACCCCATCACTATAGACGACATTGCTAAACTACTTGCCAACGTCCATCTTACCACCTGCCCTCTGGATCCTGTTCCCTCGCAAAGGTTACGTTCACCCTCTAGTTGTATTCTACACTCTCTAGCCCACATCATCAATCTCTCCATCTCTTCTGGCATCTTCCCCAACTCTCTACAACATGCCCTTGTCAGCCCCATACTTAGAAAGCCCTCAATGGACCCAACCATTCTCAACAACCTACGCCCCATCTCCTTGCTCCCCTATTTATCCAAACTCCTTAAATGTCTGGTCTACGACCGACTGAGCGGCAACCTTGCTTATAATAGCCTACTTGATCCCCTTCAGTCTGGATTTCATCCCCAACACTCCACAGACACTGTTCTCCTAAAACAAATGATCTACTAACAGCCAAAACCAATGGGCACTACTCTGGACTCCTACTCTTGGACCTCTTTGATGCGATTGCCCACCCCCTCCCCCTCAAAAACCTCCATGCTTTTGGTCTCCGTGAGGCTGCGTACACACGATCGGTCCAAACCGATGAGAATGGTCCGACGGACCGTTTTCATCGGTTCACAGACTGATGGTCTGATGCTCTGATGTGCGTACACACCATGAGTTCAAAAACCGATCGTGTCAGTATGCAGTGAAGTAAAACGCAACAACGTGCTGAAAAAAATGAAGTTCAATGCTTCCAAGCATGCGTCAACTTGATTCTGAGCATGCGCGGGCTTTTGGACCGATGCTTTTGTGTACTAACCATCAGGTGTCCATCGGTCCCATTTTAAAGCAAGTATTAAAACTTTGGTCCGACGGACCGATGGGCCGTACACGCGGTCGGTTTGGACCGATGAAACTGGACTTAAGTCTATTTTCATCGGTTTGGACCGATCGTGTGTACGTGGCCTGACTGTACTTTTTGTTGGTTCTCCTCCTACTTATCCAACCGCACTGCGACGGATCTCGGATACCCCAGGTGGGCACCACATCCACCAGACCTGTGTCTCCTGTTCTCCAAACGCATAGCCAGAACCTACCAGCGCTGTTCGGAAAGACTCAGAAATAGTCTGTTCCCGTGCCTGAGGTTTGCGGAGATCAGCCGAGGTGTCCTCGGGCCTTTTCAAGTGATTCCGAGGCTCTCCAGCACCCTCTCACCTCTGGCCAAATGCGGTATTGCATGCCATTGAAGTGCAATGCAGAAACAAATATTTTAGTTTCCATTGACTTCAATGGGGAAACTAGCTTTGATATGCGAGTACTTTGGATTACGAGCATTCTCCTGGAACGAATTATGCTTGTAATCAGAGGTTCCACTGTATTGTTATACACCGGATATATATCCCCTCCTCGAATATTTCTGTTTACTTCTACAGGTCTGGATTTTATGCCATGGGCCGGTAGGCATAACACCTGAGACAGACCCTGTATTCCTCTCTTCAGTTTTGACGATTTGTGATATTTAGTAAGAAACTCTGTAACACACTTGCAATATATGTATGGTCCTGAAGAAGCGGGGGACACTGCGTAACGCGTAGACCAGTTACAAGTACATGTATCCACCATATTTGCATATTTTTGTATTTATCACAACGTTTTTCTATGTATATCAGTGTACAGGGTGGTTTATATGGATACACCTTAATAAAATGGGAATGGTTTGTGATATTAACTTCCTGTTTGTGGCACATTAGTATATGTGAGGGGGGAAACTTTTCAAGATGGGTGGTGGCCATTTTGAAGTCGGCCATTTTGAATCCAACTTTTTGTTTTTTCAATAGGAAGAGGGTCATATGACACATCAAACTTATTGGGAATTTCACACGAAAAACAATGGTGTGCTTGGTTTTAACTTTATTCTTTCATGAGTTATTTACAAGTTTCTGACCACTTATAAAATGTGTTTAATGTGCTGCCCATTGTGTTGGGTTGTCAATGCAACCCTCTTCTCCCACTCTTCACACACTGATAGCAACACCGCAGGAGAAATGCTAGCACAGGCTTCCAGTATCCGTAGTTTCCAACAAAAGTTGGATTCAAAATGGCTGACTTCAAAATGGCCACCATGGTCACCACCCATCGTGAAAAAAGTTTCCCCCCTCACATATACTAAACTTTTCAAGATGGGTGGTGACCATGGTGGCCATTTTGAATCCAACTTTTGTTGGAAACTACGGATACTGGAAGCCTGTGCTAGCATTTCTCCTGCGGTGTTGCTATCAGTGTGTGAAGAGTGGGAGAAGAGGGTTGCATTGACAACCCAACACAATGGGCAGCACATTAAACACATTTTATAAGTGGTCAGAAACTTGTAAATAACTCATGAAAGAATAAAGTTAAAATTAAGCACGCCATTGTTTTTCGTGTGAAATTCCCAATAAGGATGTACATGTTTTCATGCAGTAAGGTCCTGTGTGACTCATTTACTGCCCATCTGTTGGTATCTTTGCATATTAGTGTGTTTTTATTATTTGTCTTTTTTACTGTAATGTTTTTATTTTCCCTTATCTTTTCAAAAACTCAATAAAAATAAAAAATAAATGTTTAAAAACAAAAACAAATAAAACCACAGAAAGCAGACTCAGGCCTTGGTATACTTTGCAGAGACGGCAGGTTTGTGTATAATATACACACAGCATATGAGGATGTAGGTCACTAAGCTTTGTGATGGGAGGTACAGTACATTGCTCAACCATGAATTAATAACCATCATGGGGCATTCCTGTAACCAACTGTAAAAATATGGGAAGAATGAAGGGAGTATATATAGCTGGGGCAAGAGAGCGAGCGCTGGTGTGAGAGAGAGAGAGAGAGAGAGCAGGGGAGAGAGAGAGAGAGCAGGGGAGAGAGAGAGCAGGGGAGAGAGAGAGCAGGGGAGAGAGAGAGCAGGGGAGAGAGAGAGCAGGGGAGAGAGAGAGCAGGGGAGAGAGAGAGCAGGGGAGAGAGAGAGAGAGAGCAAAAGAGAGAGAGAGAGAGAGAGAGCGCAAAAGAGAGAGAGCAAAAGACAGAGCGAGCGCAAAAGAGAGAGAGAGAGCAAAAGAGAGAGAGCAAAAGAGAGCGAGCGCAAAAGAGAGAGAGAGAGCAGGGGAGAGAGAGAAGGGGAGAGAGAGAGGGAGCAAAAGAGAGAGAGAGAGAGCAAAAGAGAGAGAGAGAGAGCAAAAGAGAGAGAGAGAGAGAGCAAAAGAGAGAGAGAGAGAGAGAGCAAAAAGAGAGAGAGAGAGAGCAAAAGAGAGAGAGAGAGAGAGAGAGAGCAAGAGAGAGAGAGAGAGAGAGAGCAAAAGAGAGAGCGCAAAAGAGAGAGAGAGAGAGCAAAAGAGAGCGAGAGCAAAAGAGAGAGAGAGAGAGCGCAAAAGAGAGAGAGCAAAAGAGAGAGCAAAAGTCAGAGAGAGCAAAAGAGAGCGAGAGAGAGAAAGAGAGAGAGAAAGAGAGAGAGAGCGCAAAAGAGAGAGAGAGCACAAAAGAGCGAGAAAGAGAGAGAGAGCGAGAAAGAGAGAGAGCGAGCAAAAGAGAGAGAGAGAGCAAAAGAGAGAGAGAGAGCAAAAGAGAGAGCAAGAGAGAGAGAGCGAGCAAAAGAGAGAGAGCGAGCAAAAGAGAGAGAGAGCGAGCAAGAGAGAGAGCGAGCAAAAGAGAGAGAGAGCGAGCGAGCAAAATAGAGAGAGAGAGCGAGCGAGCAAAAAGAGAGAGAGAGCGAGCAAAAGAGAGAGAGAGAGCGAGCAAAAGAGAGAGAGAGAGCGAGCGCGAGCAAGAGAGAGAGAGAGCGAGCAAAAGAGAGAGAGAAAGAGAGAGAGAGAAAGAGAGATAGAAAGAGAGAGAGAAAGAGAGAGAGAGAAAGAGAGGGCAAATGCGAGAGCGAGCGAGAGAGATGGGGAGGGAAAAAAAATAAATAGGAGACAGCTAATCCATAATGGTTTCCCTCACAAGCCCCCTCTGTCCCTGGTATAATATACTGTATATATAGTGCACAGTGTGCCCCGTCGAATCCTGGGATATACAAATACAGGACTATGTACACAGCTGTAGTAGAGTACAGGAAAAATAAGACCTTTGTATCATAGGTCATACAGGGAGAGGCGGGAGGTCCCCATACACAGTGTGATCTATACACCAAGCTGACCAATAGTGTGCGGGGAGGACAGGGAGCCCCTGTGGCCCCACAGTACATGTGCTGTCAGCAGATCACAGGGACATTGCAGGGTGTGTGCAGAAAAACTGCTCAGCTCACCACATGCTACAATACGATTGTACAATCTCCTTCACATCTCCCATGTACTGCATGCAGTAGAAAGTCCCGCCTGACTGCCATGGGGTTGGAAAGACACAAGCAGGCATTTTTCTGACCCGAAGCCGAGCTCAGTTTTGTCTGGGGCTGTATGGACACACGGCACGTTCGGAAAATACGAGAACATAAGCATTTTCACTTCTGCCAGGACAGAGGAAGTTGGGGTCTAATGATGTCATAATTGAAGAGTTCTGGAGTCTACAGGAGAGCAATGCCCTCAAGTCACATCACAAAACAAATCAAATCTGCCAAGTCAGCCACCCACAGTCCTCACTTCTGCCACCTCCACAGTCCTCACTTCTGCCACCTCCACAGTCCTCGCTTCTGCCACCTCCACAGTCCTCGCTTCTGCCACCTCCACAGTCCTCGCTTCTGCCACCTCCACAGTCCTCGCTTCTGCCACCTCCACAGTCCTCGCTTCTGCCACCTCCACAGTCCTCGCTTCTGCCACCTCCACATCCCTCGCTTCTGCCACCTCCACAGTCCACGCTTCTGCCACCTCCACAGTCCACGCTTCTGCCACCTCCACAGTCCTCGCTTCTGCCACCTCCACAGTCCTCGCTTCTGCCACCTCCACAGTCCTCGCTTCTGCCACCTCCACAGTCCTCGCTTCTGCCACCTCCACAGACATGTGACCACAGAGTTCAGGAATGGAGATGAAGTTAAACTGCTGGTTTCACCTCTGTGTGATGAAAGGTATCTTGACATCTTTTCAGCCCAACACACAAGGTTTGTGGAAGTACTTTGTATCACTAAATAAATAGTATTTTTAAATAAAATCCTTATTTTCACCCATTTTTTATCTTGTGTAACATCTCTGTGCTGATCTCCTGCAGCCCCTTTGTAGCCATTTCATGTCTACATACACTTCAGCGATAGCTGCATGCCACATTTCAGGGTGGTTTCTGGATGGTGACAACAGTAATCCATGTAATGTGTTAAAACAGCACAATCAGAAGAGGAGGCCGGAGCGTTGTCACCTAATAAAGGGGCCTGGGCACAAACCTTCATGGCAGGATCACCAGGTATATAAACACAAGCTGAGGACTCTGAACATTATGTTACACATGAAAGCTCATTTTGGATTTGAACCATTGGCCACATTCATTGTACAATGTAACGCGCATCAAAAAAAGTGCGATAAGAACTCCTAACATCAGTTTTATCTTATAGGGTCACAAACCTGGCCATACAGTAGTAACCCTTTTCTGCTTCTGGTCAGTCAAGTTTGATTCTTAGGTCAAAGCAGTTTTTCCACCATCAACTAACAATGATCACCGAATGGTAGCAGTCATTATTGTCACCATGGCAGCTAATAACAGCCTGGTCACAGCACAAGTGCACAGGTCATGCACATTACCTCATCCACAAAACACCACTATGTCTATGGAACTGCAAGCCCACTAGGAGAGAGAGAGAGGGGAGAGACAGCAAACGAGAGAGAGCGAACGAGAGCGTGAACGAACGAGAGCGCGAATGAACGAGAGAGAGGGGAGAGACAGCAAACGAGAGAGAGCGAACGAGAGAGCGAACGAACGAGAGCGCGAACAAACAAGAGCGCGAACGAACAAGAGCGCAAACGAACGAGAGCGCGAACGAACGACAGCGCGAACGAACAACAGCGCGAACGAACAACAGCGCGAACGAACGAGAGCGAGAGAGGGGAGAGACAGCAAATGAGGGAGAGCGAACGAGAGAGCGAACGGACGAGAGCGGGAGCGAACGAGAGGGGGAGCGAACGAGAGGGGGAGCGAACGAGAGGGGGAGCGAACGAGAGGGGGAGCGAACGAGAGAGGGAGCGAACGAGAGAGGGAGCGAACGAGAGAGGGAGCGAACGAGAGAGGGAGCGAACGAGAGAGGGAGCGAACGAGAGCGGGAGCGAACGAGAGCGGGAGCGAACGAGAGCGGGAGCGAGCAAACGAACGAACGAACGAGATACAGGGGAATGGTTTGAGTACCCCCCCTGCATCGATCTCCCCCCACTCCTGCAGTGCTTCCGGCTTCCCTCCTCTCCTTCCCACCAACAGCTGCAAGCATGCAATAGGATCCTTCAGGATGGATAGTGGGGGAATAGTCAGGTAAATATGTCACATTTGCTAGCCCCTCCCTTTCCCGAATGAACACAATGTGCGATCGGTATTAATCACTCACTGTGTTCATTCATAACTGAAGTGTAGTAAACAGTTTATTTGGAAGGGGAGGGGCTGTCAGGTTGGCTGTATGGGGGTCCCTGTGGTTTCTAACGGCAGCCCTAAAGTCACTTATCCACGCACTAATTACTGGTAAGGTTGCCACCTTTTCTTCAAGCCAAACCCGAACACTTTAGCGGCCTGGGACACGCCCTGCCCCCGAGTGATGCTGAACCTGCCCCCAGACAGCAGTCCGCAGCTCCCAGACAGCAACAGATTTGTGTGTAATTGTGAGTTTTGGCCTTGATTAGCCTTTGACGCTCATTATCTTGTGATACCAAACAAAAGTCTGGCCTTTCTTCAGTAGAGAGCGTGCTGACTCTCCTGTAGTCCAAGCGAGGGGGCGAGCATGACACTCCACACCAGGGAGAAAGCCTTGCATTACTGTGTGGAGTTACAGACAGAAGAACAGGAAGTGAGGATTTCTCAGAAGAAATGAGGACATTTAAAAGCAAAATGGAAGGATAAAGGTAGGTGAAGGAGGACTGCACTGGGGTAAAGGAAGCCATTTAGGGAAACATTGTTTTTTACCTTTACAACCCCTTTAAGTGACATAGTAATTGGTAATCTGTACAAAAATTGTTGGTAAACCCAAAACCTACACCTTAATGTGCAGTTAATTAAATAACAACATTTCAATGGAGTCCATCAGCTGTACATTGGGCCGTAATCAAACAAATCCTGTTGGGCGACACCTCAGTGCTTCACACCACCGTATTAAATGGCCACTTACCAAAGGGCAGCACAAAAAGCAATAGGCTGTAACCCAGCCGCGGCCTTTGGCTTGCAATGCAGAGTGTTTTACACCAGGAAGCAGACTGATCACCCGGGATACTCCTCAGCGTGTCATAAGATGCGAGACAATAAGGATATCAAGGAAAAGGAGGAGAAGGAACATAGCATAATACCGTCTTGATGGTTTAATAAATAAAGAAATACACTTACAAAAAGATAGAAAAAAATGTGCATAACAAAAAAAAAAAACGTAAGAATCCGTCCTTCTCGTACAGCGTGGTGACATCACTACGCGCTCTACCAGACGCGTTTCGTCACAATATGACGTTTTCAATGGGGAGTTTCCTAACAAACTGCTAACACTTTATGACACATCTTTGGTAATTGGGGAGCCACAGCCTGGTCTGAATAATGTGTCCGGGTTTCAATCCGCCTGAAACCCGGATACACAATTCAAAACCCGGACAGGTGGCAACCCTAATTACTGGGTATGCCATCAACTGTTTTTCAGGCTCAGTGTATCTATATATAAAAGTTCATGGGAAAAGACTGTATGGTCTGTCTCCGCAGTCTGACTTCACAAAGCAAAATTGGACAGTTCTGTGTTTGCTCTGAGAATCAAGCAGGCAGTGGAGCATAGCCAACCTCACCACTCCGGTTCCCGAACTCATCGCACACATAACAGTGTTGACAAAGAAACCAAACGACTGTCTTGTTGTCCATAGCAGGTTCCAGTTTCTGTTTTTACAATGCGTGTTTATATATTAAAGCTGGAGGTCTGCCAATTGCATATCCCTGATGTAAATGATCACTCTATGGCAGGGGTCTTCAAACTTTTCAAACAAAGGGCCACTTTATTACCCTTCAGACTTTAGGAGGGCTGGATTGGGGCCAGCAAGGGAAGAAAATGTCACGGGCCCGGCATCAGTGAGAACATATATGGCCTCAGGGTTGGTGGTCAATAGGAAAAGGAGTATTCCCCCCAATTAGTAGGAGGAATAGTATCCCATCATTGGTATCAGTGGATAATATAGTGCCCCATTGTTGGTGTCAATGGGAGGCATAGTGCCTCATGTCAGTGGAAGGAATAGTGCCCCAAGGGCCAGATAAAGGCTAGCAAAGGGCCGCAGTTTGGAGACCCCTGCTCTATGGGACCACCTATTCGGTGTCCTCTAAACACCTGATGTGCCCATTATGGGGGCTCCCACCATCCCGGCTGGATTCTTATTTTCCATTCTATAGAAGGTACCGGGAGGATGTGGGACGCACAGAGGTGAGCAGGCCAGGACATCCAAATCTCCCCGGTAGACGGGAGCAGAGTGAGGAATTATAGCAGGGAGTATCCCAGACCTATAGGAACCCTCGACCACCAGACTCCATTTATAAGCAGAATATCACTTTTGGGTGGACAGAAAATTAGAAAGGAACATAATAAAAATAAAAAAGTGATGGGAGATGCAGGATATCTACACAAGGGGCCGTGTATAGCGCAGGCGGCTGCACTTCCCTAATGGTGAAAACAGCGCAGCACTTCTGGGAATAACACAAGAAAAACAAGATTTCAATATTTCATGTTGAAATCGAATGACCACAACCTTGAAAAAGCCACAAAAGCACTTTTCCGACTTACTCAGCTTTAAAAATATGCAAAGAATCTAGGGGTGTATTTAGAGGGCAGTGCCTGTCACATTCAGCAAACATTCACTGCAGGTGTATCAATTCACAGTGAATGTTTTATAAATTTCCCTTCGGCCTTAAAAGAGGACCAGTCTGCAATGCATGATTGTACAGAGCACATCCCCGTCCTTATCATGGGAACTAGGGATGTCCCGATACCGAGCATTTCCCAAGTACTTGTACTCGGGGGGAAATGCTCCGATGCTTCACCCGATACCTGGGCAGTCAGGTATCGGGTGGTGAGGGTAGTTACTAGTCTTTTCCGTGTTGTCTTCTCCCCCTCCGTGCCGCCTTGTTCCCCCATGCCATCTTGTTCCCCAGTGCCGCTCTCCCCCGTGCAGCTCTCCCCGTACCGTCTTGTTCCCCAGTGCCGCTCTCCCCTCCGTCTTGTCCCCCGCTAAACCCGACTCCTACCTTTTCTGAATGAACAGTGTCAGTGATCACTGACTCTGTCAATTCACATAACTGAGCATCTTAACCTGTGTTTACGATGCTTCAGTTTATGAATGGAGAGGAAATTGCTATACTATAGCTAGGTTGGGACTTAGACGATATGTTGAAGAACGGAAAATATGTTTGGGACTTTAAATGAAGCACACAATCATCAAATTAGCAGTGTGCTTCATTTAAAGTCCCAAACATAGTTCCCGTTCTCTCCATTCATTTTAGCTGAGGCTGTGAGAAAGGGACTGGGCAATCTGTGTCCCTAGTCCCTTTCTCTGTCTTAAAGGGGAGATGTCAGAGGTCTGTTAAGATCCCCGATATCTCACCAAAGCCCCCCTCCCCCCCCCAACAGGGCTGATTAAAAAAAATTGTTGTAATAAATAATTAAAAAAATGTAAATAAAATAAAAAATAAAAAAATAAACATAAAATGTAAATAATAATAAAAAATTTAAAATAAACATAAAATGTAAATAATAATAAAAAATTTAAAAACACACACTGACAATCTACAACCCCCCCCCCCTTTAAAAAAAAATCACTGTAAAAAAATTAATAAAAAAAATAGTAAAAAATAAAAAAACGGTACTTGTACTCAGTCTCAAAAAAGTGGTATCAGGACAACCCTAATGGGAACTATTCCTAGCAAGGATGGTGCGTAGACCCCATTGAGGAGATTTCCCTTCCTATCGTGTACACAACAAATAGTGAAAGGAAATTCCCTCTTCATTATCACAGGGATAAGAATCTCTAAGAGCCGGGTCACACTGGGGCGACTCATCAGGCGACTCAGCCTTGCGTCCCATTCTATGCAATAGAACCGTTCTAATAGGAGCGACACAAGTCGCTCCGACTTAGAAAAAGGTTCTTGTACGACTTTGGGGGCGACTCGGGGCGATTTGCATCGACTTCTATACAGAAGTCATTTTGCTAATCGCCTCTTAAGTCGTCTTCAGGACGACTTGCAGAGTCGCCCCCGAAGTCGTGCCGCGGCAGTGTGAACCGGCTGGAATAAAAAATGTCTCTTCTATTTCAAACGTTTCTTTTTTTACACGATCAAAACAAATAGAAGGTGAAAACAGAGAGAATTGGATAGTGGTTACTAGAACAAATAGAAAATGAAAAATAGAAAATATATAAGATAGTGGTTATCAGAAAAAATAAGCGAGAACAAGATAGTTGTCACCAGAAAAAGATAGAGTGTAAAAGAGAATAAGATAGTGGCCACTGGAAAGTAGAATGAAAGAATAAGATAGTGGTCACTGGAAAGTAGAGTGAAAGAGAGAGAATAAGATCGTGGTCAGTAGAAAATAGAGTGGAAAAGAGAATAAGATAGTGGTCACTGGAAAGTAGAGTAAAAGAGAATAAGATAGTGGTCACTGGAAAGTAGAGTGAAAGAGAGAGAATAATAAGATAGTGGTCACTGGAAAGTAGAGTGAAAGAGAATAAGATAGTGGTCACTGGAAAGAAGAGTGAAAGAGAGAGAATAATAATATAGTGGTCACTGGAAAGTAGAGTAAAAGAGAATAAGATAGTGGTCACTGGAAAGAAGAGTGAAAGAGAATAAGATAGTGGTCACTGGAAAGTAGAGTGAAAGAGAATAAGATAGTGGTCACTGGAAAGTAGAGTGAAAGAGAATAAGATAGTGGTCACTGGAAAGTAGAGTGAAAGAATAAGATAGTGGTCACTGGAAAGTAGAGTGAAAGAGAATAAGATAGTGGTCACTGGAAAGTAGAGTGAAAGAGAATAAGATAGTGGTCACTGGAAAGTAGAGTGAAAGAGAGAGAATAATAAGATTGTGGTCACTGGAAAGTAGAGTGAAAGAGAATAAGATAGTGGTCACTGGAAAGTAGAGTGAAAGAGAATAAGATAGTGGTCACTGGAAAGTAGAGTAAAAGAGAATAAGATAGTGGTCACTGGAAAGTAGAGTAAAAGAGAATAAGATAGTGGTCACTGGAAAGTAGAGTGAAAGAGAATAAGATAGTGGTCACTGGAAAGTAGAGTGAAAGAGAATAAGATAGTGGTCACTGGAAAGTAGAGTGAAAGAGAATAAGATAGTGGTCACTGGAAAGTAGAGTGAAAGAGAATAAGATAGTGGTCACTGGAAAGTAGAGTGAAAGAGAATAAGATAGTGGTCACTGGAAAGTAGAGTGAAAGAGAATAAGATAGTGGTCACTGGAAAGTAGAGTGAAAAAAGAGAATAAGATAGTGGTCACTGGAAAGTAGAGTGAAAGAGAATAAGATAGTGGTCACTGGAAAGTAGAGTGAAAAAAGAGAATAAGATAGTGGTCACCAGAACAAACAAACAAATAGAGAGTAAAAAATAGAGAATATGTAAGATAGTGGTCGCTGGAAAAAAAAAATGAGCAAAAAAAGCAAGAATAAGACAGTGGTCATCAGAACAGAGAGCAAAAAAGAGAATAAGACAAAAAAAATGATTTTATTGGGGCTTTCCTACGCACGAAAAATGCAGCAAAGTAGCTCATGCGCCTGAGCTTCCCGCAAAGAAAGCACGTCTGTTCTGCCATGTTTGGGGTGCCATTAGTGATGAATGGCACCCCAAGAGTGCTAGGTGTTTATCCCACATTTCCTATTTAGCGCATGCGCACAAAACGCTATAGTGTGCAGGCAGCCTCAATGGTCGTGTAATAAAAGTCAGAATATGTGTGAAAGACGCTCATTAAAAAATGTCCAATATTTACACCCTCCTGGTATAACGAGCGGCAGACTTCTTTCATGGGAAGTGTACACAGACTGCAATGTGCCCGGCTCTGCACATGGCGGGATATTGGCACGCTGCCCCCAATTAGAACATTAATTCTATTACAGAGCGGAAAGAGGACTCGGGAAATGTCACAGATAATAATATTAGAGGAATTCCTGCTGCTCTCCATCGCTCGGCTTTGAGGAGGTGTGAGGGTCCCCCCAAGTCTCTACATTTTATTGGGGTCACAGCAAGGCTTGTATGGTCACATGACACCGCGCCTGCATTTCTACCTCTGGGGTACTGGAAGATGTTCCATAAAGTATTCATTTTCTGTCTGATACACAGAAAAAGGGGCCTGGAGGAAGATTAGGAACCACACAATGCGGCAATAAGTATCATCAGAGCAGAACTCCAGACAAGAATCTTAAGATAAATGCAGAGCCCATTAAAAGATAACAAAACCAGCTTTTCATCCAATATTCACATTCATTTTATAGATTTCCCCCGCAGTACTTTTTTCTACCACCAGATGTCCTCAGTTTGATGGTCAGCATCAATCAACCCAATTTTTCAGATCCCAGGTCAATTAGGGTTGCCACCTCATCCCTTCTAAGATTTTCAGCACCTTGCCAGATATTTTTTTTTTTTTTTTTTAGAGTCATCCCTTTAAACCTGAACACATATGAATCACACAGGCTCTGAGGCTAGTTTGATGCAGATAAGGCACTACGTGAGTTTAATTACCACCTTAAATCAGCCACAGAACCTGTGTAAATAATATGTATTTGGGTTTAACTGCTTGCCGACCAGCCGCAATCAATATTTGGCGGCAGGTCGGCCGTAGCTGTATAGCGGCGCAGGAGCGTGCCCGCGGTTCAGACGGACTCGATGTCCGCCGGCAACCCGCGGTTGCCTATTACAGAGGCAGAACGGGGAACTGCCTATGTAAACAAGGTGATACCCCGTTCTGACAGGTGACATGCCACTGATCTACTGAGTGATCTCTGTCATGTCCCTGGCAGCTCATCCTCCTACAGTTAGAACACACCTAGGGAACGTATTCAACCCCTTGACCGCCCCCTAGTGTTAGCCCCTTCCCTGCCAGTGACATTAATACAGTAATCAGTGGCAATTTTAAGTAGTGATCGCTGTATAAATGTCAATGGTCCCAAAAGTGTCAAAATTGTCCGCCACAGTCCCACAAAAAAAAAAAATTATAATCGCAGATTGCCACCATCACTAGTAAAACAAATAAAAATGCCGTAAATCTATCCCCTATTTTGTAGACACTATAACTTTTGCTCCAACCAATCAATATACGCCTATTACGATTTTTTTAGGCCAAAAACATGAAGAATATATATTGGCCTAAACCAATAAAGAAATTTGTATATATTTAATTTTTTTTTTATATATATATTTTTAATATTAAATACATTTCAAAATTGTCGTGGTGGGGGAAGGGGCCTTCTCTTTTTTTACTGGTGTAAATTTGGTGGTGGGGGGGGGGGGGGACACACACTGGGTACCTTTGCTGCCATGGTGCTACATTCTGGATGTCCAATATGCCCCTGTGCCTTTAGGGAGGGATTGGGCTCCCTCCAGGCCCACCTGCCCCTTATCTATCCATTAGATATCACTGGAGTAGGGGTGGCTACTACAGTGATTTCCAGCTTCCAGGGGTATCGGTCAGGTATGATATATACATGGCTACAATGGTCCAAGCTGGATCAATGCAATAATGTACAAAATATTTATATCTCGAATTCTTTTTTATATCGTAAAAAGAAGAATAAAAGAGGGAGAGTGAGAAACTCTGACAGGGAGACTAGAGCTCCCACTGCTGGTTTAAAAGGAGAATGCAGAATATTAAAAGCGGCATTCCACCCAAAAGTGGAACTTCTGCTCATTGGATTCCTCCCCCCCTCCAGGTGCCACAATTTTTTTTGGGGGGGGGGGGGGGGGGAGAGACAGTATACCATTGACAGGTATCCTCTCTCACTTCCAGGAGTCAGGGCCGCAGCCCGTGATGCCACTGTGGGACTTTCTCCTCCTCCCTCCTCCGGCGACCGGGCCAGTAGGAGAAAGGAGCGGGCCTCGCCGGGTACCCTTACTGCTGGGTTTCCTTACCCGCAATGGCGGCGGCAGCACCCGAAAGCCGATGGAAACATCAGCTGTGGGTGCCGACATTGCTAGACTCCAGGACAGGTAAGTGTCCATTTGTTAAAAGCCAACAGCTGCAGTATGTGTAACTTCTGATTTTCAATGTATTTTATTTATTTTTTGGGGGCGGACCACCACTTTAATATGCAATATTTGAGAATTAAAAATTACTATGTACCATATTTATCGGCGTATAACACGCACCCTAACTTTAAGAGGGAAGTTTCAAGAAAACAACTTTCCATAGCCCCCTGCGTATAACACGCAGGCACGGTTTACCCTCTGTTTTCAGTTTAAAAAAGTGAGTGTTATACGCCAACAAATACAGTACATTTTGTCTTTAGCCCTGAACTCATAAAAAATAAAAGTTTCCTTGGATGAGGATTCCAGTAACATAAAAAGCCTGCCACTGTACTGAGGGGGCCCTGATCCCTGGGTGCGCCATCCTCCTGCCCACCACCGGAGCTCTCCCATATACCTCTGTTATAAAATTCCTCCATCATACTGACAGAGATGGCGCCGGCTGGTACTCCGGATTCTGCCTACATTTCTGTACCCCCTGTAGGCACTGCGGTGATACAATGTTTCCTGTCTACAGCAAAGTGCCAAGGATTATACTAGAAAATGACACAAAACAGACATTCTCCCTACACATTCCATACCTCCTGACATGGGAGATCTGCTGCCAATACAATACCAGAACATTTGGCAGCAGATTGAGGCAAAGAAAGACATTTCCCATCTCTTCATCAACAATCATTTTATAACAATCAGGAATGTTGTGCCAAGGAAGAACATGGAGCGGTTTTAGACAATTGGAAGTGTTCTTTGGTGCCTATTGGTCAACCACACACACAGAGTTTACAGCGAGCATCAAATATCGGTCACATGGAAAGATATTGCACATATTTGGGGCATAAAAATAGTTAACTAACACCTTGAAGTGTTCCTTCAACCAGTGTGCCAATGCCATGGGGCATTCCAGGCACTGTAACACCCAGTGTGCCATACGATGGGGCATTCCCAGGGTCCAGATACTACTACACCCAGTGTGCCATGCCATGGGGCATTCAATGTGACCAATACTACAATAACCAATGTGCCATGTCATGGAGCATTTCAGATATCCAAGTACTACTACACCCAGTGTGCCATGGCATGGGGCATTCCATATATCAAGGGACTACTACACCCGGTGTGCCATCTCATGGGGCATTCCAGATATCCAGGTACTACTACACCCTGTGTGCCATGTCATGGAGCATTCCAGATATCCAGGTACTACTACACCCAGTGTGCCATGTCATGGGGCATTCCATATATCAAGGGACTACTACACCCGGTGTGCCATCTCATGGGGCATTCCAGATATCCAGGTACTACTACACCCTGTGTGCCATGTCATGGAGCATTCCAGATATCCAGGTACTACTACACCCAGTGTGCCATGTCATGGGGCATTCCATATATCAAGGGACTACTACACCCGGTGTGCCATCTCATGGGGCATTCCAGATATCCAGGTACTACTACACCCTGTGTGCCATGTCATGGGGCATTCCATATATCTAGGTACTACTACACCCTGTGTGCCATGTCATGTGGCATTCCATATAGCCAGGTACTACTACACCCAGTGTGCCATGTCATGGGGCATTGCAGATATCCAGGTACTACTACACCCAGTGTACCATGTCATGGAGCATTCCATATATCTAGGTACTACTACACAAATTAACCCTAGATACTTTGAGGAAACATATAAATGGGGCTTTTAAGGCAAGTCATCTCTCAAAGAAAATCTAAACACAAATCACAAATACAACAAAATATCAGAACTTTATTTACATATAGATTAAAAATCATCAGGACACACCATCCCCAATATGTCTATAATCAATCACACACCCTACACACCCTTTGTGCTGGGTCACATGCGTTTTGTACATTCATCCAATTACTTTTACACGTATGATATTTATATCTGTTGAATTGCATGTTTGTTTATTTTTGTGTCTTTCACCAATAGAACATGACCTCTTTGCTACCCTGAAGAAGCCCTTAGGGCGAAAACATGTTGGAACTCCCATCCATCCACAGCATAACAAAAGCTCACTTTCTGTCAACATCTGAATTCAACCAACCAGGAAGGATATATTGTATTCTTTATACCCTATAGGAGTGTAGGGATGTCTGTAATAAAAAACAGTGATGTGAGAATAAAGGGGGGAAGGGGGTTTATGTGCCACAACTGAATACAACCATTATATAGGGTATGAGTGATATTAGAAATATTGTGGATGGTGTGTCCCTATGACTTGTAACCTATGTAAATAAAGTTCTATTTTAATGTATTTGCAACTGTGCAAGATTTTCTTTGAGAGATCACTCCCCTCAATCCCATTTCATCTATGTATCCGGGGTACTACTACACCCAGTGTGCCATGTCATGGGGCATGCCAGATATCCAGGTACTGCTACACCCAGTGTGCTACAACCAGTGTGCCATGTCATGGGGCATGCCAGATATCCAGGTACTACTACACCCAGTGTGCCATGTCATGGGGCATTCCAGATATCCAGGTACTGCTACACCCAGTGTGCTACAACCAGTGTGCCATGTCATGGGGCATTTCAGATGCCCATGTACTGCACTCAGCATGTCATGTCACAGAGCATTCCAGCTATGCAGGTACTGCTTCACCCGGCATGCCATGTCATGGGGCATTCCAAATATCCAGGTATTACTACACCCAGTGTGCTTATATCATGGGGCATTCTCGGGACCAGGTACTACTACACCCAGTGTGACATGTCATGGGGCATTCTCAGGACCATGTACTATTACACCCAGTGTGCCATGTCATGGGGCATACTCCGGAACAGGTACTATTACACCCAGTGTGCCATGTCATGGGACACTCCAGGGTCCAGGTACTACTACACCCAGTGTGCCATGTCATGGGACATTCCAGGGTCCAGGTACTACTACACCCAGTGTGCCATGGCATGGGACATTCCAGAGTCCAGGTACTACTACACCCGGTGTGCCATGTCATGGGACATTCCAGAGTCCAGGTACTACTACACCCAGTGTGCCATGTCATGGGACATTCCAGAGTCCAGGTACTACTACACCCAGTGTGCCATGTCATGGGACATTCCAGAGTCCAGGTACTACTACACCCAGTGTGCCATATCATGGGGCATTCCCACTGTGCAGGTACTACTACACCCAGTGTGCCATTTCATTGGGCATTCCAGATGCTCATGTACAACACTCAGCGTGCCATGCCAGAGCATTCCAGCTGTTCAGGTACTGCTTCCCCCCGGCATGATGTCCAGGTACTACTGCACCCAGCAAGCCATGGTGTTGAGTATTCTGGGACTTGTGGTGCAGTTAATAGATTTTCCAAGTAAGAAGGGGCATGAGCCAAGATCTGTGCCAGGGTATGGACCAAGTACTGACTGTGCAAGAAAGAAGTAATGCAGATGTAATAGTCTGTGCTGCCCATGCATACCCCAGTGCCCCCAGGGCAGAGCAGAGTAGTACAGAGATACACATCTCCCATTCATCCTCCAGGCTCCATAGATTCCAATGCACACAGTGTGCCCTGCACCCCCTCTATCCCAGTGCCATGCACACTGTACCCCCTTCCCTTCCTGCCACCCCAGTGCCATGCACACAAGCAGACCCCCATGCACACAGGGCTTTACCTTGGGCTTATTAAAGGAGGGAGCCTTGCTCTCCATTCTGCAACTTCAGTTTCCCCTTTGTGCTGCCTGCTGCATGACAGATCATATTGTCAGGTTACACCGCCCCTCCCCTCCCCTCTGCCCGCCCCCCTCCCGGGCCAGACACGCCCCCTCCGTGTACTATCAATGCGGGGGGGGGGGGGGGGGGGACAGCTGCGATCATCTGCAGTGCTGACTGCATGGCAATGTGTGTGCGACCACCGGCATCCGACCGTCACATCCTACCCAGGAGGAGGAGAGGGGGCACAGCACCCCCTGGATACAAACATATTAGAAGGAGAAAATAAATAAAATTAAAAAAGTGTATTATATATATATATATATATATAATCTCACAACTCTTCTATGGTCATCTACTAATTTAAAAAGAACAAAAAATAAATAAAAAAATGTATATATAAATAAAAAATAAATTTCATAATATTATATATATATATATATATATATATATATACACACACACACACTTTTTTAATTGTATTTATTTTCTCCTTCTAATATGTGCTTCTTATGTGTTTTATATATATAATATTAGATGACAGTTGAGTAGCTGGGTAAAAAACACATGATTTGTGCCTTTGTACTCCTAACCTGCTTTAATACTGAAATAAACATCAGAAGATTCCAATGTTTGGGAAATGAAGAGCCTTACATGTATGGAGGTGGTTAGGCGGCCCCCCTGCCAGACGTAGACGCACCTATGAAGGGCCCTATTGGATCGCCATCGGCAGCAGCTTATTTTTAGGAGTGACAGTTTGTATTGATGTGTTCCCATGCCATTGTTGTGCTCAGACAAAACCTGTCCTCATGACTCGTGGGTGTCACTTGTTTGTGCTCCATCACCGGGACACAAGAACAATCTGGGGAGGTGAATAGTGTGTGCCGGGGGCTTCTCATTGTCACACCGACACCACCACGATCTGTCTGACCCGTCTGTCCCCCCCCCCCCCACATTTACAGCTAAAGTGGATGTACATACAGACAAAACTTCTTAGGGATAGAGAAGAAAAAAGGGTTTAATGTCAAGCTGTCTTTTTAGCAGTGTCCCCGTTGGAGAGATTCCCTTCACTTCCTGTTCCTCAATTTCCTCAATATTTTCAAGTAAGAGGATTCCCTGCACCATACCTGGTGGTAACAGCAGTACCATCTTGGATTTCCCATCACAGCCCCCTTACATCAGGCTCCCCATCACAGCCCCCTTACATCAGGCTCCCCATCACAGCCCCCTTACATCAGGCTCCCCATCAGAGCCCCCTTACATCAGGCTCCCCATCAGAGCCCCCCTACATCAGGCTCCCCATCAGAGCCCCCCTACATCAGGCTCCCCATCAGAGCCCCCTTACATCAGGCTCCCCATCAGAGCCCCCTTACATCAGGCTCCCCATCAGAGCCCCCTTACATCAGGCTCCCCATCAGAGCCCCCTTACATCAGGCTCCCCATCAGAGCCCCCTTACATCAGGGTCCCCATCACAGCCCCCTTACATCAGGGTCCCCATCACAGCCCCCTTACATCAGGCTCCCCATCAGAGCCCCCTTACATCAGGCTCCCCATCACAGCCCCCTTACATCAGGCTCCCCATCACAGCCCCCTTACATCAGGCTCCCCATCACAGCCCCCTTACATCAGGCTCCCCATCACAGCCCCCTTACATCAGACTCCCCATCACAGCCACCTTACATCAGGCTCCCCATCACAGCCCCCTTACATCAGGCTCCCCATCACAGCCCCCTTACATCAGGCTCCCCATCACAGCCCCCTTACATCAGGCTCCCCATCACAGCCCCCTTACATCAGGCTCCCCATCACAGCCCCCTTACATCAGGCTCCCCATCACATCAGAGTCCCCATCACAGCCCTCTTCCTTATATAAGAGTCCCTATCAGAGTTCCCCCTTACACCACAGTTCCTATCCGAGTTCATCTTACATTAGAGGGCTGGGTAAAATCTTGCAGTGGTCCCGATTTGTCCCACCGGCCATAGTTTGGAGACCCCTGGTCTAGAGAAACAGGAAAAGTAGTTTTAGTTACTTGGTGCTTCTCCTCTTTGGTGTTCCCTCACACTTTGCTACTGGACCGTCCCTCGGCATCCTCAAATCCAGTGCAGGGCTATGTGACTGCTGGAGCTTAGGGGGATAAGAAGCTGCCAGACCAGTCCTAGAGCCTGGAGGATCAGGTAAGTACTTTTCCTGGTCCCCTAGATATAAGGGTATGTAGTATGTGGGCAGCTCCACTGCAATAGAGACTTTACTTCAGCTTTAACCACTTAAGACCCGGACCAACATGCAGGTTAGGGACCTTGCCCCTTTTTGCAATTCGGCACTGCATCGCTTTAACTGACGATTGCGCGGTTGTGTGACGTAGCTTCCAAACAAAATTGGCGTCCTTTTTTCCCCACAAATAGAGCTTTCTTTTGGTGGTATTTGATCACCTCTGCGCTTTTTATTTTTTGCGCTATAAACAAAAATAGAGCAACAATTTTGAAGAAAAATTCAATATTTTTACTTTTTGCTATAATAAATTATCCCCAAAAAAAAGTTTAGGCCGTTACATATTCTTCTACCTATTTTGATTAAAAAAAATTGCAATAAGCGTTTAACGATTGGTTTGGGCAAAATGTATAGCGTTTACAAAATAGGGGATAGTTTTATGGCATTTTTATTGATTTTTTTTTTTTTTTACTACTAATGGCAGTGATCAGTAATTTTTTTTGTGACTGCGACATTATGGCGGACACATCGGACACTTTTAACACATTTTTGGAACAATTGTCAATTTTACAGCAAAAAGTGCTATAAAAATGTACTGATTACTGTAAAAATGACAATTGCAGTTTAGGAGTTAACCACTAGGTGGCACTGTAGGGGTTATGTGTGACCTCATGTGTTTCTAACCGTAGGGGGGCGGGGCTGGACTTGGGACGTCAGTGATCGTCTTTCCCTATATCAGGGAACAGACGATAAGTGACACTGCCACAATGAAGAACGGGGAAGCTGTGTTTACATTCACCTCTCCCCGTTCTTCAGCTCCTGTGACCGATCGCGGGACACTGGTGGAGGAGATCGCGCGTGACCCACGACTAGGCACTTAACCTGTACGTGCCTGTGCCCAGCCACGCCATTCTACCGACGTATATCGGCGTTAGGCAGTCCTTAAGTAGTTAAAGTAGAACTATAGGCCCCATTTGAAGAGAGGAAAAAATGAGAGTTACAACCCCGGTAAGATTCCCCCCCTCCATCTGTGGCCCATTGGGGAGATTTCCTTTCACTTCCTGTCCAGAAGCAAGAGGAAATCCCTGAAAATTAAAGGAATCTTTTGGGGACCTCCAGATCTAGTGTTCCCATTGGACGATTTCTCCTCTATTACTTTTCTGAGGACAACCCAAAATGTAGGATTTTCATTTACTTTCACGTTCAGTAATAGATAATGATAATAAGCAAATAAAGAGCTCCAGCTGTGCCTTCACTAGTGATATAACCAGTTGGAGTCAAACCACCAGCAATCGGGGTGTCTTATGTAGAACTCCGGGAACGGACTCCCAAATAGGAATAAAAAGTCGTCGTTTGCCTGCCCTCCACTCCTCTTGGCCATTCATAGAACGCTGTGTATTCCATGAATAGTTCATTGAAATCAAAGCATTTGAACAACAAAAGAAAGGGCTACAAAAGGAAATCATTCCGATTAGTTCTGGAGGTCTCAAGAACGGTAAAAGGCTTATTCCACCCCCAACTATTAGTATTGTAGGATTGTGTATGGGTGCCGGAGATACTTCTCCTCTGTACCTCGAATATACCCTTCACAGACTCCTGTACTATACCTGGGCCATCCATTCCCTATAGTCCTATACACAATGCAGTCAGCAGTTTAATGAGAAGGAGATGTTAAGGGGTCAAGGCCATGCAGTCCCTTTGTTGTGTGAAGGATTCCATCCCATAAGCCCTTTGGACTGGCTTTGTAATTGGGCATTCTTGCAAGAAATCAGGAACTGGTGACACGCCAGGAATTCAAGCAGACGGGCAAACAAAGTAGAACTAGTGGCAAAACTTGTTTCCCCTTGGATAGTGTAAGGCAGAGGGGTAGGCAACCTCAGCCCTCCAGCTGTTTTGAAACTACAAGTCCCATGAGACATTGCATGACTCCTAGAGGCAGAGGCATGATGGGATTTGTAGTTGGGAGAGCCAAGGTTGCCTATCCCTGGTGTAAGGGATGGTTATAGTCTATGTTTTTTGCCAATTGTGTCCCATTGGGGAGATTTCCCTTCACTTCCTGTCCCACAGTCACATCAGGAAGTGAGGGGGAAACACCTCCAAAGTAAGGGACTCCCCCAGTTGTCACCAGAACTAGTGTCCCAACTGGAAGATTTCACCCCTACTCTTGTTCTGATAACGATGCACAATTTGGGATTTTCGTTCACTTTCAATGATAAGGGCAGACAGGACAGATAGGGAGTTTCACTCCCTAACCGGGGACACAAACAGCAATATAAACCTCACAGGACTATTAATTCCTCTACACTCTATCCAAAACAAAAAATAATAAAATGTTTTTAAAGTGTTACTAAACCCAGGACTCTGTATTCACTATATTTGGTCATCCACAGTATACAGAACAGGGAAAGGCAGTTATAAAAAAAACTACTGTTAAATACCCTCTCTTATCTGCAGTATACAGCAGTCTTGTGACTTCTACCCTTGTAGGAGGAGTTTTCATTCTCCTCTGAATGTCCTATGAGGCTGCATGACCCCTGACCCTCTATCTAGGCAGTGCTGATTGGTCCTGCGCTGATCACATGCACTCTCCCAAGAAACAAAATAAAAAAAAACTCTCTAGCAAAACACACCAAACTGAGCATGTGCAGAGTGCCCCCAAGGTTCTGTACTAATAGGAGACGGATTCAGGACTGTGAAAGAAGAAGGAGGATTAGAGAGGACAGGATCAAACAGCCTTTTTACACAATGCAGAGGATTAACCCCTTAGGTTCCACAGTGAGTATAACAGGCATGCTTTACTACAACTACAGACTGATATTACTGTTGTGGGTTTAGTATCACTCTAATGGGTCATAATAATCCACCCACCTTGCCACATTTCAAAGACTCCAGTGTGAAGGTTTCTATTACGTTATGCAGCAGGAGGAGCAAGACCCTATTTAATTTATAACTAATAATTGTTTTAGTTTATTTATAACTGAGAAGTTACATCACCCCCCCCCCCCTCCCTTGGAGCTCCTATTACATACAAGAATTCAAAAGGAAGATTTGGCCCAAAGTCGACAGCAGACTTCCTTTTTCTAAAGACAAGCCATTTTTTTTAGAATTATTAATTAAAAATTAATTAATTATTTAGAAAAAAAATTATTTGGGCTCCCAGCCGATGCAAAAAAATAAATAACGGGGGGCGGGGATTGGAAATCACTAGTCCCCATAAAAGAAAAACCTAACAGGTGTTCTAATCCTTCTCCACTCTATCCAAAACTAAATAATAATAGTTTTAAAAAATAAAATAAAATACGTTTTGCATTTTTAAATTACAGGGGTTTCCTGGTTAGCTCTCGGGGGACAACAGGAAAAACATAAAAGAGATATTTGCAAATTTGCTTGATAGATCTAGATATTTTGGAGGCTGTCAATGTTATTAAAAGTAGAACTTTGACACGCTGCATTTGTTCTTTTTTGTTAAAAACGTTTAATCAAAAACACTATTTAAAAAAAAAAAGGGGGGGGGAGAAAAAGGAAGAAGTTTAGCACTCCCCCCCCCCTTTATTGAGATTGGACAGTTGCACAACCCCGGCTTCCCAAGCGTTTCTGGCCACTGACCCCGCCTCTTTCGAGATGTAATCCCCAGGATCTGATCCCTACTTCTTGCACACCTCACACACCTATTAAATCAAGGTTATACGATAATATCTCCAATCGTTTCACAGAAATCCTACAGGAATGAGATTAGCTGTAAATTGCTAAAGAGTGAACTCTGGAACTCCTGGAAAATATTTGCAGAGATTTGTGTCGGTAGAGATAAGAGGCGAGAAAACTCTCATAAGACAATGCGAGGAAAGCAGCGCTTGTTTGAGCTGAAAATATTTATCATTATGGGGAAGCCCGATACAGTTGTTCCAAGTACTTGCCAATGTACCTTTGTTTGTGCTGCGGCAGAAAATAAATCCCATTGTGTGCGTTTGCTATTTGGCTGTGCGGACAACAAGAAGGCGTTTCTAGCGGAGTATCTGGGACAAGCAAATATTTTATCTAAAATCCAAGATCTGTGTACGCAGATGATCCTTATTGTATGTCCTGTTTTGTACCAAAAGGTATACTGTATTATCTGACTTTATTACAATAAAGCACATTTGTTTGTTAAAAAAAAAAAAAAAACAAGATCCGTGTATATTTTCTCATTTCCACACCTACAGGCGCATCTCATAAAATTAGAATTTCATTAAAAAAAAAAAAAGTTTATTTCAGGAATTTAATACAAAAAGTGAAACTGATATATTATATAGATTCATTACACACAGAGTGATAGATTTCAAGCATTTCTTTTAGTTTTGATGATTTTGGCTTACAACTAAAAACTTAAAATTCAGTATATCAGAAAAATGAAATAAGACCAATAAAAAAAAAAAAGGGATTTTTAATACAGAAGCGTCTTACTGATACAGAAGCGTCTTACTGAAAAGAATGTCCATGCACAGTATAGCATGCACTCAAAACTTGGTTAGGACTCCTTTTACATGAATTACTGCATCAATAAAGCATGGAGGTGATCAGCCTGTGGCACTGCTAAGGTGATATGGAAGCCCAAGTTGCTTTGATAGCAGCCTTCAGCTCTTCTGCATTGTTGGGTCAGGTGTCTATCATCTTCCTCTTGACAATACCCCACAGATTCTCTATGGGGTTTAGGTCAGGCGAGTTTGCTGGCCAATCAAACACAGCGATACCATGATCATGAAACCAGGTATTGGTACTTTTGGCAGCAGTGGCGGTGCGTCCATAGAGGGCGCAGGAGCGCCGCCCCCTCTCTCTCCTGCACCGCCACTGATCAACAATACATAGATTTATGCATTGCATGAATCTATGCATTGTCGCTGCCGCCCACTATTCAGATGGCCGGCCATCTGGCGGCTTTGGAAGTGCCTGTGCCAGCAGCTCTGATAGGGCTGTAATTGGCTTCCAAAAAGTTAACCAGGGGGACGCACGGGGGGTGCGTTCCCTGGTTAACACTGATAGGCGTCTCAGACAATCAGGTTCTGGTTACCGTTAACCTGATTGGCTGAAGCGACATCGAGGGCGGGAGAAGACATCGAGGGACTGTGGCAAGAGGGTGGCTGGCCCCAGAAAGGTAAGTGTCCCGGGTGTGGGAGGGGCTGCATTTTTCAGGGCACAGTGGTGACAATTGATGGGCACAGTGAGGCTGCATTCGATGGGCACAGTGAGGCTGCATTCGATGGGCACAGTGAGGCTGCAATTGTGTTTTTTTTTACGTTTGTTTGCGCCCCCCCAAAAAAAATTTTGAGCACCAGCCGCCACTGTTTGGCAGTGTGGGCAGGTGCCAAGTCCTGCTGGAAAATGAGATCCGCATCTACATAAAGCTGGTCAGCAGAGGGAAGCATGAAGCTCTGGTAGACGGCTGCGCTAATTTTAAACGTCATAAAACACAGAGGACCAACATCAGGAGATGACATGTCTCCCCAAATCATCACTGACCAGTGGCGGCAATTTAATTTTTTTTGGGGGGGGGGGGTGACAAACAGTACCCAATTAGCCATTTTCCCTCCCCGTTGTCATGTGACTCGTTAGTGTTACAAGGTTTCAGGTGTTAAATTGGGTGTTATCGCTCTCACTCTCTCATTCTGGTCACTGGACTTTCAACATGGCACCTAATGGCAAAGAACTCTCTGAGGATCTGAAAAAAATAAATTGTTGCTCTACATAAAGATGGCCGAGGCTATAAGAGTATTTTGTAATCTAAAAAACCCTTTGTAGGGGGGATTCCTATACAGTTACATATTTTTCCGCAGCCTGTGAATGATGAGGGGGACCATTCTCACAGATTCCTTAGAGAGATTTGTTATTGCCATCTGTATCCATTAAAGATTTTTTATCACTTACATACTTCCATATATGGGGAAATTGAAGCTAAAAATCAACTGAAATTTGAACCGTGGGTACCCATATCAGCACCACCCACTTTGACAAAAGTCAATTGAACAATTGTATTTTGTTGTAATGGAGCCGGATGGAAAAGGGTTGAATAAACAGCACCTGCAGCCAATCAGATGCAGGCACGGTTTGGACGTAGCACTTGCTGTCAGAATACGATGGGAGATTCATCCATCTGTGGTGTTACGATCTGTCAGAAGTGTATGGCCAGATTTAGCATGGATGGAAAGATCTTTTTTTTTTTAAATCATTAATTTTTTTATTCATTTTACACTGCTTTACACGTGCATATATCCAAAAGTCAAGAGTACAAACGGTTTAGTTGACAAGTTACATACTTAAATATTAACCTGACTAGTGGCTTTGCACCTGTAGGTTTAAAACCTTGTACACTGATAAGTAATTGTTGTGTTTATTGTAGACCCCCCCCCCCCTTGTCCCCTCATCCCCTCTTCTTCCTGCCATTTGGCCCTACCCCACCCTTGTGAGCATACAAACCTGGTGATGGGTAGGTTAGTTTGTAATTGATTGCCACCCTAATTGTTGTTTTAA
This sequence comes from Rana kukunoris, assembly GCA_029574335.1. Classification (NCBI taxonomy): domain Eukaryota; kingdom Metazoa; phylum Chordata; class Amphibia; order Anura; family Ranidae; genus Rana; species Rana kukunoris. Next base: position 20,166,694 of record CM056060.1, on the reverse strand, counting down.
TGTTTGGCGCAAATGGGGGCGAGTGCTTGGGGGGCCTGCTCATAGGCCAGCCCCCGTGAGCGTTAGCTCTGATGTCGGGGGTGCCTATCCCGTTTCCTCGTCTGTTGACTGCCATATTCTCCATATTTTTAGGAACTTATCGTATTTCCCCTGAGAGCTGTAATATACCTTTTCATTTGAGATTGTTTGTTTCATCGCTTCTAACCAGTTCTCTATAGATGGGGGCACCTGAGCTTGCCATTTTTGAGCAATTACTTTACGAGCCTGAAATAGGCATCTCAATATGGGTTCAAGGGTACCTTGCGGTACTTTGATATCGTCCATAAAACCCAAAAGGCAAATCCTGGCTGCTGGAGCAAGGGCCGAGCTAAATTTCTCGTTTATCCGTGTTATAATGCCCTCCCAATAGCTATATAATTTTGGGCACTTCCAGACCATATGAAGAAGGTCTCCTTTGTTGTTGCATCTTGGGCAATCGTTATTGAGTCTCCACCCCAACTTAAACATTTTATGGGGGGTGTAATAGACCCTATATAATAGGAATAAGTGAGAGAGTCTTTTGGCCGGGGCAATAGACGCCCAGACTCCTTGACGGAGGATTCTATGCCACTGTTCTGGGGAGATTGTACCCAGATCATTCTCCCAGGCCACTTTACACTTCCGCAGGCCTTCTCTACTTAAAGCCCTCGCTCCCAAACTGCCGTAAGTTGCGGAGATTAAGCCCTTGGCTTGTGTTGCCTCAATAACGGAAGAGAGGGCAGGCATCTGTGTCCACTCGACTATTTTAGCGGCAAATTGTACTTGTATAGTGTGGCGAACCTGAAGATATTTAAAGAAAGATTTGGGATTTTAAATTCCCTTACTAAGTCTTGAAATGACTTCATAGCATTTCCCTTATATATGTGCTTTAAGCGAAGTATTCCTTTATTAGCCCAGTCCCTCAAGACTTCTATGCTTAACATCTCCTGAAAATTGTTGTTATTCCAGAGAGGAGAAAATTCTGATGGGCCCGCATACCCCAGGATTGTTTTGGTTGTATGCCATATTTTAATAATTAATTTTGTGGTTGCGTGATTATAGCGAAAATGATCTGCTTCTAGAGCTTCAATTAATAAATGATGTGGGTTTTCTATCAATAGGAGTTGATTATTACTTACACTTCTTTCTACTATGGAAAGATCCTTAGGTGTATGACCAGCTGAACTGGAGAAAACTTCTTCTGGGACCTGTGCACAGAATGTCTTGCAGTCCCTTTTGTTCCAGCGGGGGAAACGACAAAAAGGAGAATAGAGAACACGGAGCCAAGCCATTCAGCAGTTGCAGAACAATGGTGAGGTAGAGGACTTTTCCAGCCAGCTACCAAATCCTCCCTTGTGGCCCCATACAGGGACATCTGAATGATTTCACATACAGACTCCTTTGGGGAAAAAGGAAGGAATCTGTAACTTGGAGCGCCCCCAAAAAACAAGTAAAGCGGCTACACTCTGGATTATTCACCCCACATAGAATTATACTCACCTCCTCCGGGAACATAGTTTTGCTTACAGCAGACCCATAGGTGTGTGCAGCCTATAGCATTAGGGTGTGCACCCCAAAGCTCAAACACACAATACAGACTACTCACTGTGTTTATTCAAAAACAGGAAGAGGCTGATAAACACATATTTACCAGCCCCTTCCCTCACTCATCCTAAAACATCCCTGCAGCAACAGCCGAGAGGAGAGGAGGGATGCCGGTAGTGCTGCAAAGGGAAGGAGCCGTAGGGGGAATCTGTGATGCACAGGGTGAATAGGGTGTGCCTGGGCACATCCGGCACACGCCTATGAGCAGACCTAACTGAATTACTGGTGGTGGCTAAAAGGATTATTAGTAAACCATGAGTATTCTGTGAAGAACACTGATGGGTAGGGATGGACTGGCCAAGCAAGATAAACTTATTTGGTTGAGATGGTGTCAAGCGTGTGTGGCGGCAACCAGGTGAGGAGTATAAAGACAAGTGTGTCTTGCCTACAGTCAAGCATGGTGGTGGGAGTGTCATGGTCTGGGACTGCATGTGTGCTGCCGGCACTGGGGAGCTACAGATCATAAATGCCAACATGTAATGTGACATACTGAAGCAGAGCATGATCCCCTCCCTTTGGAGACTGGGCCGCAGGGCGGTATTCCAACACAAATACCCCAAACACACCTCCAAGATGAACACTGCCTTGCTAAAGAAGCCGAGAGTAAAGGTGACGAGAAAGGAAAAGACAAGGGAGAAAAGGGGGGGAGGGGAAGAAGAGGAAGAAGACAAGGGAGGAAAAGGGGGGGGGGAGAGGAAGAAGACAAGGGAGGAAAGGGGGGGGGGGAGAGGAAGAAGACAAGGGAGGAAAGGGGGGGGGAGAGGAAGAAGACAAGGGCGGAAAGGGGGGGGGAGAGGAAGAAGACAAGGGCGGAAAGGGGGGGGGAGAGGAAGAAGACAAGGGCGGAAAGGGGGGGGAGAGGAAGAAGACAAGGGAGGAAAGGGGGGGGGAGGAGAGGAAGAAGACACAGGAGGAAAAGGGGGAGAGGAAGAAGAAGAAGACACAGGAGGAAAGGGGGGGAGAGGAAGAAGACAAGGGAGGAAAAGGGGGAAAGGAAGAAGAAGACACAGGAGGAAAGGGGGGGAGAGGAAGAAGACAAGGGAGGAAAAGGGGGAAAGGAAGAAGAAGACACAGAGAGAAGGGGGAAAAGGGGTACAAGAAGAACACAGGAGGAAAGGGGGAAGAAACAAGGGAGGAAAAAGGGAAAATGACAAGGAGACTAGTAAAAAAAAAAAATGTGTATGGCTAACCCAAGTGAGAAGTAGCAGTTAATTAGCATTGGATCCAGAGGTTCTGCATATTTTGGAAAATAGACATAACATCACTTCCTAATTTAGTAAATTCTTCAGAATATTTGTTTTTTGATCTCAGTGAAATGGAAGGATGGGAACTTCCAGGCTGGAGCTATGACACACTTGGCTGCCGTGAGAATGGGAGCGATTACATTGAATTGAAAAGCTGTGCATGCTAATGGTTTTGTGTACAGGAGGGCCCCATAGGGGTTCTTAGTAAAGAAAACTCCAGAGACTGTATCCAACAGTTGATACTCCCGGGATCAGAATCTTCTGTTTGGCCATTCCCACCAGATGTGAAGGAATGTTCCTTCTGCTGAACACCGCTGAAAATACGTGGATGGACAGCTGGGAAGACGTTTAGAGATCTTCGTGGGAACCAAGTACCTGTGTAAAAATAATTTGTAGTTCACTTGCACTGCTAAGACATTTGACTGAACTTATGGATGCAAGTCAAATTTAAATCCAGCCATCTTCCATGATAGAAGACTTTATTTCCTGCGTGCGTGTGCGTGTACGTGTGTACACTGGGTCACATCAAGTAAAAACATGTACATGAAAGAGATGAGGCCAGTGCTCGTATACGGGAGTCCTTTTTGAAAGGTTTAGGTAAAGTTGGGTCGGAATAGTTCCAGATACCCAAGTTAATAAAATGCTTCATTTGAAGATACAGTAAAACCTTGGTTTGAGAGCGTTTTGCAAGACTAGCAAACATTTTTTAATACATTTTGACTTGATTTACAAGCAATGTCTTGATATACAAGTAGCGTCACACTCACAACGGAGTATAAAAAAGAAGAAGAGAGGAGCCTCTAAATGTAGCAATATGGTTACATTTAATGAAGGTACAACATTTAGCAACATATTGCTACACATAAGCCCCATACAACAAACTTGAAAATGAGCAGGTTTTCAAAAAAATCCAACCGTGTATACGCTCCATCGGACAAACTTTTTCAGTTTTCATCAGACAAATGTGTACAGAAGTCCATCAGACTTTAGTCCAAAGTACGATGACACATGCTCAGAACCAATGTTAAAATCAACCAACAATAGCAGAAGTTGACCAAAGGGTGGTGGTAAAGAGCAGAAAAGAGCTTAAAAAAATACGTAATTTGGGGAAAGTTTGTTGAAAAAGTCCTGCCGTGCGTATGCATACCAATTTCGGGGCCAACGCCCTTCAAACAAAAATCCATGGAAAAGTTTGTCTGAAGTCCGACCGTGTGTATGAGGTTTTAGAAGCGCCTCTCTTCTCTTTTATACTCTTGTAGCTCCTGCTGGATTTTGCTTCCAATCCCCTTGTGGAGGGACATTTTATGGTTATACAACTTATCAACATTGCTATAAGACCCCTTTTACACTGAGCCACCCATAGCGTCAGCAGTAAAACAGCGCTATTTTTACTGCCGACGCTATGGGCGGATTTGCGGGATTTCTGCCGCTATCGGGGTGCATTTAACCCCCTCTAGCGGCCGAGAAAGGGTTAAAACCACCCGCAATGCGTTGCTGAAGCAGCGATCCAAAGATGCGGCTAGCAGGAAGTTTTTTTTACCGTCCTGCTAGCACACCGCTCGGGCTCTCACACTGGAACAGATAACGCTACAGCGCCTGCAATATGCCCTCAGTGTGAAAGGCGTCTAATCTTTTTTTATGGACTATAAACTGAAGGACCTATAAATAAAATGGTTGTGGAACGAATCATTTGAGTTTTCATTCATTCTTATGGGGAAATTTGCTTTGATATACAAGCGCTTTGGATTACAAACACGTTTCCGGAACATATAATGCTCACAATCCAAGGTTTTACTGTATGTGAAAAAATTCTTGTGTTGGGTAAACAGAGGCAATCTTCGAGAAAAGAAAAAGGATTTAAAAAAAAGTTTTGATGCAATTTCATTTTTATGAAAATATACTAAAAAATTTCCTGCCATTTAATAAACATGAACTCCAAAATCATTTGATTATTCAAGATCAGGGGTCTCCAAACCTTTCAAACAAAGGGCCACTTTATTGTCCTTCAGACTTTAGGAGCGCCGGATTGTGGCCAGGGGGGGCAGAAAATGTCCAGAGCCCAGCATCAGTGAGAATAAATATGGCCTCAGGGATGGAGGAGGAGTATTACACCTATTAGTAGGAGGCATAGTATCCCATCATTGGTATTGGTGGAAGATATAGTGCCCCATTGTTGGTGTCAGTGGGATGAATAGTGCCTCATATCAGTGGGAGGAAGTGTGCCCCAATGGTCAGAGAAAGGCTGGCAAAGGGCCACATCTGGCCCTCGGGCCACAGTTTGGAGACCTCTGTTCTAGATGAAAGCAATGGCTTATAAACAAAAAACATATCTGTCTGTTACTTGTCAGAGGCAAAAAGAAAAGGTGACAGGGGTTTTAACCCTCCTATCTATAGTGGGGATCATTTTTGTGGGTTTGTATATACTTTGGGATCTATTTGGCGTTCTATGTTGTGAGAATGCACATAACGTGCGTTACTGCGTTGTAGTGCCATTTATTTTGAACAGCATCACAACACACTAATACAAGGATACTTTCCCACCCAGGGATTCAGAGCGGCCCTCACCTGAGCCGGCTCTTCATCGGACTTCAGGTTTCTGGCATCTTTATTATAGAAAGTCTGCTGCAAGTCCTAGCAACTTCACAGACTGCTTCCTACTGAGCATGTGCGGGGGGAAACACTACACTTTGTGAATGGTCCTGCAGCTTTCTGGGACCCAGAAAGCTGCAGGGAAAAGACTCCCGCTTGGAATGTCTAGGTGATCCGAGCGCAAGTGGGAGAAGGTACTTATCTGAAGGTGTTCGAGGTGGGGCAGCAAAATCAGAATTTCACATTTTGGGGCAAAGCTCTGCTTTAAAGGGGTGTTCCAGCCCTAAGTTGTGTTTATTAAAAGTCAGCAGCTACAAAAAGTGTAGCTGCTGGCTTTTAATAAACACTCACTTACCTGCTCCTGCGTTCCAGCGACGCGCCGACCGGGGCTCCGCTCCTCTCCCCCCCTGCCCGGCCGGCGTCTCCATCCTGACTGTGGGCACCCAGCCGTGACAGCCTTCGGCTTCACGGCCGGGCACCCACTGCGCATGCGCGAGCCGTACTGCGCATGCGTGCGCGGCGCGGCTCGCCGCTGATTGGAGAGGCGATCGCATGGGACCTGTCAGTGTCCCATGTGATCGCCTACAGGGAGGGGCTGGTGTAGGCGATTAAGGCTAAATCGCCTAACCAGCCCCTCGGCGGAAGCAGGAAGTGGGACAGGAAGTCCCACTCCTACTGAAGCCCCCACTCCCCCCCCAAAAAAATTACATGCCAAATGTGGCATGTATGGGGGTGAGGAGTGGAGTAAGCTAAGGTCGTTTTTTTGGGTGGAACACCCCTTTAAGTTAAATACTATATACATATTGTGAATATTCTTGACCGGTCCTCTTTCAGGAGAGCTGAACTTTTACTAAGAGCACCGGGAACCCACACTGACACATGACAACGAACCAGGGGCGGACTGACCATTCAGCAATCCCCGAAGGCCCCATGCCACTAGGCCCCCCCCCCCCCCCCCCCCCCCCCCCCCCATCAGGGTTGCCAGCCTCAGTAAAACCAGGGACAGTATGTAAAAGTCTGTGTTTTTTTACATCTGTCCCTGAAATGTCCTTTACCGACTACTAAAAAAAGATTATAACTGCCTCCGACGGAGGCTCTTTACCATGTGATCGTTGTGTCCAATCACGGCTGATCACGATGTAAACAGGAAGAGCCGTTGTTGGCTCTTCCTCACTCGCATCTGACAGACGTGAGTAGAGGAGAGCTGGTCGGCGGCTCTCCTGACGTAGGGTTTGCGCTTATTGTTTATCAGCGCAGCTCCCCTCGGATGCTCACACTGGAGCACCAGGATGTCGCCAGGACCACCAGGGAAGCACCCAACATGTGGATGGCCAGGTAAGACCCCATGGCCATCCACATGTACAAATGTATACAGAACATATGCCAAACAGTGCCCACAAATGGGCAATGACTGGCATCATGGCACAATTTGAGATGCCCAGCAATGCCACCCACCAGTGTCCATCAGTACCACCTATCAGTGCCGACCTATCAGTGCCCATCCATGCCATCTATCAGTGCCACCCATAAGTGCCCAGAAGAAAAGGTACTTATTTACAAAATAAATTAACAGAAATAACAAAGAAAAACATTTTGTTTCTCAAAATTTTCGCTCTTTTTTTATTTGTTGTGCAAAATATTTAAATCGCAGGGGTGATCAAATACCACCAAAAGAAAGCACTATCTGTTGGGAACAAAATGATAAAAATATGTTTGGGTACAGTGTAGCATGACCGTGCAATTGTCATTCAAATGGCGATAGCGCTGAAAGCTGAAAATTGGCCTGGGCAGGAAGGTGTATAAGTGCCTGGTATGGAAGTGGATAATCTATTGCCCGGGGGCCCCATAAGCTCCTATTGCCCGGGGGGCCCCGTGAGTTGTCAGTCCGCCCCTGCAACGAACGTCTCCCATCTGCAGACAGGAAGGGTTGAGTAACATCTACTACCTACATGGCGGAGGCAGCTGTGAGCTGCACTCTGCACACACTTTACAATTTCCATACTGCCAGCTCAGCAATAAATACAAAAATGTTCCCACTTCCCAGAACAATCCCAACTATCTCCAGTGTCAGAATCATAAATGAACAGCGAACGTGGCCTTGAAGTATGGATTTATTACCCAGGCTGCATTCAGCTCCAGTGACACAGATTCCTGGGGACACGCTAGTAAAGGTAGCCAGTCGGCATTGCTGAGAATGCTAGTTTACTGGCTGCCATGCAGGCCTTCGCATCACACCACCTGATCCTACGACATGGGCCATGGTCTACCCAGGTCAGAGAACACGCCAAGCGTGTATTTATCTGGGCAGTGACACATATATGGGCGATATATATATAGAGCAGTCATAAAACAGCACTATACTCTGTGCATGCGTCACGAGAAAACGTCCCCCTCCCCCATCCAGCTTATCTCCAGTCTATGATAACAGCAATACTGGGAGAAAGGTAAAGAACATAATGTCCATACTGGGGCCCAATATACCGAGATGTACACAGGAACCCCCCTTGTACCAACGATTAGGATTTGGGGCTCATAGGCAGCAAATGCTTTGTTTTTGGCCAATGCAAGCAAAAAAAAAGAAAAAGGGTGCATGAAGTGTAACATGAAGTAAAAGGTGGAGGGGGGGCTTGTTCACACCCGCTTCTGCATTACAATGACGTGGTTGGTGGGCAGTGTGCTCCGAACAGACCAGTGCACTGATATCGGCACAATCACACTTTATTTTCTCTCTCAAGTTTGTTTATATATATATATATATATATATATATATAAAAAAAAAAAGAAGATTATATACACTCACAAAAGTGCGCTTTTTGGGTCACATTTCCATGTTTCACAGGTGCATACTGGGATTTAGAAAGCGCACCGAAAACGCACCAAGGCTTGATTCACACCTATGCAGATTGCAGTTTGCATATTTTCGATACATGCTTTTCATCCATTGACGTCTATGGAACCCAAAAAAAAAAAAATGAAAAAAAAAAAAGTCCCTGGCCCTTTCCATAAAATGCACAGATGTGAACTACATCCATTGGAAACCTTGGTAAATGAACTGTAGTGCGTTTCTGCAAAACAATGCATAGGTGTGAACCAGGCCTAAAACCATGTTAGCAATGCAATATCAGTTGAAAAAAAAAAAAAAAAGCATGCCATATTTTCAAACGCACCGGTGTGAAAGGGCCCCAACATCAGCCCACTAAAATGCAACAGAACCACTGGCATCAAAAAATTCGGTGCATCTTAAAAAACATCCACATCAAGAAAAATTGCAATTCTATAAAGTCCCTCTTTGTCACTGCCATAGGTGTGCGTAGCCATTGGCATTAGGGTGTGCACCCCAAACATTAAACACACTCTACCAATCACTCACAATGTTCATTTAGAAAGGGAAGGGGCAGTTAAATGGCATATTTACTAGTCCCTTCCCCCATCACTCTAAAACATCCACAGCAACAACCGGTGGGAGAGGGGGGAAGCCGGAAGTGCTGTGGGGGGAAGAAGGGGTAGCCAGGTCAGTAGGGGAATCTGTTCTGCCTGGGCACACCTGGCACACCCTGTACGCACGCCTATGCTCGCTGCATAAAATAAGTAAAAAAAAAAAAAAGTTCACCCAAAAGTGGAAGCCCTGCTTATCTGCCTCCTCCCTGAACATTTTGGGTAATTGTTTTTGACAGGTATCCACCCCCACCACATTGAGATCACTCTGAAGTTTGGCCCCCCTCCTCCTTCCCCAGGCCATTCAGAAAGCGCAGCAGGGAACTGGCTGTGAAGTCGCTGTTGGTTTCCCTTACCGGCAATGGCGGTGGCAGCACCAAAGAGCTGATGGAAACATTAGCTGGGGTGCCGACATTGCTGGATTCCAGGACAGGTAAGTGTCCTAATATTAAAAAAGTCAGCAGCTACGGTATGTGCGCGGAACTCTGCTTTATATACAAATATGCATAAGGCCCCTTTCACACTGGGGCAGGGGCGGCGTTGGCAGTAAAGTGCCGCTATTTTTAGCGGCGCTTTACTGTCAATTTCGCTGCGTTGTTCGGCAGCTAGCGGGGCACTTTCAACTACCGCTTTGCCGGCGGTATAGCCGTGGTGCCCATTGATTTTAATGGGCAGGAGCGATATACACACCGCTCCAAAGATGCTGCTAGCAGGACTTTTTTTCCTGCTAGTGCAGCGCTCCAGAAGAGAGACAGCAGCGGCTGTTATTATGTATTATGTACCACACACTTCATCATCATTAAACATGTATGAAAAGAAATGTAACTGGATGACTTTGCATTATAAACACCTTCAATCGTTGCACTTGTGGTGTGCTGATCTCCTGCAGCCACTTTGTGTCTACATTCACTGCAGCAATGACAACATGGGGGGTATCCTGATGGTAACAACAGCGGGTCACGTCTGTCATTTATATTGAAATGCCTGTAGTCTCCGTCAGACAACACAAATAGGTGACAGAGCGTTGTCACCCTATAACAGGAGGTGCCTGAACAAGGACTTCAATGGCAGGATCAACAGGTAATGGAAAAATAACATTTAAATGATTGGAAGAGATTATTGATTGGGATTATATACTTGGGCAGGATTATATACTTGGGCAGGATTGCGCATTTTTTACAAAGCTTTATACATAACGCACAGTTGTGTACTCTATACTATTTTATAAAGTGAATGAGGCTGTGAGTTTCTCTCCTGCACTTGTTTTAGAAATGTCTACAGACCCCAAACCCAGCAAACCATACAGAGAGCCTAGGACGCGTCCCCAAACCCAGCACACCATACAGAGAGCCTAGAACACGTCCCCAAACCCAGCACACCATACAGAGAGCCTAGGATGCGTCCCCAAACCCAGCACACCATACAGAGAGCCTAGGATGCGTCCCCAAACCCAGCAAACCATACAGAGAGCCTAGGACGCGTCCCCAAACCCTGCACACCATACAGAGAGCCTAGAACACGTCCCCAAACCCAGCACACCATACAGAGAGCCTAGGATGCGTCCCCAAACCCAGCACACCATACAGAGAGCCTAGGATGCGTCCCCAAACCCAGCAAACCATACAGAGAGCCTAGGACGCGTCCCCAAACCCCAGCACACCATACAGAGAGCCTAGGACGCGTCCCCAAAGCCAGCACACCATACAGAGAGCCTAGGACGCGTCCCCAAAGCCAGCACACCATACAGAGAGCCTAGGACGCGTCCCCAAAGCCAGCACACCATACAGAGAGCCTAGGACGCGTCCCCAAACCCAGCACACCATACAGAGAGCCTAGGACACATCCCCAAAGCCAGCACACCATACAGAGTGCTTAGGACGCGTCCCCAAAGCCAGCACACCATACAGAGTGCTTAGGACGCGTCCTCAAAGCCAGCACACCATACAGAGAGCCTAGGACACGTCCCCAAAGCCAGCACACCATACAGAGAGCCTAGGACGCGTCCCCAAAGCCAGCACACCATACAGAGAGCCTAGGACACGTCCCCAAACCCAGCACACCATACAGAGAGCCTAGGACACGTCCCCAAAGCCAGCACACCATACAGAGTGCTTAGGACACGTCCCCAAAGCCAGCACACCATACAGAGTGCTTAGGACGCGTCCTCAAAGCCAGCACACCATACAGAGAGCCTAGGACACGTCCCCAAAGCCAGCACACCATACAGAGAGCCTAGGACACGTCCCCAAAGCCAGCATACCATGCAGAGAGCCTAGGACACGTCCCCAAAGCCAGCACACCATACAGAGAGCCTAGGATGCGTCCCCAAACCCAGCATACCATACAGAGAGCCTAGGACGCGTCCCCAAACCCAGCACACCATACAGAGAGCCTAGGACGCGTCCCCAAACCCAGCAAACCATACAGAGAGCCTAGGACACATCCCCAAACCCTGCACACCATACAGAGAGCCTAGGACACATCCCCAAACCCTGCACACCATACAGAGAGCCTAGGACGCGTCTCCAAAGCCAGCACACCATACAGAGAGCCTAGGATGCGTCCCCAAACCCAGCACACCATACAGAGAGCCTAGGACGCGTCCCCAAAGCCAGCACACCATACAGAGAGCCTAGGACGCGTCCCCAAAGCCAGCACACCATACAGAGAGCCTAGGACGCGTCCCCAAAGCCAGCACACCATACAGAGAGCCTAGGATGCGTCCCCAAAGCCAGCACACCATACAGAGAGCCTAGGACACGTCCCCAAAGCCAGCACACCATACAGAGAGCCTAGGACGTGTCTCCAAAGCCAGCACACCATACAGAGAGCCTAGGACGCGTCCCCAAAGCCAGCACACCATACAGAGAGCCTAGGACGCGTCCCCAAAGCCAGCACACCATACAGAGAGCCTAGGATGCGTCCCCAAACCCAGCACACCATACAGAGAGCCTAGGACACGTCCCCCCCTTACCTGTGGAAAGGTGAAAGTCTTCATATTATATGACATGTCCTCAGCTCTGACCCCACAAGACTTCTCTGCAATCCACAGGCAGGTCAGGTTTTCCAGATTTCTCCCCACAGCTGATCTAATTAGTTAGTCTACCTTACTAATGGGACACCTGTGCTGCCACCTGGACACCTATTTACATCATATAATGCAATGCACCGCACTGTGCATGGTTTCCTGTATTCAGCTTGATTCACACCAATGCGTTTTTTGGTGCATTTTGCATTCAGGGATTTTTTTTTACATGGGTTCCTATTGAACATGTTCACATCAATGCATTTTTGTGCCTCTGTGTTTTTGAAAAGGGTCGGGGACTTTTTACCCCGCAAGTACCCAGTAATAGAATTCAATGGGCACGCATCCAAGATGCAAGTACCATGATTTTGCCATGATTTGCGTTTTTTTTTATTTTTATCCTGTTTATAGCTGGTTGTTAACCACTTAAGGACCGCCTCCTGCACATTTACGTTGGCAGAATGGTACGGCTGGGCACATGCACGTACAGATACATCCTGTGTTAGTGCCCAGCCGTGGGTCGCGGGCGCGCTCCTGTGACCCAGTCCGAAGCTCCGCGACTCGCGGACCCGATCGCCGCTGAAGTTTTTGAGGTTTGTGAGGTTCGGCTTTGTTGCGGACAAGAAGGCCTGGCTCGCAGTCTCCCCTGTCATTCATCTCAAAGGTGTTCTATTGGGTTAAGGTCAGGACTCTGTGCAGGCCAGTCATGTTCCTCCGTCCCAAACTCACTCATCCATGTCTTTACAGACCTTGCTTTGTGCACTGCCAATCATGGTGCGCAATCATGTTGGAACAAGAAGGAGCCATCCTCAAACTGTTCCCACAAAGTTGGGAGCATGAAATTGTCCTAAATATCTTGGTATGCTGACACCTTAAAGTGAAGTTCCACCCATTTTTGTATGTTTGTCTGTGCTGCATGCCCTGATCTCATAGTGTTCAGAATGGACAATTTTTATTTATTATGTTGCTTGTAAATACCTTTATTTTGTAGTCCTTCATTACTTCCTCCTCCTTATTAGCCTAGGCTATTAAGTCACAAGGCTATTTGCAAGGGTTTATGGGATAGGCATCATGTTTCCCAGTAGTCCTTGCAAACCTGCCTGAAACCTATTACATTGCTTGTGCAGCACTGAGCATGTGCGAGATATGCAAAGCTGAAATCCAGGAAGTCATACAGTCTGGCTTCATGATGCCCACACTTAAGATGGCCACCTAAATGCTGTAACAACCTAACAAAACGGACCTTAGTTTACAGACTAACTTTACTAGAATACATTAAGCTTGTGTATTACAGGGGTATTTATATTTAAACAGTGAAATTGTGGGTGGAACTCCCCTTTAAGAGTTCCCTTCACTGGAACTAAGGGGCCAAGCCCAACCCCTGAAAAACATCACCACACCATAATCTCCCCTCCACCAAATGATTTGGACCAGTGCACAAAGCAAGGTCCATAAAGACATGGATGAGTAAGTTTGGGACGGAGGAACATGACGGCCTGCACAGAGTCCTGACCTTAACCCAATAGAACACCTTTGAGATGAATGACAGGGGAGACTGCGAGCCAGGCCTTCTTGTCTGCAACAAAGCCGAACCTCACAAATGCGCTTCTGGAAGAATGGTCAAACACTCCCATAGACACACTCCTAAACCTTCCCAAGTTGAAGTTGTTACAGCTTCAAAGGGAGGGCCAACTCAATATTGAACACTGGGACTAAGACGCCATTAAAGTTCATGTGTGTGTCCCAATACTTTTGGTAATATAGTGTGGATATTAAAATGGTGCATTTAGCTGTTTGCTTGGAGTTTTTAGAAAAAGCAGACATGTGACTATTATTCTCCGGTGTCAGACGTATCCTAGTGGCCTCCTCTGAGGCTTAGTTTGTGGGATTACACAATGATAAATCTTCCACTATTATGAGCTGTGAATGTTATTGCTAAACTTCCCTCTGCAGCCGAATGTTCATTTCAAATGTAAGTGAACTTTAATATTGAGAGATCAGCCGGGTCTAGACAGCATTTATATAAAAGTCCTAGAAAAGTTAATGTGAACCTCTATGGATACAGTAATATCCGGTGCACACTCTACTGTATCCGGAACTGGAAGATTCAGCAAAGCATGGGATTAGAATAGTAATTGGCTTCGATATTGTCTGACATACCAGGGCCAGATGCATACAGGAAAATTGCCCATTTGTCAAGTGAAGACTTTCTTCTGAATCCTCAATATTAAGGATTCTTCTCTGCATCTGTGTTTAGGAGGGGATACTGAGACAGGCTGCTGCAATGAACAATTAGGAGGTCTGCTTACTGTAATCATGTGATCAGTCCTTATGATGAAAGGCTCAGTGCAGCAAATTGGGATTGGATAGGGCAGGGCCGTCTTAATAGCATCATGGACCCCTGGGCAAAGTAATGCTCTGGGGCCCCTACAATGATGACGGGGCAGGTAAACAGACATCAAGTAGGTAGGAGGCAGACTGCCACCCCTGTGTATCCATCACTCTCAGTGCCATTATGGGGCCCCCAATTCCGGGGCAGTGTGGGTTCAAGGACCAGCTGCTTTGGGGAAAGTGCAGGGGCCCCTCATGCAGCTGGGGCCCCTGGGCAGTGCCTAGGTGTGCCCTCTCATTAAGACAGCACTAGGATATGGAATACCTTGTCTGCACCGGGCAATGCAAGGCATCAAGCAGGGAATGTTCATTTTGAGGGCAAATAAAGTGGTTGAAAGAAAGCAAAACACTATGTGATATTTAGTGCGACGTCTACCATAAGAGTTGGTCCAGGGGCGGGACTTTGACAGCGGAATTCTCCTCTCTGTTTGATCTGGCTGGCTTTCCTCTTCCTCCCCCTTCCCCAAAGCTTCCTGGCCAATCGCTGGGAGGAGAATCGGCTCCAAAAAGGCTGCATTGATGGGAACTGATGAGGCTGCATTGATGGGCAATGATGAGGCAGCATTGATGGGAGCTGATGAGGCTGTGATAGGCAGCATTAATGGGCACCGATAAAGTTGTTAATATTTATTTTTGTAACTTAATTCTACATAAACATTTAACAGTGTCTTTTTATGAGATAATTGATAAGGGCGTATTTTGGGATGAGGCAGGATAGGTGTTGTGTGGGGCAACTGGTGGGGAGTAACTCTTAAAGTGGAAGTAAACCCATCCATTATTATTATTATTATTTATCCATAAAACAATTTCACTTAAGGCACATGATGGAAATTTAACACATCCATTGGTTGTGTTCTCAACCAAACTGTCAAACCATCCAATGGCTGGTGTCATAACTGATCACATGTGCATCATCATGGCAGTTGTAGATTAAACAGCGGCAAAGATGGCAGCTTCCTTGGCTGAAAATGATAGGCGGGTTTACTTCCACCTTAAGGCCAGGCTAGTAGCTTAAAACTTGAAATTTTGAGCCCTGGTCTAAATAATCAAGCAGATAACTGTCCAGCATCTCTGGTGGCTCAGCAAGAAACACTGCCAGAGAGAGCGGAGGTTGCAGGTTCAGATCCGCCGGACCCTGACAGCATTGCCAGTCTATAGAGATGTGTGTTTCTATTGATGCACAGTGTAAGGAGATACAAGTCCAGACCAACATGGGTGACTCCATAGAATGCTGCAAGAGAAAGGAGCCACCCTGAAACAGCAATCATGGCATCAGCTTTAACTGGATAAAGCAAAGGTTAAAAGATAAAGAAGCTGCTGTGCAAACATAGATGTTTTGTAACTAGAAATGTAATAAGTTGCCAAAGATTCATTGAGCACTAGGGATACAGTAAGAGACAGAACAGCAAAACAGCCATCCTTGTTCATTTTAACTAAAACGTCAGACTCAGCTGTTCAATAAGGTACTTATCATTCCATTCTGTATGCTGCAGCTTGAGCTACAAGGCCTGTAGACAAAATGCTTTGTTTCAACAGGTTGTAAGTATAAAAAAGCTCCATATCCTGGTTTGAAATGAGGAATTCATATAGTAATATGCAATATTTTAAATCTACCTTAACCACTTAAGAACCGCCGCACGCCGATATATGTCGGCAGAATGGCACGGCTGGGCACAGGCACGTAAATAAACATCCCCTTTAAAAACCCAGCCATGGGTGGCGCGCGCATGCGACCCAGTCCAAAGCTTCGTGACCGCGTTTGCGGGCCCCGCGAATCCGATTGCTGCCGGTGTCCCGCGATCGGTCACAGGAGCTGAAGAACGCGGAGAGGTGAGTGTAAAAAAACCTTCCCCGTTCTTCACTGTGGCAATGCCAGTGATCGTCTGTTTCCTGATATAGGGAAAGACGATCACTGACGTCACACGTCCAGCCCCGCCCCCTGCAGTTAGAAACACACAAGAGGTCACACTTAACCCCAACAGCGCCCCCTAGTGGTTAACTCCTTCACTGCATTGTAATTTTCACAGTACACAATGCATTTTTATAGCACGTTTCGCTGTGAAAAAGACAATGGTCCCAAAAATGAGTCAAAATTGTCCGATATGTCCGCCATAATGTCGCAGTCACGAAAAAAAAAATCGCTGATCATTCTCTGCAAATGTGAAATATTTAAAAATCTTGCGGTAGAATATAATTTTGAGCGTTGAAGTAATTTCTTAATTTGTTAGTAGTGGCAGCTTCCAGATTCTGTCCCTGCTGTTGCGTCAAGTTGGTTTTTCAGCAGTTTTGAGCCAATTCGTTGCATTTGCATTGACAAGAAAATCAGTTTGAAGCCCTTAGGCCTCATTCATGTGTTAAATATATAACTTGGCTCATGCTGTATGTACTTACTATTGTTTGCAAGGCACTTGCCAGGAGTCAGATTCAACATCTGGGTGCCTGAAAACAATCAGACAGAGATGAAGTATGACTTAGCCAGGGATTTGTGTGACTTCATCACCTAAGAGGTGTACTTGCTGGTTCTGCATCATCACTTATGATAAAGACTCTACATCTAACAAACCACTGATAATAACCCTACAGATCTCAACATGTGTTATACAGTATGTGCAGTTTTTACAAGTGGGTTACTATAACCATAGGAATATGGTAGCTGCAGCCACTACAAGAAGCACAAGTGACATCTAGTGGTCATTTTAGATATGACACGGACAATTCAAAGAAACTCTTGAAAGTTTGGAAAACTCGTCAGCTCTGAAATTCCGTCTCTCAACACAGCTCTCCAAATATACAATATCTCACAAAAGTGAGTACACCCCTCACATTTTTCGAATATTGTATTATAACTTTTCATGTGAGAACACTGAAGAAATGACACTTTGCTACAATCAGGGGCGGACTGACAACTCATGGGGCCCCCGGGCTTACAGATGGCCTCCAAGCCAGGTAGCAGTACAGAGGCGGGGCAGCTAAAATCTCGGGATTTTCACATCAAAAGCATGAAGGTTTTGGACATATCAGGGACAGATGTAAAAAAAAACACACAGATTTTGACATACTGTGCCTGGTTTTAATGAGCCTGGCAAGCCTAATGGGGCCACCTAGTGGCATGGGGCCCTCGGACAGTGCCCGAGTTCCTCAATGGTCAGTCCACCCTGGCTACAATGTAAAGTAGTGAGTGTACAGCTTGTATAACAGTGTAGATTTTCTGTCCCCTCAAAATAACACACAGTTATTAATGTCTTAACCGCTGGCAACAAAAATGAGTACACTGGGCTGCGGGAATGAAGCTGTGCGAGTTCAGCTGAACTTGCGCAATTTCACTCCCACTTGCCAGTCCCAATTTCAGCTGCGATTAGAGACATCTGTGAGGTCAAATCACTGGTCAAAATTGCAAAAAGTAGTACAGAAACAACTTTTTGAAATCGGTGCAGCACCGCAGATGTGGCATTGCACCGATTAGGACGGTGCCATTGTCGGCAAATGCCGCCGATTTGACATGTCAAATCGCACCAGTGTGAACCAGGGCTTAGTGAAAATGTCAAAATTGGGCCCCATTAGCCATTTCCCACCCCAGTGTCATTTAAATTGTTAGTGTTACATTGTTCTCAGGTGTGAATGAGGAGCAGGTGTGTTAAATTTGGTGTTATTGCTTTCGCTCTCTCATTCTGGTCACTGGAAGTTCAACATGGCACGGGACTCTCTGAGGATCTCTATATAAAGATGGCCCAGGCTATAAGATTGCCAAGACCCTGAAGCTGAGCTGCAGCACGGTGGCCAAGACCATACAGCAGTTAAACAGGACCGAATCCACTCAGAACATGCCTGTTTCACTGAGTGCACGTGCTCAGCGTCATACCCAGAGGTTATCTTTGGGAAATAGACATACGAGTGCTGTCAGCATTTCTGCAGAGGTTGAAGGGGTGGGGGGTCAGCCTGTCAGTGCTCAGACCATATGCCGCACACTGCATCAAATTGGTCTGCATGGCTGTCGTCCCAGAAGGAAGCCTCTCCTAAAGATGATGTACAAGAAAGCCTGCAAACAGTTTGCTGAAGACAAGCAGACTAAGGACATGGATTTCTGGAACCATATCCTGTGGTCTGATGAGACCAAGATAAACGTATTTGGTTCAGATGGTGACAAGTGTGTGGGGGCAACCAGGCGAGGAGAACAAAGACCAAGTCTGTCTTGCCTACAGTCAAGTATAGTGGTGGGAGTGTCATGGTCTGGGGCTGCATGAGTGCTACTGGCACTGGGTAGCTACAGATCATTGATTGGATGATAGAAACCAGCAAACCTTTCCCTCATTTCAGTGCCTCCTCTTAGATGTTGAGCTACATTTGCCTTTAGTAAGTCGACCTCATTATCTGTGGGTATGGCATTTAGTATTTCTCAGTTTAAAATGGCCGATTATGAGGAATTCTCCTTTTTATTTCTATACAATAATAAATTCTATTGTATATTTAAATATAATAATAATTTTCATGTATGAACTCACCAGGTGCCAGGGCCTAGAAATTCCACTCCACAGGACAGTTACGTCCTTAGATGAATGAAGTGCTGTAGAAAACATTATTCATGTATGTTCTTAATTTTCATGTATTAGGGTCCTATCTGTCTATTTCCAATTGTTTCTTTTTCACTGGACATACATACGGGCATGTGCACTAAATCAGGGATCCTAAACTACGGCCCTCCAGCTGTGGTAGAACTACACATCCCATGAGGCATTGTAACACACTGCCATTCACAGACATGATGGGAATTGTAGTTCCTGAACAACTGGAGGGCCGTAGTTTGAAGACCCCTGCACTAAATCATTAAGCCCTGGTCACACTTTAATTTTAAATGGGCTCAAATCCCACTGAATTGCAGCAAAGACGTGCCTTTTTTTTAAACGCACTGCAACAAAAACAACCATACGATACGGTGCAAGCAAACCAAACTGCATTTGCGATCCATCTGGGGTGTCGTTAACTTTGTATTGACACCCACATCAGATTGCAAACACAATGCGGTGCAGGAAACATGTAGCGTTTCCCGAAAATGCAGATGTGTGAATCGGGGCTAAAGGAGTTTCATGGTCACAGCATACACTTTCATGTTAGAACATCAGCACAGTAATAACAATACAAAGAAAAGACAATATTGACAATCTAGTATAAGCTTACTTGAAAAATCTCTTTGTGTTTCAAGTTCTGCCTGTCATCTGGCCATCCCTTCTCCGAACGATTTGCAGCTTCTTCTGTTTAATTTCTAAGGACTACATATCCCATGGTACCTTGTTGTCTGCAAGCTCTGATTACTGCACTGACTCGGCCTCCTCCCAGCACCTCTGTAGTTCAGATGGCAGGCTCTGTTAAATGTGTGGCACAGCACTGCCTACTCACAGAGCATAGTGACTGCATGTCACAGAATTCAAGGCAGTAACTGTGTAGGGATCTTCACAAAGTATGTTTACAGACTTAAAGATCACTCAGATTGATAGATGTAGGCTGGAAATAATTGAAATACAATGTGGAAATTAATAAATGTTTTTTACATTTGACCATAGATACATTTTAATGTGTATGTATAGCCAATAATGTCATTTTGGTTTGGAGTAGGGAATGAAATAGGGCAGGGGTATCCAAACTTTTTTGAAAAAGGGCCAGATTTGATAAAGTGAACATGCGCGATGGCTTACCATTTTGCCTGACATTCTTTGAACCATTAAAATTCAGTCAAAGTGTGTTCGTCCGAGCACTAATACACTGCACAAGAAGAATTCTCCTGCCTTTGTGGCTGTGTGTGGTGAAGAGATAAGCTTGGGAGTGTTATTTGGCTATAACATATTTATCTTCACTTTAAGAGGGAAGTGTCAGGGAAACACTTAAATTTGAAATAAGAAACTGTGAAGCAAAATAAGGGTCAGTGCCCATCAATGCAGCCTAATCAGTGCCCATCTGCAAAGTCAAACCCACCGTTTCCATGAATGCAGTCTTAACATTGTCATGTCTTACCATTGCCAGGAATGCAGCACCCCCATTGCCATAAATGCAGACTTACCATTGCCATCAGTGCAGCCCGATTGATGCCCATCTGCAACCTCAGATGGGACAGGGAGGGGGCGGGACGAGCACCAACAGATTACATTCAGTAGAATCAGTTTTCTCGTGGCCTCTTTAATACAAAGTCCCGTCTCTTATGATGGACAGTCGTACAATGGCAGTGTGGGACTTCCTATTACGGAGGCCACTGTGCCACTCGTCCTGCCTGTCCCCTCCAAGGCAGCCAGCATACATATATATATATGTTGTGGCCCCCGGCACTCAAGGGTTCGTTGGTGCCCATAAAAGATATACATGTCCAAATTTCCAGGCGGGCTGCTCAAAACCGGAAAGCGATTGGCCCGCGGGCCAGACTTTGGACATGTCTGGAATAGGGGTATATAATACACTAGAGCAGGGGTGTGAGAGGTGAGGGCTACATGAAATAACCTGGAGATTCGGCCCGCAGGCCTTGTGTTTGACGCCTGTGCACTAGAGAATATAATAGAGTTATTGCTTTGTGTGTGCCCCATTGGGAGATTTCCCTTCACTTCCTGTCCCAGAGACACAACAGAAAGCAAGAGGAAATCTCTACAAAGTGGAGGGCATTCACTTCTTAGTTATTTGCAGGTACAGGTGTCCCCATTGGAGAATTTACCTAGTTGGGAAACAGACAAAAACATGACTTTACCAACTCTATCCAAAAATACAGTGCATGCATAGTTTTTTTTAATAACCATCATAACAATCCATTCCTGTGGATCAAATAAATCAGACAACAAAGGATATTTTATTATGTGTAGGGATATGCAAACCCAGAAAAACAACCACATCCATTTCTTAAATAGAAATCTAGTTTTATTGAGATTAATACAAACTGGTTTCCACAACACTGTGTATGATACACGGCTGCCAGAGAGGGGTGCGGGTCACCTAAAGTGTCAATCACAAAGGGGCAGCCTAAAATCACTGCTGCAACAGTCCATCGCCAAAAGGGAAAGGGGTAGGAAAGTTCAGATTGTATACAATATATGGGGCACATCTCGGAGCCGTCATCTGCTGGGGGGGGGGAGTACAAGCCTCAGTGGGGTGTGATGAGTCTTTTCAGATCCTCGGCAGGTGGAAGGCCTCAGGTAGCCAATAATATAAGGAGATATACATATTAAAAAATACGACAAAAAAGGACCTCATTCGTCAAAGTGATGGTGAACCTTGTTTTGGAACTACATTTCCCATGATGCTCAACTACAATGCAGAGTGAATGAGCATCATGGAAAATATAGTCCCAAAACTTCTGGGGTGCCAAGGTTCGCCATCACTGTCCTAAAGCAACCAGTCTCCCTTAATGGGAGATTGAAATGCAGAATTCGAGCAACGTAAACTGTCTTTTGGACGCTTTGATCATCTCGGCCCCGTTCCTGTTGGGTGACAGCCGTACTTTTACCAATAAGGGAGGAGATACTGTACAATACAAAGTGCATAGAGCAGTACTGAGTAGAAAACGAACCGTTACCACAATTTGCCACACAGTGCTTGTAGCTGCCGGTCACGTATATACAAGAGATGAAGGATATCCCCCCTCTGTAAAAGTACAGCCAAATTCTAGAGTCATAATTTTAAATAAAAATCTAAAAAAAATTAAATCTAAGCTACGTTGACAAACAATTCACACAAAACCAAAATATACAGGAAAATAATTCGGAGTCCACAGATAACAATTTTCAGTGCTCTCACCTATAATCCCTAAACTGTGTTGTACATTTTGGTTTGTGTGGGAATGTTCTAAAAAATGTTCTATTAAAAAGATGAAGTTATAGAATGAGAAACCACAGACTTCATTGAACAAGAGAGAAGTATCTGTGCTGTCCTCAGGAAAATGGCGGGATGGGATTGGCTGGTAGAGGGAGCACAGACAGTTCTCATGACTTGGTAAATGAGGTCTTCTGTCAGTCTGAAGATCATTTGATGAGATTATGACACCAATAAGCTGCAGGCACTGAGGCAACCAAGCAAGGTCCAGCTGTGTTCCTATCCTGAGTGAAGCCATGGTTTTCCAGAAGCTGCTTACTAGGTGACATCACAAGACCTCAGAGAGCCGATAGGCTGCACAAGGAGGTTACTATAGTATGGTTATCACTCTAGCTCACCATGTCTGGCTGCCGGAGGTGGTCACTATAGTATGGTTATCACTCTAGCTCACCATGTCTGGCTGCCGGAGGTGGTCACTATAGTATGGTTATCACTCTAGCTCACCATGTCTGGCTGCCGGAGGTGGTCACTATAGTATGGTTATCACTCTAGCTCACCATGTCTGGCTGCCGGGTGGTGGTCACTATAGTACGGTTATCACTCTAGCTCACCATGTCTGGCTGCCGGAGGTGGTCACTATAGTACGGTTATCACTCTAGCTCACCATGTCTGGCTGCCGGGGGGTGGTCACTATAGTACGGTTATCACTCCAGGTCACCATGTCTGGCTGCAGAAGGTGGTCACTATAGTGTTGTTATCACTCCAGCTCACCATGTCTGGCTGCAGGAGGAGGTCACTATAGTATGGTTCTCACTCTAGCTCACCATGTCTGGCTGCAGGAGGTGGTCACTATAGTGTGGTTACAACTCCAGGTCACTATGTCTGGCTACAGGAGGAGGTCACTATAGTATGGTTATCACTCCAGGTGACCATGTGTGGTTGCAGGAGGAGGTCACTATATAGTGTTATAACTCCAGGTCACCATGTCTGGCTGCAGGAAGAGGTCACTATAGTATGGTTATCACTCCAGGTCACCATAGGTGGCTGCAGGAGGAGGTTACTATAAGGTGGTTATCACTCCAATGACCATGTCTGGCTGCAGAAGGTCACTATAGTGTTCTCATCACCCCAGCTCACCATGTTTGCTGGTACCAGTAAACCTAAAGGTGTAAACGCCTAAAATGATAACTTGCTGCAAGAGTTAAAATTATGAGGCCAATCAGAACCAAGCTGGCTTGCTACCGTTTGGTAGACCTACACTGTGTACTTGCAACTCAACGTCCATAGCAGTGGTCTGCAAACTGTGGCCGAGGGCCGGATGTGGCCCCTTTGCCTTTATCTGGCCCCTGGACCCCCAATAGTGGGGCAAAACTCCTGGCAAGGACACCAAGGATTGGGTAGAATTTCTGATTAAGTACTATTCCTCCCAGTAATGCCAACGATCAGGCACTATTCCTTCTCCTACTGACCACAGGCTCTATGTTCCTGACTACCAACCCTGAGGCAATGTTTTATCTCTCTGATGCTGGGCCCGGGACATTTTCTACCCCCACTGGCCACAATCTGGCCCCCCTAAAGTGTGAAGGACAGTAAACTGGCCCTTTGTTTGAAAAGTTTGGAGACCCCTGGTGTATATGTATAAAATGCTGTACAAATACCAGAGGTGGGTTTAGATACAGGGAAGTCAGTTCCAAGAAAGGGATACACACACAGCGCTTCAGTAGTACAGGATATACCCTGCAGTATGGGTATGACTATACAGAAGTCTGGCAATTTCTATAAAGTGTCTAGACTGCAAATATGCTGTCAGGTCACCTTTCAGGGCCTTCAGTGGTGGTCCCAGATCCACCTTCAGTTGGAGAAGCGATCCTCCACTATATACGGGGTAGAAGTTTATATTGGGTGGCTAGACCAACCACAACCCACCTACATCTGAACGGAAAACATTTTTTTCCAGTGAATTATTTTTGTTTTTATATATAAAAGTTTTCAGTGTATAAATGAATGTGTAATACTGTATTAACAGTGCCATACCACTAACAGAACCAGAGTCTCCTTCTCTCTATCACATTAACATGCAAGGACTTGTGCCAACATAACACATTTCTGTGCACACTTGGCTCTGACACATACCCACACACTGGTCAACAGAGAAGCAGGTAACAGGAATAATGTGACATAAGCTTTCAGTTGTGCTTCCCCACAATGCAAACTTGTACCGATCCCCCATTTACCTCCTTTGCCATTTACCGCACCTAGCATGGGTCTCTCCAGGACCTCTCCATGGTTTAGTTTTCATCTATGTGCTGCCTTTTAAAAAAAAAAAATCCTCCTTGCTGCAGGTTACAGAAAAACACCATCAGCCTGTAAAATGCACTGAACCCGTTGTCTTATGTGCTTTGCAAATGCAGACAGCGGGAAAAGCTTCTTTACTCTGCTAAATCCTATTAAATTGCACACAAAAAATGTAATAGATGCTAAAAAAATGCATAAAGATGCATACATTTAAACATGCTGCTTAAAAGATAGAAGTGCTTCTTTTTCTCCGTGAACCCGTCTACAATACCGTTATGAAGCAGGCACCACAGGCTGAACAGGCACCTCCTGCTATTCAATGTAGCCACCCGCCAGTATTTTTACTGCCAGCCAGTAAAAAACAGGCACTTCTCTTCTGCCAGTAACAGAAAAATGTTGCCAATAAAAAATATGGCTGTGATGCTCGGCTTGGAACTGCACATGCACAGTTCTGGTCTGTGCTGCAGACAGTATCAGGAAAAAAATGCAATATTTGGGACTTTAAATGAGACGCAAGGGAGGGTTTGCATCTCTGTCCCTAAATTGCTATGCAAAAAAAAGAAGGGGGAGGGTGGGACTTTGAATGAGGTGCGTGGGGTAGAGCTCATGCAACGTCCCACCCTCCCCTCTTCTTTTTTTTGTGCTGCAGATAGTGCCACCCATGACGCTAATGCCATAATGTATGTGCTGCCTGCAGAGACAGTGCCACCCATGATACCAATGGCATTATGCCATTGGCAGCACTGTCTGCAGCACAATATGGCATTAGCAGCATGGGTGGCACTGTCCGCAGGCAGCACATGCGTTATGACATTAGCGTCATGGGTGGCACTGTCCACAGGCAGCACATTACGGCATTGGCGGCACTGTCTGCAGGTAGCACATGGGTTATGGCCTACAGAGACAGTGCCACCCATGACGCTAATGCCATAATGTATGTGCTGCCTGCAGAGACAGTGCCATCCATGCTACCAATGGCTTTATGCCATTGGCGGCATGGGTGGCACTGCCTGCAGCACAATATGTCATTAGCAGCATGGGTTGCACTGTCCGCAGGCAGCACATGCGTTATGACATTAGTGTCATGGGTGGCACTGTCTGCAGCACATTACGGCATTGGCAGCATGGGTGGCACTGTCTGCAGATAGCACATGCGTTATGGCCTGCAGAGACTGTGCCACCCATGCTGCCAATGCGTAATGTGCTGCAGACAGTGCCACCCATGCCATATTGTGCTGCAGACAGTGCCCAAAATGCTCCCAACGGCATTATGCCACGATTGGTGGCATGGGTGGAACTGTCTGCAGCACAATATGGCATCTGGGGAGGGGCCAGGGGTGGAGCTGAAGGGGGCCCCGTCAGGTAGGCTGTACGGGGCCCCATGATTTCTATCAGCGGCCTTGGCTATAAAGCCTGCTTCAAGCTCCCGGTGCCAGTTTCATAACCCAACATGATATATACAGATACAGGTCACCTGCAGAGTACATTTTTTAAAAGGCCACACGTGTGTGTTTCTTAATCGACCGATTATACCGTCTCCCCCAACCCACCCACTAGTATGTGGGCGCTCATTTGTGAATAATTACAAGTTCAATGCACAGAAAATGAGCTACACATAATAATATTAATAAATAGAAAACATACAAAGAAAATCTGGTTTTCCTGGTGCCTTGCAGTGATTTTTCTAACATGTGAAAATGCTCCGCCATACACGATTAGGATTTTGATCGATCATTCAATGGTATTTCTAAAAATTCATTTGTCAGATCGCTCGATGACGCCATCATTGACAAATGTTGGTTAAAAACAGAAAAAAATACAGTATTTATAATATTTATACATGAGCCCATAGGGTTCTAGAGGACTGTACTACAGTATAATTTGAAATCTACTTATGCATTATACTTATTACACAAACCTTTGTTTGCATACTATTACATTTATCATCATTTAAACCAATGGTCTCCAAACCGTGGCCTGGGGCTTGCAGCGGCCCTTTGTTTGCCTTTACCTGGCTCCTTGGGATGGGTTCGTTTTCCTTCCGCTAAAACCAATGATGGAGCACTTTTCCTCCCACTGACACCAATGATGGGTCACTATTCCTCCCACTGACACCAACGGTGGGTCACTATTCCTCCCACTAAAACCAATGGATTGGGAACCAATTCCACCCAATTAAACCAATGATGGGGGAACTATTCCTCACATTAAAACCACTGTTGGGCACTAAAGCTCCCACTAAAACCAATAGATAGGGCACTATTCCACCCAATCAAACCAATGATGGGACACTATTCCTCCCACTAAAACCAATGGATGGGGCAATGTTC
This sequence comes from Rana kukunoris, assembly GCA_029574335.1. Taxonomy (NCBI): domain Eukaryota; kingdom Metazoa; phylum Chordata; class Amphibia; order Anura; family Ranidae; genus Rana; species Rana kukunoris. Next base: position 20,139,983 of record CM056060.1, on the reverse strand, counting down.
CTTCCACTAAAACCAATGGATAGGGCATTATTCCACCCAATCAAACCACTGTTGGGCACTATAGCCCCCACTAAAACCAATGATGGGGGCACTATTTCTCCCACTAAAACCAATGATGGGGGCACTATTCCTCCCATTGATACCAATGATGGGGCAAGATTCCTCCTACTAAAACCAGTGATGGGGCATCATTTATTCCCACTGAGGCCTTTTCTACTTCCACTGGCCGCAGTTCGGCCTTCCTAAAGCTTGAAGGACCGTAAACTGGCCCTTTGTTTAGAAAGTCTGGAGACCCCTGGTTCAAATGAACGAACATTCATTACAACAAAAGTTGGACTTCTAAATGGACATGCGCATTACAATAATAAAAAAAAAATCCTGACTGATGACTGCATACTCTTTTAAAACTTGATGCTCAATACAGTCGAAAATCTGTTTTATTCCTCTCAACTTAAGAAAAACAGAACAAAGGTTTAGAAAACGATCGCTTTCGAACACAATTCTAATCGTGTATGGCTCGCTGCAGAGTATCTGAAGTAATAACGTATGCCAACCTTTGCAGTCTGATTGACAAGAGGCACTAGTATGTCAGTGTGTTAACCAAAGGCCATCAATATTATTACCGGTCGGCAAAATCCATGTATATGTCCTTCATGGACTTTCCTCTCACAGTTTAGTAAGTAAAATGACATTTAAGACGTTTGCGTTTAAACACCACCGGCATAACCTGGCCTCTATGTAAGAGCGGGCATCCTCTGGTGCCATTCAGTCCATACTGTATTTACTGAAACCAGCACTAAAGCCATTTCACCATAGCTATGTGCTATTATTTATAGTCCTTTAAGACGGCGGTTCTCAATCCTGTCCTCAAGTACCCCCAACAGGCCATGTTTTGGGAATATCTCTAAAGCCTCGTACACACGATCGGATTTCCATTAGACAAATCCGTGGATTTTTGTCCAAAGGGCGTTGGCCGTGAACTTGTTTTGCATACAGACGGCAGAACTTTGTCAGCCAACATACACGAAACTACGTGGTTTATTAGCTCTTTACCGCCACCCTTTGGGCAACTTCTGCTAATGATTCAGAGCATGCGCGTTTTTACTCTGGATCTTAGTCCAACGGACTTGTGTACACACGATGGGATAATCCGACGGAACACATGTTGTTGGACAATTTGAAAGCATGGCTATCCAACATTTGTTGTTGGAAATTCCGACAACAATTGTCCAATAGAGCGTACAGACAGTCAGATTATCCAACAAAACCCTTCCATCACACAATTGCTGTCGGAATATCCGATCGTGTGTACGGGCCTTTAGATAAAACAGCTGTCCAAAATACCAATCTATTGACACCGATTTGAAGCACCTGTGCAAGATAAAGGAAAACATGGCGTGTTGGGGGTACTTAAAGGGGTTGTTCTTTCTTAAATAGATTCCTATACTTTAGTGCAGTCTTCCTTCACTTACCTCATCCTTCCATTTTTGCTTTTAAATGTCCTTATTTCTTCTGAGAAATCCTCACTTCCTGTTCTTCTGTCTGTAACTCCACACAGTAATGCAAGGCTTTCTCCCTGGTGTGGAGTGTCGTGATCGCCCCCTCCCCACTAACACAGCTCCTTTCTCTAGCTGCAACATAGAGAGCGTCCTGATTCTCCTGTAGTCCAAGAGAGGGGCGAGCACACACTCCACACCAGGGAGAAAGCCTCGCATTACTGTGTTTAGTTAAAGACAGAATAACAGGAAGTGAGGATTTCTCAGAAGAAAAAAGGACATTTAAAAGCAAAATGGAAGGATGAAACATTTAAAACCCATCTTTCAGATAACCTCAAAAAAAAAAAAAACAGCTAACAAAACTACCTTGTGTAGTGCCATATCCTCTTTATGGAGAAATCTGGGGTTTATTAGACCCCTGATCACTCCTCTGTCCTCCAAGGCCAGGTAAATGCAGAACCAATACTGGAAGTGATGAAATCTTCATCATTTAAGGCCTCAGTTTTCACAGAGGAGAGGGAGAAACGGATGTTCCTCTCCTCCTTTGTGCTTTGCAAATCCGACCAGATGGAATGGGAGAGCCTGGGAGAACAGGGGAGGGCTGTGGCTGAACGCAGCAGGGATATCGCTGCCATTGTCCATTAGCAAAGGTGCTGAAAAGGAGATCCTGCCTATGCTCGGGAGGAGGGAAAAAGAGACCCTCAGACCCTGGTAAGTGCCTTGCTGCCCAGCCGCTCAACAGCGCCCCCTTCATACGACGCCCATGGCACTTGCCATAGCTGCCATACCCTAAATACGCCACTGTGAAGGAGGACTGCACTAAGGTAAAGGAAGCTATATAGGGAAAAAAAATTGTACCTTTACAACCCCTTTAAAGCACCTGTGCAAGATAAAGGAAAAACTGAAAACATGGCCTTTTGGGGGTACTTAAGGACAGGGTTGAGGAACCACTGCTCCAAGATATCCCTGATGCAGTTTCTAAGAAATTGCAACCATAGGGATCACAACACTGCTCATGGGATCCCCATGGTTCTAACAGTCATACATGCATGGAGTATGTACATAGGTTGGGGAATGTGTGTGGTCTCTCGCAGAATTCTGAAACAAAAAATAAATAAAAAAAGCCCAAAATCAAAAAGAACTTTACTTTCTGTGCTTCAAGTGGCAGCCATGATGAAGGATAAGACACAGGTATGTACATGGCTTAGAAGATCAGCCAATTTACAAAAACAGCAGGTTTACCATCTTATCAGAATGTGGCGTCACGCTTTGCAGAGTCAGACTCCCCAAGTTGCATTATTTACAAGGAATGTGCTGAAAGAAATGTATATTATTGGCAAAAATGAATAAAAAAAAAATGGCCAGCTCAAATTTAACTGGCTTGCCACGGCTGAAACGGCTTTTGAATTAATTACAAGTTACAAAAAAATAAAAAGCCAACCAGTCCCTAATCGTAAAAGAAAAGAAACCGCGACTTGGGAAAAAAAAAATTAAAAATTCAACATCTTCCGATGTTTCATAAATGCGACCTCCCTCCCCCCTTACATGTACTCAAGCATAGGATTTTTTTTTTGTTTTAGTTAAAAAAATATATAAAATATATTCAAAAACATATTACAGAAGTAGATAGTGTACAATGCTCCAACTTATACAGGTATATACACAAACACACATTGGCTTATTATTATTACGTTTTGCAGTCATGGTGAAAGCCCTTGGATTGAGGACTGATTTTTACGATGCATGAGGTTAAAGACTTTTCTAGGTGGTCAAGTGCTCAGGCGTTATCGTATTGTAGCGGCATGCAATATCGGGGGGATTTCCTTTTTTTAATAGAAAGTAGATTTAGTGCAGAACTCGACCCAAAACAGATGAAAGCGACTTCTGTGGAGTGGGGCCGATTTTGGTCCTCTGGAGGGTAAGCTTAACGATTGTTCACAGCAGACGCGTCATCGCGTACCGCAACGTATGTCAAGGTGTGGCGTCACAACGCAACATAGCGTATGCTTATCACTGTTGAAAAGTCACCACCCCCTTTTTTGCAACACAACAGAAGGTCTGTGGCCGAATGTGTTCGCTCGAATCTGCCACGTCATTTGGCTTTGCGACAAAGTCCATATGGAATATGTGATGCCGTGCAACTTATTATTTTGCCAAGGCTTCCTTTAAAGAGGACCTTACATTAAGGCTACTTTCACGCTGAAGTGCTGGCGGTAAAGCGCCGCTATTTTTAGCGGCATTTTACAGTTGTGTTTGCCTCGATTTTCAGCCGCTAGCGTTGCGGTTTAACAACCGCTATCGGCCAAAAAGGCGTGCAAAAACGCCACTTTGCGGCGTTTTGCAGGCGGGTTAGAGGCGTAACCCCATTGTTTTCAATGAGCAGGGGCACTATAGGAGCGGTATTTTTGCCTAAAATATGCGGCTGGCAGGACTTTTTTTTAGTGTCCCGCCAGCTCAACGTTCCAGTGTGAAAGCCCTCAGGCTTTCACACTGGATAGAAAGGAGCGGCTCTTTCAGGGTGCATTGCAGGCGCTATTTTTAGCGCAATAGTGCCTGCAAAGTGCCTCAGCGTGAAAGCAGCCTTAGACTGCTTTAAAGCTCCGTTCACACCTGAGCGCATTGTTTTCTAGCAGAAAGTCGTGCGATTTTTCCAGCGATTTTGTACAGGTCAAAAGGGCCCCAATGTAAAAAATAAAATAAAAAAATGCCTGTAATCTGCTAAAAGTTCCTGTACTCTTGAGCGACTGGAGTTTTGCTTTAGGTGACAGAACGCTCAGATGTGAACAGGGGCCATAGAAATAAATAGGATTGGTCTTGTTGGGAATTTTTTAGAGCGGAAGCTTAGAGCAGAAAAATGTCCAAAAACGCCTAGATGCGAACGGAGCCTAAAGAAATCGTCACTGCGATCCTAAATTATTCCATTTTGTGATTAAAAAAAAAAAATCTGTGAATTCTCTTCCTTGCAGCTGAGCATAAATTTTGTCCTGAATTAGGGGCAACACCCCCTCTTTTCTATACACTTTAAGACTGATCTATCATTAAAGTGGTTAAAAGTATATATATTTTTTTTTACCTTAATGCATTCCACTTTCTGGGCGCCGCCCCCTCCCTTAATACCTACCTGATCAATCCAGCGCTGTGCCTGGCTGCATCTGTTCTTTCCCCAAGAGCAGTGGGTACCATTGGTTCCTGCTGCTGTCAGTCTAGTCCTTTGAGGAGGAAGTGCTGAGCCACACTGTGTGTGTCTATAGATGCACAAAAGTTTGGCTCAGGAGTGAGCCTCTAGGTGCGCCACCCCATGGGAAGTTGCTTTTTATGGCGGTGTACCAATAAGAGGAGGAGCGGAGAACACCAACACGGGGCCCAGGAAGAGGAGGTTCAGGGCTGCTCTGAGCAATACTATTGCACAGACTAGGTAAGTTTATCATTGTTGTTATTTTAGGAGAAATAATATATATATAGCTCTTACCACCTGGAGAGCAAAGCAGACTGTCAGGGGTCAGTACTGAGATTTCTGTGTTACACCCACACACGAGGTAAAATACACCTAATATTATGTCCATTCTATCTAGCTGATTCAGCAGAAAGCATGCAAGCAGTGCTGGATTTTCTTGTTAGAAACCCCAGAATCCCTTTTAAGCAGAGTGCCACAAATGCAATCTCTATGAACTGTTTATTTTTAATAATAAATATTTTATACACATAATAAAAAAATTATACAAAACAGTTCCTAAATCTGTAAAAAAAATAAAATTGGAAAAAAAAAAAAAACATAGTTCCCCCCTTTAAAAAAAAAAAAAGCAAATACTGCCAAATCTGAATGTACTAGAAAGTATTGGTGCCACTGGCTTGCCATATAATTCTGGCAGTCCCAATAAAACATTCACTGAGCACACAGAGAGGTTCCTCATTTTTCTGTTTCATGCAAGCCTCACTGGCTCTGAATGTTAGGTAAGACTTTATACAATGGGATCTATGTGTAAAAGACGGATGACCTCACATATCACATAGCAGGAACTATCAGCCCTGGGATGTCTTATTAGTTCAGCACCTCTTCAATGCCGTAAAACATGGGTGCTCAACCTGTGGCCCTCCAGCTGTTGAAAAACTAGTCCCATGAGGCATTGCAAGGCTGTCAATTAAACAAGCATGACTCCCAAAGGCAGAAGAATGATGGGACTTGTAGTTCCGCAACAGTTGGGGGGCCGCAGGTTGAGCACCTGTGCCGTAAAGGATGAAAGGGGCGTGGTTGGACTTTTCAATGTGATTAAGCTTCGAAATATTGGAATTGTAACTTGTGCCCCCCTGTGCATTCTACCCTTTACCTGTTACCCCAGCAGGAGGCAAGTCATGGTGTGATAGACACAGAGCACCTCAATGTCATGCCAAACACTTGTATGACCTAAACTCCTTACAGCTGCCAAGAAAGCATGCAACTGTACAAAGAGTAAAGGGGGTGGGGCTAAACTGCTACAGGGGGTGGGGCTGTGCAATAAACCCATTAGGCATTGCTCACATACAGTTGTTTTTTGGTGCAACAGTCCAGTGCTTAAAGCTGAGTTCCACCCAAAAATGGAACTTCCGCTTTTTTGGAATCCCCCCAGTGTCACATTTGGCACCTTTCAGGGGGAGGGGGGCAGATACTCGTGTAATCCAGGTATTTGCTCCCACTTACGTGCATAGGTCACCGCAGCGACTTACGCCACGTCCGTCGCCTACTCCGCCGTTTTCTGGGAGACACACAGGTCCTAGAAGACAGCAGGGACCAGTGGGATCGCGCATTGCGCAGTAGGAAACCAGGAAGTGAAGCTGCTTCCTTCGCCTACTCCATTCGTATCCCCCCCCCCCTGCTGTTTTCTGGGAGACACACAGGTCCTAGAAGACAGCAGGGACCAGTGGGATCGCGTATGCGCGGTAGGGAACCAGGAAGTGAAGCTGCGTCCTTCGCCTACTCCATCCGTATCCCCCCCCTGCTGTTTTCTGGGAGACACACAGGTCCTAGAAGACAGCTGGGATCGCGTATGCACAGGAAGGAACCAGGAAGTGAAGCCACAAGGCTTCCCTTTCTGATTCCCTTACGGAAGAAGGCATCGCCTCCACCTAAGAACCGAGGTACAGATCGGTTTCGGGTGCCGATATCGTAGGCGCCCAGGACAGGTAAGTGTCCATACATTAAAAGTCAGCAGCTGCAAGACTTTTTTTTTTTTTTGGCAGAACTCCACTTTAAAGCAAAAAACAAAACAAAAAAACATTTAACAGTTTAAAGAAAACAGTTATATTACAGGCATGCAGGGAATGCCACCTGTCATTTTTGCTTGTGCTCTTAACCAAACTGTCAAACCATCAAATGTCTGGTGTCATAACTGATCACATGTACAGCACTGTGGCAGTTGCAGAGGCGAAGATGGCAGCTCCCTTGGCTGAAAAGGATAGGAGGGTTTAGTTCCACTGTAACTGCACAGGGTTTAGTTCTGCTTTACATGTGGTTACAGGCAGTGAAAGAATTCAATGGGGGGGGGGGGGTGAGTTCCTTCTATAACCCTCTTACATGCACATGCTTAACTTCCAACTGCGCTTTCCACTACCCCATTCCGCTATGGGAGCGAGGAACAGAAGCTCTGCGAGTTTCCCCACTGGGCCAAGCCAGGCTCTGTCATGATTGGAAGGAGAGCGACTCATTCTTCCACCCTTTTGAACCACCAGGTATTTGCTTTGATTACAATCGCCAAATAAAGTGGTGGAGGAAAGCACGGCAGGTATGTGCTACTCAGAAGGGGGGTATTAAAGAGAACCTGTTGCTTTTGCCTTGCACAGTTCTACAAGGCCTCTTACAGATCCCATTCGCACAAAAGGACCTACAGTGTCCTGAAACCTGGAAAGAGAATGAAATCGGCCCCATTCCACCCTACTTGCATCTGTTTTTTGGAGGAGTTTTGCTTTATCTTTAAAAAATACGCTATATAAAACGCACCTCATGCCATGGGAAGATGGGGTTATTTGCTCTGTGAGAGGGATTCATTTATATTTACAGAAAATATTGTGCAGGAGACGTCTGAGAAAAAAAAAAAGCCTGTACAGACAGGAATCAGTCGACGGACTGCTCCAGGGAGGTGCTGCTGGTCAGGGGTCGTTTTGGCTCACTGGCGGAGAAGAACCTGACGTCTTGGTCTCTATCCAGCTGCATGGCTTGTACGGTCTTCTCCACGGTCTCTAGGTGTGGGTTCCCCATGCTGGTGAAATACGCTGGAGGGAAAGAGCACAGGATTACAACTCCTAGCAGGTATCAGTGAAAACTACACTGTCACTTTTTCAAGGAATCTGCTGCCTTCTTCCCAGAATCTCACTTCTCCTGCTGCATTCTTTGTCATGCAAAATACAAAAAAAAAAATCTCTTGGGCCAGGTAGGGTCCCTTCACATTTCCTTAAAGCGTGTGTTAATCCCCCCCCCCCCCCCCAAAAAAATGGATCCTGTGCCTTCAAAGCATTTTATACAGCACAGTGCTTATGTTGTGTAATTTGGCCCCCTGTAACACCTAAAATACCTGTCTGATCCCGCCAGTTTCTACCCCCTCCTTATGTACACTGACCAAGTTTTATCATGGCTGCTGAGCCCTGACACCATGGTCAGTTTACGTGGCTCTGTCATCCCACAGTCTGCTATCTGCTCTCCTTTCTGCTTCTGTGTCCTCCTCCCCCCTCCCCTCGCTGCCTGTTTGTTTGTGACAGTGCCACTCTTCCCCCCTCCTGCTGCTTGCATAACACGAACCTGTATACACCATCAGCACTGCCTCCTATTGCAGTGTTTTGTGTATGATTTATAAAAATGAATGCTGTAAATAACAATTTCACAGCCGAGATTGTGATCACATGACCAGCCAGTTTCTCCTCCTTTCCTCCCAACTGATGTCAGTGGGGGAATCTCAGCCCCTCCCACTGCATCTGTCAGAGGAGGAAAGGAGAGAGCTGACGAGTCATGTGATCGCTTTCTCAGCTGTGAAATGAGGCATTTGCAGCATTTATCTTTATAAATCGCACACAGAGGGGGGCACTGCAATAGGAGGTAGTGCTGTTGGTGTATACAGGTTAGAGTGGCTTAACAACCACTTTAACTAAGCTTCAGAAAACAGCAGTGTGGCCATCTACCAATCATGGGATCCTTGATGGGATCCATCCAATGATGAGAGAGGAGGCATAAGAAGGATGAACAGAACTTCCTGTATTAGGTGTAGTTCCACAAGAACGTAAGAGCATGTCATAAATTAAGAGGGTTCTCCGGTGTCATCTCAAGAATTCTAAATAGCCCCCTAATTCTGATCTTGAAATCCCTCCTGCAGTGCTGCTGTGTACTGCCAGCGATGAGCATTTCCTGCTGGCAGAACATGATGACTACTGGCGCAGTAATCACCTGTAGAAAAAATAAATCTGATTGTAGTAAAGTGGATCATTGGATTGACTTCAGTACAACCAGCATGCCCATAGATCAGGGGTGTCCAAACTTTTTTCAAAGAGGGCCACATTTGATGAAGTGAACATGCTCGAGGGCCGACCATTTTGCCTAACATTCTTTGAACCATTAAAATTCGGTCTAAGTGTGTTCCTCCAAGGACTAATACACGGCCCAACTAGAATTCTCCTGCCTTTGTGGCTGTGTGGTGAAGAGATGAGCTTGGGCGTGTTATTTTGATATACTGTATATATCTCTTATGTGACCCCAATGAATCCCAGAGTGCTGCTCAGGACTAAGGATGAGCTTGGGCGTGTTATTTGGATATTCTGTATTTATCAGCGTATAACACGCACAGGCTCACCATTTCCATGAATGCAGCCTCACCATTGCCATCAATGCAGCCTCACCATTGCCATCAATGCAGCCTCACCATTGCCATCAATGCAGCCTCACCATTGCCATCAATGCAGCCTCACATGTGCCCTGAATGCAGCCTTACCATTGCCATCAGTGCAGCCTGATCGAAGCCCATCTGCAGCCTCGGAGGAGATAGGGAGGGGGAGGGACAAGTGCCGTCAGATTACAAACAGGAGAATTTCTTGTTTACTCAGTGGCCTCTTTAATACAAAGTCTCGCCTCCTATGATAAACTGAACAGTCATCCAATGGCATCCCAGGAACGGGACTTCCTATTACAGACACCGCCGAGTATACAGGAGATTCTCTTCATGTAATCTGTTGGTGCTCGTCCTGTCCCCTCCGAGGCAGCTCTGATAAATACGGTATATATTTTTTGTGGCCCCCAGGGCACATGTGAGGCTGCAATGGCTATATATCTAAATCCCCAGGGGGGCCATATTAAATCACCAGAGGGGCCACAATTGGCCCCCGGGCCGGACTTTGGACATGCCTGCCATAGATGGATCAAATATTGCCTGGTCCCCATTGAACCGACTGAGATTCGATCCATCGATGACCAGATTTACTCAAATGCAACTTACAGCAGCGGGAAAATGTTTCATGTCACCATCATTTGTTTCCTTATTTGTACCTTTTTCCAGAAGAGTCTGTTTAAGAGCCTTAGCCAGTAATACTCGTACATTGGGCACAGGGTCCGAGGCCAAGCTCAGAAGACTGGGGAGTAAGTGTGCAACAAACTGCTCGGGTGGCATACACTCCTCCTGCACCACCGCCTGCCAAACAAGAAACACAGCCATTAACATAAAGGGAAAGCTTGTGTGTTATGTATACATGGTATTATTTATTATGATCACAGCAAAACCATTTCTTCTTTCTTGCTGAACAGGGAAAATTCCTATGAATATTTTATATTTACAACGTGCAACCAGCTGGTAGGGAGCTGAAGGTAAGAGCAGGCTAATTTACAGCTACATTATGTATAGTCTGTGCTGTGATTAGAGCTTCACAGCAGGAGAAATCAGATTACACGACTCTGAATGACCTAGAAGGAGAACACCATCTTTGCTCAGACCTACAGCATCATGTCAGTAGGATGCAAAGCTTCTGTTACTTTAGCTTCTGCTGCAAAAGGGCAGTTATGTTCTGCTTTCCCGATTCCCACCTAGGAGGTGCATCACCCATTGCATCTAAAATCTATACTCATCTTCACAGAAATCATCATTTTACTAAAGTATATATATATATACAGTGCGGAAAATAAGTATTTGAACACCCTGCTATTTTGCAAGTTCTCCCACTTGGAAATCATGGAGGGGTCTGAAATTGTCATCGTAGGTGCATGTCCACTGTGAGAGACATAATCAAAAAAAAAATTCCAGAAATCACAATTTATGATTTTTTAACTATTTATTTGTATGATACAGCTGCAAAGAAGTATTTGAACACCTGTCTATCAGCTAGAATTCTGACCCTCAAAGACCTGTTAGTCTGCCTTTAAAATGTCCACCTCCACTCCATTTATTATCCTAAATTAGATGCACCTGTTTGAGGTCATTAGCTGCATAAAGACACCTTGTCCACCCCATACAATCAGTAAGAATCCAACTACTAACATGGCCAAGACCAAAGAGCTGTCCAAAGACACTAGAGACAAAATTGTACACCTCCACAAGGCTGGAAAGGGCTACGGGGAAATTTCCAAGCAGCTTGGTGAAAAAAGGTCCACTGTTGGAGCAATCATTAGAAAATGGAAGAAGCTAAACATGACTGTCAATCTCCCTCGGACTGGGGCTCCATGCAAAATCTCACCTCGTGGGGTCACAATGATCCTAAGAAAGGTGAGAAATCAGCCCAGGACTACACGGGAGGAGCTGGTCAATGACCTGAAAAGAGCTGGGACCACCGTTTCCAAGGTTACTGTTGGTAATACACTAAGACGTCATGGTTTGAAATCATGCATGGCACGGAAGGTTCCCCTGCTTAAACCAGCACATGTCAAGGCCCGTCTTAAGTTTGCCAATGACCATTTGGATGATCCAGAGGAGTCATGGGAGAAAGTCATGTGGTCAGATGAGACCAAAATAGAACTTTTTGGTCATAATTCTACTAACCGTGTTTGGAGGAAGAAGAATGATGAGTACCATCCCAAGAACACCATCCCTACTGTGAAGCATGGGGGTGGTAGCATCATGCTTTGGGGGTGTTTTTCTGCACATGGGACAGGGCGACTGCACTGTATTAAGGAGAGGATGACCGGGGCCATGTATTGCGAGATTTTGGGCAACAACCTCCTTCCCTCAGTTAGAGCTTTGAAGATGGGTCGAGGCTGGGTCTTCCAACATGACAATGACCCGAAGCACACAGCCAGGATAACCAAAGAGTGGCTCTGTAAGAAGCATATCAAGGTTCTGGCGTGGCCTAGCCAGTCTCCAGACCTAAACCCAATAGAGAATCTTTGGAGGGAGCTCAAACTCCGTGTTTCTCAGCGACAGCCCAGAAACCTGACTGATCTAGAGAAGATCTGTGTGGAGGAGTGGGCCAAAATCCCTCCTCCAGTGTGTGCAAACCTGGTGAAAAACTACAAGAAACGTTTGACCTCTGTAATTGCAAACAAAGGCTACTGTACCAAATATTAACATTGATTTTCTCAGGTGCTCAAATACTTCTTTGCAGCTGTATCATACAAATAAATAGTTAAAAAAATCATACATTGTGATTTCTGGAATTTTATTTTTTGATTATGTCTCTCACAGTGGACATGCACCTACGATAACAATTTCAGACCCCTCCATGATTTCCAAGTGGGAGAACTTGCAAAATAGCAGGGTGTTCAAATACTTATTTTCCGCACTGTATATATATATATATATATATAATCAGGGGTCTCCAAACTTTTGCAACACAGGGCTAGTTTACTATCCTTCAGACTTTAGGGGACCGTACTATGGCCATTGGGAGTAGAAATTATCCTGGCATCAGTGTGTGGTATGTGTGTGTGTGTGGGGGGGGGGGGGGGGGGTAAAGAATGGCCCCATCATTGGTGTCAGAGCTGTACGATTCCAGCCAAAGTGAGAATCACAATTTTTTGCTTAGAATAAAGATCACGATTCTCTTATATATTATACAAAAAAAAAATTGGGCTAACTTTACTGTTTAGTTGCATTTGAAAGACCGCTGCTCAAATACAGCGTGACATAAAATATTGCAACAACCACCATTTTATTCTCTAGGGTCTTTGCTGAAAAAAATAAATAAAAATAAAGTGTGTAATATATATATATATATATATATATATATATATATATATATATATATATATAATGTTTGGGGGTTCTAAGTAATTTTCTAGCAAAAAATAATGATTTTAACCCAACATGTTTCAGAAAAGGGTTTAGTCTTTAGGGTGGTTAAACTTCCCTCATTTACAGACCAAAGTTCATCCCTTTGATCTAAAGAACAAAATGTTATGATTATAGTTCGCTCAGCAGCTGAAGAATGTTGTGATACTTGGCAGACTGCCTGTTTTTTTTTTTTTTTGTTTTGTTTTTTTGATAGCTGTTAGCTTGAGAAGAAAACTCTGCATAGAATCAGGAAAATGCTTTGTTAAGATCGAAAGGGGGGAACAATCGTGATCTCAATTCTTAACGATTAATCGCACAGCTCTAACATTGTCAGCAAGATTATTAGTGCACCATTGTTGGTGTCGGTGGAAGGAATAGTGCCACATTGTTAATGTCAGTTTGAGGAATAGTTCATCATTGGTATCAATGAGATTAATAGTACACACCTTTTTTCTATTAAAATTAATTTTATGTACCTGTATTGTTTACTGTGCCGTCTGATTAGGGTTTACTCTTGGGTTCCTTTTTTTTTTCTATTTTTCTCTAAGATAGTATCTATGGATGTTGGCAACGTGAGTGTCGTCTTTCTATTTTTCATTAATAGTGCCCCATTGTTGGTGTCAATTTGAGGAATAGTGCCCCATTTTATTGGTGTCAATGGGAGAAATTGTGTTCCATTCAGTTGCCAGAATATTACCCCATTGTTGGTGTCAGTAGAAGGAATAGTGTCAGCGGAGGGAAACGTGCCTCAAGGGCTGGATAAAGGCAAGCCAAAGACTGCATCAGGCCCCTGGGCCGTAGCTTGGAGACCCCCCAATTTAAAATAGAAATGGAGCTTATAGAAGTTCTTCATGGTGTGATCTGGAGAGGACAGGTATCTGAATGGATATGCATAGCTTGTGAAATGAGAGTGTTAGGAGATAAGGAAGACATTCTGTTGTGGTGGATGAGGAGATTACAGATCACAGTACATCAGAGAAGGAACAAGGAAATACAAACATACCTGACAGATGAAAGCGAAGGCCTGCCTTCCCACCCATTTGTTGGAGTGTCGGAACTGCACAATCAGCTCGTTGATGAAGTTTATTCCCAACTCAGTCTCCCCATTAGAATAAAACTTTCGCAATATTTCCACAATCTGAAAAAATAAAAATGAAAACCACATAGTATCAAAGATTTTTTACAAAGGATCTATAAAAACAACAAAAAAATCTCAAGATTCAGCTGCAGCGTCCTCATCCACTCAGTTACAGGGACGGCACTTTTACAGAAACGCGTGTATGGATTTTGGTGCTCGCAGTAAATCAACAGAAAAACGATTTTTTTCAAAAAAAAAACAGCTCTTACAAATATTTGAACAGAAAAAATATACAGATATGAACAAAAAAAAGTGTTGCGCTGCCACTGTAAGCAATAAAATCTGTTGGACAAAACGCATAAAACGGAGCCTAGCAGTGAGATCAGTGCGTCCGCCCGGTGGCTTGTACAATGCTTCTGACTTGTTTTCTATCTGTACATGCAGTTTTATTGTAATAAATGGTGCTTAAAGGTTTTTTTTTCCCCCCCCCCCCTAAATAGCTTCCTTTACCTTAGTGCAGTCCTCCTTCACTTACCTCATCCTTCCATTTTGCTATTAAATGTCCTTATTTCTTCTGGGAAATCCTCACTTCCTGTTCTTCTGTCTGTAACTACACACAGTAATGCAAGGCTTTCTCCTTGGTGTGGAGAAAGCCTCTTGAAGGGGGAGGGGGCAAGCAGAAGGGTCAGGACGCTCTCTACTTTGCAGATGGTGAAAGGAGCTGTGTGTTAGTGGGGGTCCTGACACTCCTGCTCGCCCCCTCCTCAAGAGGCTTTCTTCACACCAAGGAGAAAGCCTTGCATTACGGTGTCCCACAGGCAGAGGCATGATGGTACTTGTAGTTTTGCAACAGCTGGATGTCTGCTAAATTGCATATCCCTGGTGTAGGACCTCAGCACCTATCCATGAAGGAATTAGGCCTCACCCCAGCTATGGCATATAACAGTCCAGTAAAAGGGGAGGGGGAGGGGGTGGGATTCCTTTTATTGCACTCCTGTATTCATGTCATTGACAAATGTTACCATTGTACTTATTTGCTTTTGCCCAATACCTCTCTTCAACCCGTATCATACAGTTTTTACAATGATCCAATAATAAACAGTTTAACAAATAAATTATTTTATAAACAGATGCAATCTTGAGCACCACTTACCAGTTTAAAAGAGATCCACCTGACCTCGGACACTTTGTCGGAGCACAGCGTCAGTGCTATAACTCGCAGGTAGTCATAGATGTCTTTGGGAGTGTATAGTTCTAGGATGAGGATCATCTGCCTGGAACAAAACACACACAAAGATTTTCTCAGAGCATTTTTAAAAGTGATCAGAGACATCGCCACCTACTGGAGGGGAGGAGTCATTACAACAAAGATGACCAGACCAGTATGCAGATGGTCGGTAATGGCGAGTTTGTGTTTAAAAGATCTGTAGACTGCCTGTATGCCAGTTATAGAACATTCTGTGCACTTTGGATTATTTCAAGCAAATATGAAAGCATTTAAAAAAAAAAAAAGTGACACTACAGGTGTCTAGTAGATTAGTTGGGGACTCTTTCAAGACTGGGAGCGATCTGGTGCATGAACAACGACCAGCTTCTCTTTTGCACCCCTCTTACCTTCCTCACATCACTACTGGATTTGCTGCATGACAATACCACTGAAAACACAGCGTATGAATCAAAGAAAGCAGTACTAGTACTACCCCTTCTCTACAATACCTTAACCACTTCAATACCGGGCACTTTCACACCCTTCCTGCCCAGGCCAATATTCAGCGTTCAGAGCTGTTGCTCTTTGAATGACAATTGCGCGGTCATACAACACTGTACGCAAATTAATTTTTTTGAGACAGATAAACCTTTCTTTTGGCGGTATTTAATCACTACTGGGTCGTTTATTTTTTGCTAAAAGAAAAAAAAGACCAAAAACTTTGCAAACAATTACCGTATATACTCGAGTATGAGCCGAGGAACCTAATTTTACCACAAAAAAATGGGAAAATGTATTGACTCGAGTATAAGCCTAGGGTATCCATGTGCATGCCTCACTGTGCCCATGTGCATGCCTCACTGTGCCCATGACTAGACGGACGTTTAACATGGGAAAAATCAGTGCTCCCCAGCTGTAGGTCCCCCAGACTACAAACTTGGGGTCCAGGAGACCTACGACCAGCCGGTACCGAGTCTCCAAAGTCACCGGAGAAATTACAGTTTAACATGGGAGTCTATGGAAGGGATGCCCGGCTTTGAAAAATCGGTGCTCCCCAGCCATAGGTCCCCCAGACAACGTTGCACACTTGTAGAGTAAGAGTGGAGCTACATGTGTGCAAAGTTTGGGGTCCAGGGGACCTACGGCCGGCCAGTACTGGGTTCCCAATGTCCGGGAGATCAGGTGCAAAAAGTTGACTCGCGTATAAGCCAAGGGGGGCATTTTTAAGCACACAAAAAAATGCTGAAAAACTTGAGTATATATGGTAATCAGAGGGACATATTGTCATATTGTGCTTCGCTATTGCGTCACGGATTTAAAGCGAGGCACAATCTGACATCTACGGTCTCCCTCCACTGTTTGCATAGCTTTCAATTGTGCCCCTGAAATGCGTGGGGCACAAATTGATAGAAGACAGGTTATCGGCTCTCCTTTCCTCACACAGTGTATAAAAAAAAGGAATTCCGGTAACCGGCAAGTTTGTTTACATGTGATCAGCTGTGATTGGACATGGCGGATCACATGGTAAAGGGCTTCTGTGATTGGCCCTTTAAATCAATCTGTGATCAGCAGTGTCCTAACACTGTGTCTGATTGCGTGTTCTGGTACATGGACGCCCTCTCAGAACTAGAGAGCTGCGTGGTAGCCGTCTTTCATCTATAGTGTTGTATTAAAGTGGTTTAATATAACACTCCCTTTGTGACAGATAGAGCACTCTTTCTCCCCACTGCTAAAAAAAAAATCTTTGCTATTGACTCTAATTGTCTGGGAGCACCAACTGCAGAGCCTTGTGGGTATGCAGGACAGGTATTCCCACAAGTTGTATGTTTCAGGCGTTTCTTGGAGATGCCCTTTAACAATGCCATTTCTACAGACATTCCCCTATAATACAATTGTCACTCACTCTGCTAATTCGTATCGGAACCTCCAGTTGCGGACGTTGTCAGTGGTCAGGAACTCCTGTAGTTGATAGAGGTAATCTCGCCTCATGTCTGCGTGAAGGAGCTTCAGAGACACAGAGAATTCAGTCACAATCATCTCTTCAATCTGTCACACACTGCATAAAACTTACAGCAAGTAAACTATAACTAAAGGCACAGTCCACCTTCGAAACATTTAAAAATGTACTAGCAATGTATTAATAAAAAATGGGCATTTATCAAACCCCCAGAGCATTGCAACCACAATCAGTGCAATAATGCGAGGCTTTCTCCCTGGTGTGGAGTGTCATGCTCGCCCCCTCCCTTGGACTACAGGAGAGTCAGGACGCCCACTAACACACAGCTTCTTTCTCTACCTGCAACGTAGAGAGCGTCCTGACTCTCCTGTAATCCAAGGGAGGGGGCGAGCACGACACTCCACGCCAGGGAGAAAGCCTTGCATTACTGTGTGTAGTTACAGACAGAACAACAGGAAGTGAGGATTTCTCAGAAGAAATAAGGACATTTAAAAGAAAAATGGAAGGATGAGGTAAGTGAAGGAGGACTGCACAAAGGTAAAGGAAGCTATTTAGGGAAAAAAGAATTGTACCTTTACAACCCCTTTAAAATAGATTGTTTCTGTTGGAGGCAAAGTAGGGGACAGGCATACTTCCCAGCTGACTCTTTACAGTTACTCTTTTTATGGGTACAGTTACAGCACCCATAAAACAAAGGAGTTTTCTCAGTACAGAAATACTGTAATATTATCCTTCGGGTGACTTCTATATCATTACAGCATTGAAAACAGAGGATTTCATATGAAGAACTACATACTGGGCAGAGTTACATTAGATTTTTTCATCCCAATTTACATCAATCAGCATGACACCCAACCACAATCTACTGGTGAGAGATTCTCACATTACCTTAAGAAAGTCATACAAATGCTTCAGGACACCAATGCGCACTTCATCCAAGTCTTTCAGGAAGCCGTTGAAAATGGGGACCAGATCAGCGGCGGTCAGCTTATCTCCGAGAATGACCGCCAGTTCATGGATGGAAAACGCAAGCGTTCGTCGCACCTTCCACTGAAAAGACAGACAAGACATGCTAAACCCATATCACTTATTTTCATCTACAATGTGCTTTTTTACAGAACACATGATGCCAATATGACAATTGGTACAGTGCTTGTACAAAGTTCAAGTGACACTCCCCCCCTCCCCCCCCAGGCTACCAGTAGAGTGCAGCAAACATATTAGTAAACCATTATCATTGTGAATGGTCAGTGACATTTTTGAACACTCCCCTATGTTTCTTTCTCATACCAAAAAAAAAATACTACATTATACAGAGGTCTGCCATACCTGGACATCAGCTGCCAGTGTCTCGTAGGTGTCTTTAAGAAAATGCCAGTTTTGTCTCCCCAGCGTCAGGGCCACCCCTGGCAGGCTGTAAGCGCAGTGCTTAGTGATTTCTGTATCCACCGTCTGGGCCCGGACAGGGTCAGTCATGGAGAGGTACTGGTCAAGCAGTGGCTGCGGTACAACATCCTGATACAAGATAACAATATTATATTCTACAGTATAGGATAAGTATCACCTCTCACTCCATAATATTCAGATATCACTTCTACCATCACTGTACTACTGTCATTCAAGCCTTTGAATATTAGGAGAGATCTCCCCACAGGAGACCCCAAGAGAGCCAGCGGGAGACTATGCCCACCGGCATCCATCGAAAAGTGATCAATTTTGGGAAGAGCGACCCTTTACATTTTCAGACGTAAATGCCTATAATGAGCCTATAGCGTCAATAGGTGCAGTTGATCAGCGTTAAATGAGCATTAATAACACTCCCCCAAACGCCCTATGTGCGGTTTTGGCTTGTTAAAAACGCACCACAATCGCCTACAACAGCTGGTTGTTAAAGAGCAGGCTGGGAAGCCAGCTGCTGCATCCTTAACAACGGATGAGTCATCATCCGGTTATCAGCACAGGCCAAGTACGTATAGTACCTATTGTTTGAAGGTAACTGGTTTGGGGATTTTTTTTGACTATGTCACTTTAAACTACTGTAACTTATTCTTTCGTAGGAAGATACCTCCTTTTCTATGCTCCTCCATTAGAAGCACTGGGTTTATGGGGGGTTTGGTAAATAAATGGAGGGGTTGTGATCAGCAGGTCAGAGGTTGCACTTACAAGAGACCCTGTCAGTTTTAGGGTTCATTCTCTTTAAACAGCCCTTGGTGAAAGCAATGTCGCCAATCACTGAATATTCCTCCTTTCCCAGTGAACCACAAAATCTGAGACAAGCAGCTTAATGCGGAAGATGGGAATATTTCTCAGATAAATGGGAGTGTTGGTGACACACTGACCTGAACTTTACACTTCTCTTCTTCCTGGTCCATCATGTCCTCCTCTTCCTCTTCCTGTACAGAGTCATTATGAACCGGAGCCTCATTGTCTGGAACCTGATATGCAGAAAACAAGAAATGATTAGGAGATATGGATTCTGTGAAACAAAAACTGTTGTGCTTCAACTAAAAATAAGTCTGCCTTTCAGCGTCCCATGCAGAATTGGATGGTACAGGTTGAGCCTTAACAGCAACCCAATTTTTTTCATTTAAGCCTCGTACACACGCTCGGTTTACTCGGCAAGAACCAGCAAGAAAACTGCTGGCAGAGCTTTGTTGCCGAGTATACCGAGCGTGTGTACGAGGCTTTCAGGATTCTCGACAAGAAAACTATCCAGAATCTCGACGAGAAAAATAGAGAACATGTTCTCTATTATTCTCGCCGTGAGATTCTCTGCAGTTTTCCTGCCGAGAAACCCAAGTGCGTGGAAACCGGCGCATGCTCGAAATGACTGACGCATGCGCGGTAGCTTTCTAGGCATAGGTAGGGTGCAGCAAGACGGCGTCAAGGGCATTGAATGTGACGAGAGCATGCTCGTCGTACGCGATTACGTCACTGTGTTCTTTCCTTTCAAGAGAACCACAGGTTCACCCTCATTTCCTGTGGGGAAAAGTAGTAATGGGAAATCTCTCCAGTGGTGAGTAAAATGTGGTACATGAGAACATTTATCAGGTTTTTAGAACCGTTTGTGTCTTTCTGTCCCAGTAACCTCTCCTTATTTCTTCTGTTGTCACAGGGACAGGATGCAAGGAGAAAACATAGACAGCAATAAACCCTTGGTAGAAGAATGTACTAGACACCTTGGCACCCCAGATGTTTTGGAACTACATTACCCATGATGCTCATGCACTCTGCAGTGTAGTTGGGCACCATGGGAAACGTAGTTGGGCACCATGGGAAACGTAGTTGGGCACCATGGGAAACGTAGTTGGGCACCATGGGAAACGTAGTTGGGCACCATGGGAAACGTAGTTGGGCACCATGGGAAACGTAGTTGGGCACCATGGGAAACGTAGTTGGGCACCATGGGAAACGTAGTTGGGCACCATGGGAAACGTAGTTGGGCACCATGGGAAACGTAGTTGGGCACCATGGGAAACGTAGTTGGGCACCATGGGAAACGTAGTTGGGCACCATGGGAAACGTAGTTGGGCACCATGGGAAACGTAGTTGAGCATCATGGGAAATGTAGTTCCAAAACATCCGGGGTGCCAAGGTTCACCATCACTGTACTAGACCCTGAGACGACCCCAGTCCCCTTAAATGCCATGCTCATTCACTATTCACACTATTCACAACATGCTGGCAATTTTCCTATCAGTAACATACACAAGCTGTAAAGATTACCAGACAGTCATTCTCTGTACAGGATTTGGCCTCCCATGGACTGCTGAAGCGGCAGGCCTGAACCCACAGCCATCTGTATTGATATTAGTGTATCAGCAGAGATGAATAGTTTTTGGTAAAAATCAACCCAGAGCCCCATCAATACTAGCAGTGCTCTTCCATGGCCATCTCCTGCAAGAGCCTGCTCCCTACACAGCATGCTTGAAATTGCTTGAAATATCCCATATATAACACAACACAGAGACCTTCTTTTTTCAGACACCTTCATAAATGAGGCCCTCTTTCCTGAACTTTGTACAACACACACAAAACACTCCATGGATGAACAAAACACATACAGAGTGTGACAGACTCACCCGGGACAGAGGCTGTTGGGGGGGGGGACTTAATGCTAGCCTCTTTCCTACTGACTATGGGCCCTGGCATTTGAGGGAGCTACAAGCATTTGGGAAGATATTATGTAATGCAAAAGAACATTATTAAGGAGGCCATGATGGTCTATGCATGCTTGGGACTCAGTGGACAGATGTATGTGAAAGGAATGCTAATTATTGAGATCTGGAAAGCCTGAGTAGGAAGACGAAGAAAGGTTTGGACAGCGGTACTCCAAAAAATTGTTCCCATTATTGTAAAAAACAAATCACAAAAATACATGCCACAGCAAAAAAACAGATAAAAGCTGACACGTTTCACACTGAGTGCTTAATCATAGCCAGCTATGATTAAGCACTGAGTTACAGTTTGAAACACGTCAGTTTTATCAGTTTTTTTGCTGTGGCATGTATTTTTGTGTCTAAACCTTTCTTCGTCTTCCTACATTATCATTGCATTGCCAGCACTTGTGGGTTTGGATTCAGTGAGGAGGTTCATCTACTACTTCTGAGCAGTTACTCTTTTCATTCTGCCTAGAAAGCCCGAGTCTTTCACCCAATAGCTTGTGTTTATCAACACATCTTTGTCGGGGGGGTGTTTATGCTCATGTGTATTGTGTGTTGTGAGTGAGGCAAGTCTACCCTGAAAAGTCATATCTCAGAGTCACCTAGTCTGGGTAAATGATTAGTAAACTAGCTCATGTTAATTAGGTTTCTGGTTACAGTTTGTATTGGCAGCCTGCTGTATATATTTGTGTGTCATCTCAAATAAAGCAGTTCATGGGGAACAACCAAACGAGTATTGTCTTGTTTATGGTTCTCAGCGGTTGGAGTATCTGATATCTATATTCAGACTGGGGGGAGACGTTATATGACGAAAGCACTCAAGCGGAATGTGGGACGTTTCGTTATACAGAGCAACAGCCTGCTGCCAGAGAACGTGCACATGTAGAAAAGTCTGCTGCCAGAGAACGTGCACATGTAGAAAAGTCTGCTGCCAGAGAACGTGCACACATAGAAAAGTCTGCTGACAGGAGATACTCACTGGGTCTTCAGAAGGGACCGTCTGCTCCGAGTGGTCCTCTTCCTCTGTATCTAGGCATTCAGTGCAGGTGGTAGGTTCCTCCGTATTTGGGCATGCATCGCAGGTGGTAGGTGTAGGTTCCTCCGTATTTGGGCATGCATCGCAGGTGGTAGATGTAGGTTCCTCTGTATTTGGGCATGCAGAGCAGGTGGTAGATGTAGGTTCCTCTGGATCTGGGCATGCGGTGCAGGTGGTAGGTGTTGGCTCCTCAAGTGGCTGCTTGTTCTCTTCTTGAGGTGAAGAATCCAGCTCAGCCGCCCGCAGGGCTGCAGACAGAACCTCGACCTGGGCTGGAATACAACACAAAGTAAATCACTATGAACAGCTGAAATAAACAAAACCTGCCTATGAAAAAATAATGTCAAAAGATAAGGGCAGCCCTACCAGGTTACAGAGTTTGGGGGACTCCTCAATTCTGATCAAGGATCCAACTAAGGAGAGGATAATAATATCTGCATCCATTCAAGCTATGCAATGGCTGGGTTAGGAGGTGATCTTCTCCCATCCACAAGCTTGCTATTATGGCTGGCGACTTGTGTTTCTTTCTGATCCCTGAAATGTCAGTTATAAGTGGATGCCAACAGACCGAATCATAATTGAGAGTAGGGTTGTCCCGATACCACTTTTTTAGGACCGAGTACAAGTACCGATACTTTTTTTCATGTACTTGCCGATACCGAATACCGATACTTTTTTTAAATGTCATGTGACAGTTTTCAAACCACAATACAGACTAAGGATATTTTCTTTAGAATTATGAAGAACTCTAACTCGAGACATTATAAAAGAAAAAAAAAAGAGTAAAAATTTATAAAAATGTTTTATTTTCTTGTCACGCAGTAGTAAAAATCTCAAAGAATTTTCACAGAACATGTTGATAAATACAAAAAAGTATTCTATTTAGGTATCGGGAGCATTTGCACGAGTACAAGTACTCCCGCAAACACTCGGTATCGGTATACTAGTATCGGTATCTGGACAACCCTAATTGAGAGATGGGAATTGATTTTCGGATCAGGCGAGTAATGCCAAGAGCTAGTTAGCATTACGGTGGCCTGTCAAATTCGACTCCTTGGATTCATCTGTGCAATCCATGTAAATTTCTTATATCTCTCGGGGACTCTGGATTGTTGCATCAGAGTTCCAAGCTCCACCCACCTGTCACAACCACTGCTAGGAGGACTTGCTTAGCTGACAAGTTGTAGAGGAGGAGGAAGACTCTATAGTGTAGGCCGTGGGTGCTCAACCTGTGGCCCTCCAGGTGTTGCAGAACTACAAGTCCCATCGAGCCTCTGCCTTTGGGAGTAATGCTTGTAACTGTTCCACCTTGCAATGCCACATGGGACTTGTAGTTTCCCAACAGCTGGAGAGCCACAAGTTGAGCACCCATGGTGTAGGCAGACCTGGGACCTCCAGGTTGGAGGTTTCTTTGCTAGAATGCCCAAGAGACAAAAGGCCCCTTTCACACCAGTGGAGTTTGCCAGTGGATATGCCTGCTCGGCGGGGATCTCTCCGCTGCTCCCCACTGAGCAGGCTGGTGACAGGTCTGTGTCTGCTCCCCTTCCAGCCTGCTGTCCTCTATGGGCTGTCAAATGGAAACGGACCACCTTTCTATTTCCATCTGATCCAATACATGTGTTTTTAGAGGACAGGATTGAATCGGAAACAAGCGGGTGTCAATGGACCATTGACATCTGCCGTACCATGGAGAGCAATCAATGGCCGAGTTGGGTCCATCTGAAAAAAACTGAGAGGCAGACCTGATTGGTCCATCCATGTGAAAGGGGGCCACAAAGAAGCCTTTGGGTCATTTATTACACCTACATCCACTCTTTAGTGAAATGTTTATATTCTGCGGACTTTCCTCTGTCCCATGAAGGATAATGTAATAAAAACTCATCTTCTGTCATTCACATAGTATACCTGGTCCTAATTTACAATGCAGTTTACCTTGTACGTCCGGATCATCCAAGTGTCCTTGTAAACTCTGCAGCACTTTTTCTATGTCCCTGCTGGCCAGACACGGTTTAGGAACAGCGCTGGGATCTGGTTCCAATGGAGATTCTACAGGAAGCAGCTCCAGTTCCTCAGTGATGTCAGGCAGTGGGCTCCTCCAGAACAGGAAAGAGTTAAAGGCATCAGGTGGGCGCCCCTCTCCGGAGACATTGCTTCCCAGAAGTCTTCTGCCGGGGTTCCCATCATCTTCTAGACTGAAGATTCCTGCGATACTGTCCATGGGAGATGCATGGGGGTCTTTGCTGGTCTGGCTGGGTGCCGCACACTTTGCAGAGCTATGATTATGTATACAAGAAATAACATACATTACTCTGGACACTTTACATAAGTCACAATTACCATTAAATTAGAACTTTAACGCAAAGCATATTTTCAGCCATAGGTGTGCGCAGCCTATTGCATTAGGGTGTGCACCCCAAAGAGCTCCAACACATATGCATTTGACATATTTACCGGCCTCTTCCCCATTCTCCACCCTGAAACAATGGGAGGAAGGGGGAGCCAGGGAACACACAGGGAAACCCGGCCAACAGAAAGAAGGGGAAAAGGGACAAGAGGGGTGGCAGGGGTGGTACATATTGGTACCGATTCCCTGTATTTTCCTCTTGTGGCAGTTGAATTTCGATGGTAGGGAGAGGGGGAGAAGCCTACTTTCAGCTGCTGCAGTAGAAAAATACAGATTGGTTCCACTAAATTCCACCCCTGCTGGTTTTTCTGTCCAGGTTCTGAGTGAGTGAGTGAAAAACGTATATAGCGCAACACATGCGAACTGAATCGCCTCTGAGGGTCGGCAAGAAAGGATTGTGGTTTACCGGTCACCTTCGCACCATTGACGGGTTGCCAATCCCAAGATTAGGGTGTGCCCAGGCACACCCCTTGCGCACGCCTACGTTTTCAGCTTAATATTTTATTGTTTACTAGGAAGAAAGTAATTGTTTGACATCTACATTGTTTCTGTGGTTGCTGCTCCATATTATATGGCAGCAAGGTACAGGTTTTCGTTCTTGTAGGTTTTTGTTAAACCTCCCTTAAAAGTGAACCTAAAGGGTCAGCCTACCCAAACATTATATTTTAATGATAGACGGAGTCTGGTGGGTGGAGATCGTTTAATTTCAGTACTTTCACTGGCTGAACAGAAGTCTATCAGGCATTCTGATGTCTAAGTCAATGACAGAAAGCACAGAGGTCAGCCCCTTCAGAAATAACAGGACCACAATTGTCCTATGAATCTTGTAAAGCTTGTTGTACTGAAGACAATACCCGGCACAATAAAGTGCACTGATACAATGCAAGTTGTAGTATTTCATGTAACAGGCAGATGGCACTATATATAAAACATTAAAGTGGAGCTCAAGCCAAAAGGGGAGGCTCCGCTTGTTCACACCCTCCCCCTTCCACTGTCATTTTTTGCACTTTTTGAAGGGGAGGGGGGAGTGGGTATCTGGTTTTGGTGATCTCCAAGTAGTTACGGTCTCTCCTTCTGCCTTCCGCTGCATTTTGGGACACACACAGGTCCCAGAAGACAGCAGATCATTCAGATAGCGCAGCGCAACACACACATGCGCAGTAGAAAACCGTCTGTAAAGTGGTTTACCTTACTATGCTGGCGCCTACACCCGGAGCAGATTGAAGAATCGGCTTGGGGTGCCGACATTGTGGGATCCCTGGACAGGCAAGTGTCCTTATATTAAAAGTCAACAGCTACAGTATTTGTAAAAAAAAAATTTCCCCCCCAGACTGGAGCTCCTCTTTAAGCAAACCAGCCTTTGTGGTACTTTAATTTACTTTAGCAGTGTTTTTCTATAAGTATTTTCGCTCTGCCCAAAACACGACACACTTAGATTTCCTATGCCGTGTGTTGACAGGCCACCTATACACTACTTCCTAGCCGCTGCAAGGATTTCACACTTCTGAGTGTGTAGAATACCTGATGCACTACCACATGCTGTGCGGCGGAGAAGGTATTTGACCCACCCCAAGTGGTGAATACCTTCAGCGGTGGCTTATCAAAACATAAGTCACTATTGCCGCTTCTATTATAGGCTGCCTTGTTTGAGTAATGTTCGACTTCATGTATTAGCCGCCATTCACTGTCAAAATTTCGCTCATTCAACCTGCAGGCTAAATGGGAAAAAAATCAATTGAAACCCCTTTACACACAAACAGCTTCAATGGAAGAATCTCCACTGCTGTCTACTGTACCGTACTACAACCACGGATGCCGGAGGACAAAGGAAATACCGAACAGCCACTGCAACCGGTTACGTTTTTTCTTTTTTAATCAACTTTTGTTGAGCCAGGTGGATTGAACCATCAATGGGGGGACCTTTAGACTTGATTTGAGTCTTTTTAGAAAAATTTTTTTAACAGAGTTTTAGATACACTTTAAAGTAAAAAAAAATCTGGGCTATACATACACTTGGCTCTCACAAGTAAGAGCTAGCTATGTAATGCCATCTTTTTCTCATTGGCTGCCTGCCAGTTAGTGGCATCAGCATGCAGAATTAAACACGCTCTGGGGTCAGTGAACTTCAGTTATATAACCTCTCAAGTATAGTGGCACTTGGGTGAGCGGCGCTTGCATTGGTGACAGGTCGTACCTAGAGCTGTACTGAGTGTCCTCTGCAGGAGGCCGGATGCTCAGTGTCCCGTCCTCCTTCACATATAATCCTGCTGTGGATGGGTTGGCGAAGGTGGAGATGAAAGGACCCAAAGACTGGAAGGCGGTCTGTCGTACCTGTAATGCAGATCAGATCACCTGTTAATGTCTATGATAGGAGAACATAGAGAAGTTCCTCAGTGCTTTCCAGACAATCAAAGCTAGAAAAGGAACAATTCACATGAACCGGAATGTCAGCAGCACCTCTTCCCTTTCTCTGGTGCAATAAAGCTTGTCTAGTAACTGCCACTTATCAGGTGCGCATGGCAGTTACTGAAGAAATGCATTCTGGGATCTAATTTTAGATTTGAACATTTGTAAAAAAAATATATAAAAAAAATATATAAAAAAAAATATAAAAAAAAATATATAAAAAAAAAAATATATAAAAAAAAATATATATATAAAAAAAAAATAGGCTCAATTCACAAAGTTAAAGCAGAACTTTATATAAAAACTAAAAAAAAGGGGCAAACAGGCAGGATTTTTTTTATGCAAAAGAGACGTGCTTCGTCTCTTCTGCATACCTGCCTGTCTGCCCCTGTATAGTAAACAGATAATACAACTATTTTAATAGAAAAGCAAAAACTGCTGTGTTAATGCTAGTGACAGACTGCATCTCTATGCCATTTTTTATTTTGATCATACTTCCTATTCCTCAGGCCACGTACACACGATCAGTCCATCCAATGAGAACGGTCCAAAGGACTGATGAAGCTGACTGATGGTCTGATGTGCCTACACACCATCGGTTAAAAAGCTGGTCGTGTCAGAACGCGGTGACGTAAAACACAACGACGTGCTGAAAAAAATGAAGTTCAATGCTTCCAAGCATGCGTCGACTTGATTCTGAGCATGCGCGGCTTTTTAACCGATGCTTTTGCATATTAACGATCGTTTTTGACCCATCGGTCAGGCGTCCATCGGTTAAATTTTAAAGCAAGTTCTCTTTTTTTTTGACCGAAGGATAACTGACCGATGAAAGCGGACCTTCAGTCTATTTTCATTGGTTTTGACCAATCGTGTGTACGCGGCCTCAGATGGCTGGTCTGCCCCTTCCTACAGTCTGTGCCTCTCTACTATTACCATGATGGACAGCCCAAATCAAAAGAAAAAGGTACACACACATTTACTAAAACTGGACAGTGCAAAATCTGGTGCAGCTGTGCAAGGTAGCCAATCAAATTCTAACTTCAGCTTGTTCAATAATGCTTTGACAAAAAAAAAAACTGGAAGCTGATTGGTTTAGAGCTGCACCAGACTTTGTACTCTCCAGTTTTAGTAAATCAAACCCCATTGAGTGCCTGCACTTTAGCCATGTGATTAGTAATTATTTTTTACAGGCAGCTCTTGAAGGGGAAGGCAGATATCACATTATTTAGAAGAGATGTTTGTGTAACCAGAATGTGCAAACCTAAGAAACGCTACAGTGAGGAACGAGGCAACTTACCCATCGGCAGGGGTCACTGATGAGGTTTATGAAAAGAGGAGAAAGCTTGGTCCGTCGCATCTCACTGGATGTTGTGTACGACACAGCCATGAAGCACTCGGCGCACACTTTGCGCATCCCCCATGCACTGTCAGAGCACAGCTCTAGAAACTTGGGGATCTGCAGATAAACATGAACGCATAAAACACATTTAAAAAAAATATATATATAAAAATTTACAATTTGGGTCGATTTAGACTAGTAATGTAAAGATTAGAAATGCTAAACTTAAAAAAAAAAAAAAAAAAAAGTATAGATAAAATTTAAAGTGTAAGTTCACCTTTACAGGAAATCTGAACTTACATTGGACCCCCCCCCCCCCCCATCACTCTGCCCTCCGGTCACCCTATACCGAAACGCTGCCTCACCAGTCCGGGAATATGAAATCCCTGTGGCTTAAATCTCGTATCCATACCCCTGCCTGAGCATGTACGGACAAGAGGCATTCTAATTGGTCAGCACCGTCACATGGGCAGCGCTGACCAATCAGAATCCGTCTGGCCTGTCCTGTCAGCGCCGGAGGAGATTAAGCCAGGAGGATTTCAAATCCTCGGACTGCTGAACTAGCGTCCCAGGGTCTGACAGTGGGAGATCACGGGACGCTGGTACAGCGGGGCAGATTTTCTATAAAGGTGAACTAGCCCTTTAAAAAAAGAAAATTATTGCACATTTTTCAGTAATATTTTTTTTCCTATATGGAAAAATTGATTCAGCGCCAATTAAATATTTCTATAAAATGTTTTATTATAAAGCTGCTCCTCTAGAAATAAAGTGTAATTCTTAATTTCTAGTATGAAATATAGAGGGCGCTGGACTAAAGTGCAGTAATGGGTGAATAAAAATCTACAAATATTATAAGTATCAATTTTTTTCATACTGACACAAAATAGTTACAAATAATCTATTATATAATTATCATCATTTTTTTTGTATAACTTCTTGTAAGAACTCAATCACTCAGCACCCTCACAGCATGTACAAGAACATTTATTAACAGCTTCAAGTACAAATATATTTTAAAAACAACATTTTCTAATCATCAAAAAGGTTGTAAGCCCACTTTAGCATTTTCAGGCAATCCCCTGTGTTAGATAATGCTAGGTCTACACTGTATGCTTTCTGAGCACCTCTCGGCACTCACGTGACCGGCTGCCTCCTCTCCCTCCTTATGCGACAGCTACAGCAGGAGGGGCTGAGAATCCCCCGCTGACGGGGAGGGGTGAGGCGGCCGGTCACGTGAGTGCCGAGCAGCGCTCGGAATTAAGGCATATAAAGGCATTTTTTCTTTAAATCACATACACTGGAGACATTGCATTAACTAACACAGGTGATTGCCTGAAAGTGCTTATTATTTCGGCAGCAGGAGGGGAGGGGCGGGCACTGGTAAGAGCTGCCAGGTGGGACACCAGAGAACAGAGGAGGGCTGCCGGTAGGGAAACGCACGTAAACTGACCACGGTGTCAGGGCTTAGCAGCCATGATAAATGTGGTCAGTTTACAAGGGGGGGCATTACCAGGCAGGATTAGCCAGGTATTTTAGATGATACAGGGGGCCAAATTACACAGCACAAGCAATGCTTTGGAGGAACAGGATATATATATATATATATATATATTTTTTTAGGGTAACAAACGCTTTAAAAGTGGAAGTAAATTTATCCATACGACAGTTAAATTTCCGGAATATGGTGAAAATGTAACACTCCCATTGGTTGTGCTCTCAACTAAACTGTCAAACCATCCAATGGCTGGTGTCTTAACTGATCACATGTTCAGCACCATGGCAATTGTAGATTAAACAGAGGCCAAGATGGCAGCTTCCTTGGCTGAAAACAATCGGGGAGTTTACTTCCACTTTAACCTTTTCTATCTAGTGGGAGCCGGCCCTTTAAAAATTCTTATTGCCAGAAGCGGTTACATGGGCTTCCTGGTCATGCGATTTCTGAAACTAGCTGTCGCAGTGATCATGTGATAGTTGGGAACCTGTTATACTGGCTCCTGAACATAAACAGTGACTGGGAGCTGGTGGTGAGCGTGCAGATACAGTGCTAGGAGGAACCAAGTGAACCCACTAACCGCACAAAACAGAGGCACAAGGCACGCATAAATGTAGCAGCCTGGGTGTGAAAACCCGTCACCGTGCTGCCACATAGACATGTATGGCTGGAAGGGATTAATATACCTGAAAAACATTGACACTACTGAGAGAATGCAGAGATCAGACGGCAGTCCCATCCAAATAAACTGTATTCTAATGAAAACAAATTCACATATTTGTGAACTGTGTTAACCATTATAAATGTGTAATTCTGACCTTGCGATTTACATACCTCTGTCACACTGCCCTTGGTTCAGCCTTGCAACTTCCTGTGTTTAATTCCCATCTGCATCAGGCTCACTGGACAAGGAATCATTATCCTTGCCTCAGTCCAATGAACTGGTTGACCACACAGGGTACAAAAGGCATAGTCTACCCTTTGCAGAAAAAAATAATAAAATGCACCCACATTAATAAAATAAAAAATGTGCATTTACATTGGAGCCGTGATCAGTGTGTTGTGGGTGCAATGCACAGGTTCCAGCCCGGAGTCTATACTGAGGTACAGACCTTCTATTATGTGGCTACAGCAGGGGTCTCCAAACTATCTAAACAAAGGGGCCAGTGTAATGTCCTTTAGACTTTTGGGGGCCGGACTGCGGCCATTGGGAGTAAACATTGTCCTGGCATCAGTGGGAGCAAACATCTTTGGCATTAGGGGGAGGAAGTGCCCCATCATTGTCAGTGGGAGGAATAGTGCCCCATCATTGTCAGTGGGAGGAATAGTGCCCCATTGTTGTCAGTGGGAGGAATAGTGCCCCATCATTGGTGTCAGTGGGAGGAATAGTGCCCCATCATTGGTGTCAGTAGGAGGAATACTGTCCCATCATTGTCAGTGGGAGGAATAGTGCCCTATCATTGGTGTCAGTGGGAGGAAAAGTGCCCCAAGGGACAGATAAAAGCAAGCAAAGGACTTCATTTGGCACCCAGGCTGCAGTTTGGAGACCACTGGGCTAGAGGAAGTAAACAATGGGCTACAAGTGTGATGTCACCACACTTGAGCCATCACTCTGCAAGTCTCTCTGCAGTGACAGATGGAACTTGCCGTTTTCTCATTTACGGATCTGTGAATGGAGGATGTTCTAAGAAGAATCACTACTGAGTCTGACTGCATCTATTTTAACTGTGGGCAGCTGAAGCTGCTGCCTGTTCACTTCCTGGATTTACATAAAGGAGGCACACCTCCAGCTCTGCAGCCCTCATTGGCCCTCTTATGACTCAACACCCCCCCCCCCTCCCTTCCTGGCAAACTCTCAGGAGGGGGAGCTGTGCATGATGTCATAAGCCTAGGCTAATGACCAGACAAGAAACAGGAAGTGGGCTGTATAAGGTATTGGCTGGCAGATTTTTTTTTTTTAAAACAACAAGGGCACAAGATTTATTAGAAGGAAAGTTGAAAAGATGACTAAAGGTCCGCTTTAAGCAAAGGGAGTGATGGGCAGTGTGAGGGGGATTTGGGGAACGTGACCATGCTTCATTACTGTATATACTCTATATATGGGTGTAACATGAAACATGGTTACAAATGTAGACTAAGACCCCTTTCACACTGGAGGAGTTTTTCAGGCGGTTTAGCGCTAAAAATAGAGCCTAAAAAACTCCTGTCCTGTAGTCTCAATGTGAAAGCCTGAGTGCTTTCACACTGAGGTGATGCGCTGGCGGGACCATTCCAAAAGTCCTGCCAGCAGCATCTTTGGAGCGGTGAGAGGAGCGCTGTGTTTACCGCTCCTTCCCATTGAAAACAATAGGACACCGCGGTAATACCACCGGCAATGCGCCTCTGCAGTGGTGCATTGCCGGTGGTATTAACCCTTTTTCGCCCGCTAGCGGGGGTCAAAACCGCACCGCTATTTGCTGAACACTGCCGCAATTCCGACGGTATAGCACCACTAAAAATAGCAGCGCTATACCGTCAGCGCACCTCCCGCCCCAGTGTGAAAGAGGCCTAAGTATCATGGAGAAGGAAAAGCTAAAACACGACCTGGGTTCCAGAACTAGTCTTACCAAATATTTCTCTGTAGATTCCTGGCCAACCGCATTGCACACGTCACCAAAGTTTGCGGCACAAACCTGAAAAAGATCAACAACATTGTTAAAGGTCATCGCCACAGATCATCCTTATCCACTGAGATCCACGCCAAATAAATGCTATTATAGAGGGGAGAATCAAACTTTACAAACACCAGCACCTGAATATTGGTCCACATTTTCGGCAAACTTGAACCCGGGTTCAAACAAAATATTGTAGCGTAGAAATCACACGCATACACTTAGACATCATGCCTATTTGCCATACCTTGCGCACTTGGAAGAGCTTGCTGTCGCTGCAGAGCTCACAGAATCGCGGCAGTAACATCTGTTCTGCCGTCTGCCTGCCGAGCATGGAGATCATCTTACAAATAATCTGGGAGGAAGAGAGAAAAGGTTTATTCCAAACAGATCCCGTCAAATAACATAAATCATACATTTTTGGCTT
Organism: Rana kukunoris; assembly: GCA_029574335.1. Lineage (NCBI taxonomy): Eukaryota > Metazoa > Chordata > Amphibia > Anura > Ranidae > Rana > Rana kukunoris. The sequence goes on along the minus strand of CM056060.1, from coordinate 20,107,120 downwards.
ATCTGAATGTTTTTATCTGTGAAAACGTGTGGGGATAATACTGCACTATGACATCATAATGAGAGCTTGACCTTTATTATGAAGGCCCTGCTTCTATTTCCTAGGCCCACCTAAAGGGCTAAACTGGGCCAGATGGTCAGTTTACATTGGAATCACTTCTCTGATGTGAAGTAGTTACTCATTACATGGACATTTATGTCAACTAAAAAAAAGGCGGGATGGGGCCCGATTGGCTGACATCTTCGTCTTTACAGCCTGTGTCCCAAAAATATAAGTAACCTACGATAAAAACAGGACTGTTACTGAAATGCAGCATTATAGCAACATTTACATGTACAGATATTGAAGAGCAACGCTGACATGGCCACACCAGGCTGAACTTAGCTTTCCATTTATGTTATTATTCCAACAAAAATGTTTTAGTTAGGACTGCAGTACACAGAGAGCCTTGACGGGGCCTGCAGCTTACACAGGTATTTGCAAATACATGCAACTAAACCCCTGTTTTTAATGTACACAGACAGCTCAATTTGGTTTGTTGCTTTTTTGGTTGGTAACCTTGAGCCTGGTTATCATGGAAAAAAATTTTTTATATATGAATTTATTTTTGAATAATTGCATATTGTCCAAAACGCATTTTATTCAAATCTATCTGTCTCTATCTGGATAGTGCTGATTGACCCTGTGCTGATCACATGCACTCTCTGCACTCTCTAGCGATACACACCAAACTGAGCATGTGCAGCTTGCCCCCCCTTAGCCTCTGTTCTATCAGGAGATAGTTTGGGGACTGTGGACGAAGAGGAGGATCAGAGCAGACAGGATCAAACACAAGGCAGAGGACTAACACTTTGTGTTCCACAGTGAGTATAACAAGCATGCTTTACTACATATAAACAATGACTTTACTGTTGTGTGCTTAGTAACACTTTAACCAAGGTTTACAGGCTTTTATCAAGCCTTTGTAAGTGAATTTGTGTGTATTCACCCTTTCACGCCGAACGTACGCACATATGCAGCTGCAGGCATCATCCCGGTACCGTTGTTTATAGCCGGCGATTGGCTTTCCAAACATAACAACCGATGCGGTTAAAAGCCGCTCGGTTGTTATGCCGGAGGAGCGGGAGGGGACATCCCCCCCCTCCCGCCGCTCTGACCGGGCCTCCCGTCCCACCGGGAGACGCGATCCTCCATCTGACGCGTCCTGTGTGCAGGCGCAGACTGAATGAAAGCCGTACGCGGCTTCGATTCAGCCTGCAATGTGTAAATGCGGAAGCGACGTCATGACGTCACTTTGGGGTTTCTCGGCTGTCAATGGCGCATACGGAAGTCGCGCCCGCGTATAAAAACGGTGTTCAAATCACACATGTGAGGTATCGCCGCGATCGTGAGAGCGAGAGCAATAATTCTAGCACTAGACCTCCTCTGTACCGCTAACCTGCTAACCGTAAAAAAAAAAATTTAAAGCGTCACCTATGGAGATTTTTAGGTACCGTAGTTTGACGCCATTCCACGAGTGCGTGCAATTATAAAGCGTGACATGCTTGGTATCTATTTACTCGGCGCAACTTCATCTTTCACATTATGCAAAAAAATTGGGCTAACTTTACTTTTTAATTTTTTTTTTTAATTCATTAAAGTCAATTTTCCCCAAAAAGTTGCATTTAAAACACCGCCGCACAAATACCGTGTGACATAAAATATTGCAACAATCGCCATTTTATTCTCTAGATTCTCTGCTAAAAATATATATATATATATATAATGTTTGGGGGTTCTATGTAATTTTCTAGCAAAAAATACAGATTTTAACTTGTAAACACCAAATGTCATAGGCTTAGTCATGAAATGGTTAAAGACTGGATATTAGTGATATTGACCCTTTTTGATCATTTAACATGCTTTGTGAAAAAAAGTTTTTTGCAGTATCATATTATATGTTTAAAATATTTTTTTTCAATCATCTTCTTGAGTGGAGCACTACTAAAGACCCATAACCAGCGAGGACTGTGTGGAAACCATCTTCTATATTGGACTATAAGGGGTTCAAGAACCTTGTAATGTCATATCTATGGACTGGGGTGTGAAGGAATTTAATAGTTAGCACTGACTTGTCATCTCTCGGATTGCCTTCTTTGGTTTACCACACTCTGCACACCATTATTGCTCCATGCGGTGCGGTTTACTGAATTCAGCTGTCACAGATGAGTCATGCAGGGGTTTTGTGACCCGCAGCAGAAAACAATGAGACTCCTACACGGCCTCCAAAGTATGCAGTATGAATGTGCTTGTGCAAGCATGCCCAGGAGAACACTGCCTCACGCCTACCCCTTTTCACTTACATTCACAGCTTCCACTTTGAATTCGTCATCATTGTCGGGAGAGGAGAGTTCCAGTAGTATAGGGCACACTCTGTACTCGAGGTCGCTCTGGTCAATCAGGTCTTGCTCCAGCAGGATCAGCAGAGCTTCTTGGCTTGCCTTCCTCACCTAGGAACCAGAGATAGAAGGTTTCAGATATTTTGCAATTGGCAGCTTCTGCTTTTGAAGTGGAACACCAGCCAAAAAGTTTTTTTACTGCTGCCTTTGATCTCGTTATCGAATAGAAAAATGTAAAAATCAGTGACATTCTTATAGTAACAATCAGTGGCAGATGGTGCTAAAATAAAAATTGGTGGGCCACACTCACCACAATCACGGCTCCCCTTCGTGGCTTCCCCTAGTGGCTTCCAAATCTTCAGCCTCCTGATTGGCCAGGACAAGAAGCCGGAAACTGAAAGTGGCGCGATGGCAAATATCGATGGGAGGGTTAAAACCTACCAATTAGCCAGATTCGGTAGTCTTGGCTAGATATGGAATTCTGTATCTACACCAGGTCTTGACTAGTTCCAGGCTCAAGCAGTTTCAGCCCCTTAAAGAGGAGTTCTCTCTTACGCACCAACTAGCTTTCAAATACCTGCAGCTCCGTCACGCACTCAGAACCCAGCTACCAAATCTAGATATAGGAATGGAACCCCTCCTAGTACTGGACATAGTTCAGGGAGACGACCCCCTTAAACTTATATCACAACTGTATTACACAATCAGACAACGAGGGGTAGTTGCCATCACCCACAGGGCCAAAACTTGTCTGGGAGATGGATGTAGGCCCCATAGATATTGCTGACTGGGATGAGATTCTAGAGGGAACCAAGACAGTGTCCCCCAAGTTGACCCAACTGTATATTATACACAAAGCCTACCTGACACCGATAAGATTGACAAAATTCCAACACACGCCAGACCCGACGTGTCGCTTATGTAGAACTGACCCAGGCTCGTTTTACCATCACATATGGAGCTGCCCATTTGTCCAGGTGCATAGGACACAGGTTGCCTGCTTCCTTTATGATAACATGGGGTCCCCGGTGGTGCTGGACCCCAAGTTATGTATTTTGGGGCCACTACCAGACATAGAGGTGGACAAATATCACACAATCCTTATTTTTGAGACATTATTCCTAGCCCATAAAGTGATAGCTCAGAGATGGATGCAGAATGTGCCCCCCACAGTACAGTTATGAAAAAAAGCAGTTAATGATACATTGCCCTCCATGAAGCTGATTTATACACACAGAGGGTCTACACAAAAATATTCCAAGATTTGGGACAGATGGTTGGAAGATGGGGAAACCGGTGTGTAATTGAGCCCATACCCAGTAAGGAATACCTGTGGCACACATTGAGTGTATGTTAGATAAAGCGGCCACCTGACTTGGGGCACCTGTATTCATGTGACTGTACATCCTGTAACATACTTACATATTTCATTACACTGACCATCGTTTGTAAAGTTTATTGTCAAATGTACTTGAATGACTTGTTAAATGTGCTTTATATCAATAAAGTGTTTTTTTTCTCCCAAGTAAAAAAACAAACAAAAAACAAGCTAATTGGAGCCACAGGCTCTAAATCGCATGCTTGTCAAAAAATGACATCCATAATAGACTCCCATTAGTCTAGTAACTGTCAGCCTTGCAATGCATTATGGGACTTGTAGTTTGGCAACAGCCGGGGCGGCGACAGTTTAAGACCCCTGCCCTAGATGCACATGTTTTCTGCGAGTGGCGCAACTTATCCAAGCATCCTGAATTATAGTTAGGAGATGCAAAGCAGCGTTCACTAGAACTATTGCCACACCAAAACGTGACATCTCTCAATTATAAAACCTGGACAGGTTCAGCAAACCCAACGACAGTGGTCAGACCTCTCTCCAGAGCGATCGATGAGAGATCTATGCATCTTCAGTCTCCCTTACTCTGACGGCAGGTCAGGCAGAGGTCAGGCTGGAAGGGTGTTTACAGTGGAAATTTTGTACAATGCCTGCTTGCACAGACAGGCAGACATTCTACATCAAGTTCCCAGTGAATGCTGCACCTAAGGGATAAAATAACTTAGGAGTTGCCCTGTTAAGCTTCACACCGACTAGGAACACGTCAAGAGAAGTGGGCAAACCGGTTCTCGCTTGCGCATTACTGGAATGCTCTAATGCTCCCCCTTGTGCATGAAAATGCCATACTGGTTCCTGGAAATGTAAAACACATAGACGTCCTCTATATGGCAATGTAAAGTGACCCACAGCATTCAATCGCCTTTCATTGTTCCCTTGATAAAAAGGTATAAACTGGTTGGGTATTATGGGCTAGGAGCGGACTTCAAATTTAAAGCCCAACTGTTCAGTTTGAGATCTATTATGTTTATTTGTTTGTACAATACAATTCCTCCTGTAATGTTTACTAAAACAACATTGACTATTTGTAACCCTTACTGCCAGCATTTGAAAATAGATAGGAAAGTTATTATATTTACTTGCTTTAACTTTTTTTTTTTTTACATTTCCCAAGTTACTTCCTGCTTTCTTGCCTAGGCAAATGAGGTCATATATCCCAGAAGTCTTCAGGAAGGGAAGTAGCCAAGTACAACCTCCTGTCTGCCTGAACACATCCAAGCATACATCTTTCATAAATACTCACAAAAGAATGCAAAGTTGTAATGTACACATTATTTTTAAATGCCGGAACTTGCAGGGCATCTTTTTAAATTTTTTAACATTTTTGTCTAAAGCTTGGCTTTAATACCCTATCTACCAAGCTTTGTAAGACCCTTTCACATTGGAGGCGTTTTTCAGGCGCTAAAGGGCTAAAAAAAGGCGCCTGTAAAGCACCTTTCCTGCAGCCCCAGTGTGAGAGCCTGAGTGCTTTCACACTGGCGGTGCGCTTGCAGGACGTTAGAAAAAGTCCTGCAAGCAGCATCTTTGGAGCGAATTAGGATACACCTCTCTTCCACCACCCCTGCCCATTGAAACGAATGGGCACCGCTGCCAAAGCGTTTCGGCAGCAGGGCTTTTCTGGCGCATTTAACCATTTATTTGTCCGCTAGCGGGGGTTAAAAGCACACCGCTAGCGGCCGAAAAGTGCCGCTAAAACAACGGTAAAAATGTAATGCCAACGCCGAGCCAGTGTGAAAGGGGTCTTAATGCCCTTGTATTTGTGGGGTTAAAGCAAGCTCATGGATTTTTAGAGCCAGTGATGGACTTTCAGGTAAAAGTGATCTAGAGCTTCCTTTTACGGGGTTTTTAATGTGCAGTCTGCACCCCACCCATCCCTCGTTAGCCCCCTTGTGCTAGCAATTGAGTTAAAAAAGTGTTTAAAAAACATTATTAAATAAATTAATTAATTAAAAAAGAGCACCCCCATCAGCCCAGATGCCAACCTGTAATGGTTTTTAAAGCATTGCCTACGGAGATATTTGGGTGCCATCTTTTTTGTTTTTTGCATTTTTAAAGGCATGACATGTTTGGTATCTATTTATTCAACTCAAGCCAATCCTTTATATTTTAACAAAAAGTGGGTATAATATTGTGTTTGTTTTCACTAAAATTCATTTAGTGTATTTTTACCTGAAAAGTTAGGTTTGCTAAATAGCTGTGCAAATTATATGTGACAAAAAATGCTGAATGTGTTAGAAAAATCGCCCTGCGAAACTTAAAAACCGGCACATATAATATATAACATACGTAGTAAAGGAAGGGCAGAGGTTAAACCTGAAAATTTGAAAACAGGACTGCAAAGGGTTGTCCATATTTCCATCCTTCTAAGCTAAATGTGTCATAACTCAAGAAGCAAGGGGAGGGGGATTTTGAAGCTTGGATTACAGGTATAGTATATAGTGCGGCAGCGCTTTACAGGTATAGTATATAGTGCGGCATCGCTTTACAGGTATAGTATATAGTGCGCCAGCTCTTTACACATAAACATATATTCCCATCAGTCCCTGCCCTCAAGGAATCAACAGTTTAAGGTCCCTAACTCACATTCAAAACACATACTAGGGACAATTTAAAGCGGAGTTCCACCCAAAAATGGAACTTCCGCGTAATCCACTCCTCACCCCCATACATCTCACATTTGGCATGTCATTTTTTTGGGGGGGAGTGGGGGCTTCAGGAGGAGTGGGACTTCCTGTCCCACTTCCTGCTTCCGCCGAGGGGCTGGTTAGGTGATTAAGCTTAATCGCCTACAGCAGCCCCTCCCTGAAGGCGATCGCATGGGACACATGACAGGTCCCATGCGATCGCCTCTCCAATCAGCGGCGGGCTGCGCCGCGCGCGCATGCGCAGTGGGTGCCCGGCCGTGAAGCCGAAGGCTGTCACGGCTGGGTGCCCACAGTTAGAATGAAGACGCCGGCCGGGGAGGGGGGGGGGGGAGAGGAGCTGAGCCCCCCCGGCGCGTCGCTGGAACGTGGAGAAGGTAAGTGAATGTTTATTAAAAGCCAGCAACTACACTTTTTGTAGCTGCTGACTTTTAATAAACATTATATTTGGCTGGAACTCCCCTTTAACCTACAAACATGGAGTGTGGGAGGAAACCTACGCAGGCACAGGGAAAACATTAAAAGTCCAGGTAGCTAGCGCCATGGTTGGGATTCGAACCAACGACCTTAGTGCTTCCATGTGGAAGTACTAACCACTTAGCTACCATGACGCCTGCCATTAGATGCCCATCACACTGCCGTTCAATGACCATCACACTGCCGTTCAATGACCATCACACTGCCGTTCAATGACCATCACACTGCCGTTCAATGACCATCACACTGCCGTTCAATGACCATCACACTGCCGTTCAATGACCATCACACTGCCGTTCAATGACCATCACACTGCCGTTCAATGACCATCACACTGCCGTTCAATGACCATCACACTGCCGTTCAATGACCATCACACTGCCGTTCAATGACCATCACACTGCCGTTCAATGACCATCACACTGCTATTCGATGCCTGAGTTTTTTTAGAACCCGACGTGATACTTGAGCAATCAGCTCTGGTTTTTGATTGGATTAAAGTTTATTTTTGATTTCAATATACATGTAAAGTGCTGCATGAATTGGTAATGCTATATAAAAAATATTTTTCATGGTGAGCCGTGAAGGACGTTGTGAGATATTACGGTATGGAGCTCCGGCTTACCTGATTATTGGAATCTGTGAGATAGCGGACAAGGATGGGCAGTAAATACTCAGAAAAGGCGCGGGGAAACTGAGGTCGGCTCTCCTGCAGGAAGAGGGTGATTTGTGGGATTTGCTCCATTAGCTCGGTGCGCACAGTAGGCTCTGTAATGAATAAAGAGAACACAAGCTCCATTACGTTTTTTATTACACAAGTGATGCTGCTCTGTACAAGCGACTTGGAATAAGATCGCTAGCTGTTCCTGGTCAGGTCAGACTGAACACTATTATAAAGAGTGGCAGAGAAGCCTGGAGGGGACAAAGACAGAAATGGCTGCACCATCTCTCAGAAAATATCCCGCACCATTAGCAAGAAGGATCTTGTTCTGCATGAATCAACCTCGGCAGGTAGACCTGTCCTCCAACAATGTAAAAGAGAAAAACTTCCTCTTAAAGTAAAACTTCCTCTTAAAAAGTAAAACTTTAGCTTAAAGTGGACCCCATCAGGCCTAAAAGTTCCCAAGACAGCAACAGTGCCGGATCCAACGTGGCTCAAGAGGGATCTTTTTGAAGGCCAACCCAGGAGTGTGCCGGCACCTCAATGCATCTGTACTTCAGAACTGTTCCTAAACTATAAAAACATCTGTGACCATTTTATTGTAGATAATGCTATCCTCATAAATAAATACATTCAAATTGTTTTCATGTAAAGTTTGTAATTATGGACGGGTTTCTGTCCTCATGCAAACAAGTTTACTAAAACGTGCAGCGCTGGATCCAACTACTCAATAGTAAAATTTATCTGACCCTAATTTGCCATACATAAATATATACAACTCATTTTTTTTACATAAAATACATCCACATAAGCAACCAAAAATATTAATCAACCATAAAACTTAAAAATGAGAAGTACAGCCAAAGCTTGTTTGGCTGTACTTCTCCTGTGGATCATAGGAGTGCGGTTCGTTCTGCACTACTGTGACCTGTTTTCAGCAGACAGCGGGCTGAAGGCTCAGAAAAGGATCATGACCATATGGTTGGGATCCACCCACATGTCTGGACCGGCACTCGCTGTCAGTGCTGGAGGGGCAGTGCTGACTGACAGACACCACTCTCTGCTCAGGGAGCTCTGAGAATCGGAGCAATCAGTGGTGTTCGATCGCTCGGTTCTCAACCATAGAGCCGGTCAGATGCTGCACTCACCTAGGTAAGTATGATTCTAAAATAAAATCGAATTACCATACTTCTCTTTTAAAGTGGTTGTAAACCCCTGCATATACTCAGTAAAATGACTGGCCTCAAGTGATAAACAGAGATTAAACAAATCCTCCTACGTACGTTGTACCTGTTTATTCTGCAGTCTTCCCTTCTATACATCTGTTCAAAGTCCAGAATGTATAAAGCTTGTCTAAGCTGTCAGAAAGCAGGGAGCTGAAACTACACACTGCAGAGCTCAGTGAGCAGAGCTCTGAGAGCTGATTGGAGGGAAGGGACACACCCCCCTTCACACAGGACACAGGAACAGAGCTGAGGCTGTCAATCGCAGGCTGTGTGCTGCACTCCCTCTTTTCTCTTGGTGTCAGAAACATGTCAGAAGTGACTGATACAGATAGCATAGAATGAGGTGGCAGACAGAAACTACATTTAGTGCTCTGGATTGAGACAAGTACACACTATAGAGGGATATACTTATATGTTATGTCTGAGGTTTAAAACCACTTTAATTGTGCATGCAACACCAAAAATTTACTTCCACCACACAGCCTTAACTCTGTCCCCATAATACATACAGGCTGTGCTTTCTGACTAAGGCTCAATGTACACTAGCAGCTCTAAACTTGAGTTTAGGAGCTTTTGGCATTTTTTTTTGCCAAAGCTCCTAAACTCAACTCTATAAAAGCCTAGGTGTCAATGTACACATAGGCTTTCAGGATCATTTAGGAGCTGCTGCGTTTAGAGGTTCAACCTCCCCTAACCTCAGTTTCCTGAACACGGCAGAATCACGTTCAGGATAGGAACGTTTTGACCCCCGTTTTACTGTGGCCCGCTGTTTAAGTAGTTCAAGTCTACATTAAAGGGTCACTAAAGGAAAAAAATGTTTTTGCTGAAATGACTGTTTACAGGGTATAGAGAAATAAAAGTTAACTGATTCCTTTTAAAAATGATTAAAAATAGATAAAAATCAATCATATAATTGTGCCTGCAGTTTAGTTTCATTTTTAAACTGATTTCATGTTTCTGTGAAGTAAAGAGACACACAGAACAAAAACAAACAAATACAGGGCAGTGTTTTGTTTTTAAAATGAATCTGATTGGTTCTGAGGAGTTTTAGACACACAGTAATGACAGCTCAGACCACCGTGAAAAGCTGCCATGAGATTTTTCATAAAGAGCCAGACAAGCAGGAAGTGTGGAGATCAGAGCAGAATTACAGCAACTTCAAAACAAAAAACGAACAAGGAGGACATGAAAGCAGGACTGCAGTAAGGTAAAGGAAGCTATTTAGTTAAAAAAAAAAAAAAATCCTTTAGTGATCCTTTAAGCCTAAGGCCCCTTTCAAACTGGGGCAGGAGGTGCGTCGGCGGTATCGCTCGTTATTTTTAGCAGCGCTTTACCGCCAATTTGGCTGTGCCATTTTATCCCCAGCTAGCTGCCAAGAATGTGTTAAAAACCAGCGCATTGCTGCGGTGTCCCATTGATTTCAAAGGGCAGGAGCGGTGGAGGAGCGGTATACACACCGCTCCTTCATCGCTCCAAAGATGCGGCTAGCAGGACTTTTTTTTATTATCCTGCTAGCGTACCGCTCAAGTGTGAAAGCACTGGAGACATAGCAGCAGCTGTTTAAGGACAGTTTTCAGGCGCTATTTTAGCACAATAGCGCATGCAAACCGCTCCAGTGTGAAAGGGGTCTAAGTGTGCAACATAGTACTGTAGTTGGGACGGATACATCCATCTTTCCAAAATGCGTTGACATTTAACTACAGCAATCAAAGCTTTGTCATAAAAAGCAGGAGTGCAACAAAAGTAGTGTAGACCCCAGTACTGACCCGAATCTTCCGACAGGCGAACAACGATCTCCATGACTGTGAGAAAGTCATCTTCTGTACTGCTGAAGTCTCTCAGTACATCCAGCAACCCACGTGCGATTATCTGTCTGTAGGAGAAGAATAGGAACACCGATTTAAAAGCATGTAGACAGCGGACTTTTCAGGGGACTGACATAACTGAGGCTCCAATGAATGTCAATGGTCATCAACCATTCCTGCAGGGCCCACTAACAGGCCAGGTTGTTTGTATTACCTTGGGGTAGATGTAGACTAGAATACTGCAATCACTGAGCAACAAATGATATCACCTGTGATGTATTTCAGTTCTCTTGCAAACCTGGCCTGTTAGGGCCCTTTCACACGAGCGGACCGTTCGTCCGTTTTTAGACGTCCGTTTTTTGGCCGCAATGCTTTCCTATGGGTCCTTTCACACGCATCCGCTAACGTCCATCTCCGTTAAGTTCCGTTTTTTTGGACGGAAGCAAACCCTGTTTTTCTTCCGTCAAAAAAAACGGAACGGATGAAAAACGGATGTTAGCGGACGATCCGTTTAACATCCGATCCGCTAACGTCCGTTTTTCATCAAAATATGTAATAAAAGTTCTAACCATAAAAAAAAAAAATGGATGAAAAAACGGATGAAAAAACGGATGAAAAACTGATCAACTGATGATAAAAAAACGGATCTAAAAAACGGTCCGCACGTGTGAAAGGACCCTTAGTGGGCCCTGCAGGACAAGGTTGATGACCACTGAGTTATGTCAATGAGTCAGTGGCAAGAGTTTACACTGGCTTCAAGAGGCAACTTAGCTGGAAGTAAGAAAGAAGGATCATCAGGGACAACAAAGCCTTTATTCAAAGAACTGCCAACCTTTACCTATATTGGATGGATGGCACTGAAAGGGCAACTATATGCCAATAGTGGGCACATGACATGACATCAGACATGAATGCATGCTTCATGGTGTATACATCAGAATATCTGAAACTTAGATTATGTATTCCCAATTTCTTTATAGCAATGAATCCCATAACTAGGCAATTTCTATGTAGCCAATTCATGACAATGGAGCCATCCCAGAAGACATTTTTCATCACGCATGTCCAAACTTAACAAAACATAGTCAGGAATTTGCATTTGTAAAAATCTCAACTCTTAGGTTGTTATAATGGTGCAGCCTCACCTTTAGGGGTGGGTGTGTGTGCAGTTATTTGTATTCTCTCCCTGTCAGAAATGTCATCCTATTGTCAATCAATGACCCTATTAAGGCTGATCTGCCTCCTGGCTGGAGCACAGGGCTGATAAATGCCACTCTGCCCAAACTGCATAAAGAGGTGAAATGTCAAGTAACAAAGGCCTGGTGTTCGTATTTTCTCTTTTTTTTTTTTTGTGAATTCTGGCTTTTACTTTTATACACACACACTATATAAATATATATTAGTACTTGTGTTATATGACAGTGCTTTAGGCATCTTGTCAAGCAACAATGAGCTCACAAAGGCCCCTTAGGCCCCGTTCACACCGCAATCATGGCAAAACGTGCCACGCGTGTAGGGTTCCATTCACTTTTAATGGATCTCAAACACGGTGTGTTTTTTTCCTGAAATTGTCGCGGCGAACTGCATTGCACAAAGCTTATCACCCAGCAGGAGCTTCCTTTTGGTCGACAAGCTTTGCACAGTGCAATTTGCCCACGTTTAAGGAGCCATTAAAAACGAATGCAACCCAAACATGGTGCATTTTGCCACGATTTCAGTGTGATTCGGAATGGCAGGCAGAATCGCATTGATTCCGAATTGCCAGTTGAAAGAAGCCTTATGCTGCATACAGACGACCGTTTTTCATGTCATGCGAAAAAATGACGTTTTTATCAATGCGATTCCTCTCAAGCCTGCCTTGCATACACACAACTGTGAAAAAAATGCTTGTGTAAAGCGCAGTGACGTACAACACGTACAACGGCACTATAAAGGGGAAGTTCCATTCGAATGGCGCCACCCTTTGGGCGGATTATGCAAATTTCCCTTCTCATAAACTTGCTTCTGAGCATGCGCTCTTTTTCCCTGTCGTTAAAGCCTACACGCGACCGTTTTTCACGATGAGAACGACGACGAATGTGAAAAATGACGAAAAAAAATAGAGCATGTTCTAAATTTTTAATGGCCATTTTTCTCGTCGAGAAAAATGCTTTGGAGCCTACACACGATCGTTTTTAAAGACCAATTAGAAAAAAATTGCATTTTTCTCATCATGAAAAACGGTTGTTTGTACGCAGCATAAGTCGTCTGCTCTGACAGGGAGAGAATATCTGGAAAATGCAAAAATAAGCATTCTCTGAAATGTATGGCTGTACAATTACAATAATTACCGTATTTAAAATGGGAGTCACTCAGATATTACCGGTGCCCATTGGTGACTGCTTTTCTTTAAATGGGAGTATCTATTATTTAAACCTTTGCAATGGTGCTCATGTTTCTTGTTTGCATTAAACTACCTGCTGGCTTCTTATGTGTAATTGAATGTGTCTACTTAGTCAGTACACATGCTATAGGTCGTTTGTTGGTACATATCCTAGTTAATATAACCTAGAGGTCTAAATATAAAGCAGGTGATTGGCTAGGAATAAGTGATGAATTGTGATAGTACAGTGGTAAGCACTAATGGCTTGTAGAACTGGTGTCCTGGGTTCAGTTCCTGCTGCTCTGGATAGCTCAGTGGTTCATGCTGGGCCTCATAAACAGGTAAAGATTGACACCTTTTTTACTGTTAATCTTTGTATTCCTTCGAAGTCCCCCCTGGCCAGACTGGTTTAAAGGTCTTAAAGGGATAGTAAACACCGGCTGGTCACTTATACCTACAGGGAAGCTCATAAAAAAAAAGCTTCCCTGTAGGTACAATGAATATCTCCAAAACATGCACCGTTTAGGAGATAGTCACAATTTCTGCAGCCGGTGACGTCACCGGCGCTTACGGACTGTGCTCAGAATTGAGATCACACTGAATGTGGCGTCAAGACAGAGCACTGTGCTGCATCCGTGACTCTTGTGTACATGCCTGGGAGTGATGTCACCGTGGCTCAGCCATTCAAACAGCCAGAGCCTGTGAACCTGGAAGTGTACCGCCAAAGGGATCCCTTTTACAGTTAAGTCTGTGATGCATACATTATGCCCTTAACTTGCAGGGGGACATTTGTTTTGAGCTTAAAGAGGAAGTAAACCCTCTCTGGAAAAAAAATAAAAAAATTAACCCTGCAAGACAAAGGCATAATGAGCTAGTATGCATTGCATAGCTCATTATGAATTACTTACCTGAGATCGAAGCCCCCGCAGCGGTCCTCGTTCCCCTCCTCCGACGCCGCCATCTCGCCCGGAGTGACTTCTGGGTATAGCGGCTCCAACGCTGTGACTGGCTGGAGCCGCAGTGACGTTAGAAACGGCATGCTCAGTGCACCTGCACCCGATGTCTACGGCGCATGCGCCGTAGACTTTCGGTGCCGCTATTTCTGCAAATATCTCCTAAACCTTTTAGGTTTGGGAGATATTTATTGCACCTACGGGTAAGCTTACCTGTAGGTTAAAGTGGTTTAAATGGGTTTACAGCCACTTTAAGGCTCGAGTCACATACGATGTGGTAGTTTTAAGACTAGTTTTGTAACAGATGGCAGCACAAGGCTTCTCGCACAGTCACATTGAACACTGACCTTTAGGGCTCATTTCCACTAGTGTTTTTACAGCCACTTTTCTGGGCGTTTTTTGCAGCTTAAAAACGCCTGTCCATGTTAGTCTATGGCCTCATGCCCACCATGACGTTTTTGAGCTGTAGATGGCTGAGACGTTTTTAAGCTGCAAAAAAAACGCGGGACCAGTGCGTTCTGAAGCTCCAGCAATAGAGCTGTAAAAATGCCAGACATTAAAAAACGCTTTTTTTTTTTTCTAAAATAAACATGGACAGGCGTTTTTAAGCTGTAAAAAACGCTCAGAAAAGTGGCTGTAAAAACGCCAGTGGAAATGAAGCCTTATAAGTCGGTGTGCCAAAAGACATCTTCCTGTGTACATCGGGAGCTGTGCAACTGGTGCTATTCTGACCACATGCATTACCAAGTCTGCCATTTCATCATGGACAGCAATGATGTCAATGAGGACAACAACGGCGATGCTGCAATGAGTCGTTTGAGGTGTTTTCAGTGGTATGCGTGGTTCAAAAGCAAAAAAAACATCACTGGAAGGCAGAAAAAGATCAGAAAGACCTTCAACGAGCTAAACCACAGAAAACGTTGAAACCATTCTGCAACTTGCGCATGATGATCGGAGAACAATCGCGCTTGCCATTCAAAACACTTCGAACAAATCATTGCAGCATCGCTGCAAACTAGGCGAATCATGTCAAATGTCTCTGTGGCAGATTTGCCCATTTTCACACAGAATTGATCGTTTGCTCTTCTTCGTAACTTGCCGTCCATGATACAATAGCAGACATGGTAATGCACGTGGTCAGAATTGCACCAGTTCCGAGCCTTTTCCTACCATACAGTATACTCTGGGGCATTAAATGATCTTTATCGCGACGTATCGCTGTCGTCTTCTATTGTAATGATGAATATTGTACCATGTATACAACATCCCTTTGTTGGGATCTTCCTCTATCACACTGTTGTGATAATCTGTTGAATTTACTTTTCTACCAATAAAGACTTTGTAAAACTATAGCGCCAGTTGCACAGCTCCCGATGTACAGAGGATGAGGTCTTTTAGCACACTGACTTATGAAGGGCGGTGCTCTCTGCGACTGTGTGTGTGCAGCCTTGTGCTGTCATGTGTGTTACAAAGCTGTGAATGGAGCAGGTCCACACATGTCCGGAGCGGCCGTGGGCTATTTTTGAGTCCTGTGCGATTTTGGGACCAGTTCAGGTGAAAATTTAAGTAAAAATTCACACCTGAACTAGTAAACAAAACTGCACCAGGTGCCTTTTTGATATGTTCCAGTGAATTTTTTCTTAATCTTAAAGGGTTTGTAAAGGAATTTATTTTTTAAAAGAAACAAACATGTTATACTTACCGCCACTGTGCAGTTTGTTTTGCACAGAGTGGCCCCGAACCTGGTCTTCTGGGGTCCCTCGGCGGCTGTCTCTGGCCCTCCCTGGAAGAACTCCACACATTCATGTGTGTACTATTTAGTATTTCTAAATAATACAATTTAAACTTTAGTATCACTTTGGCAATAAAACCTGGAAGCTGATTGGTGGCTATGCAAAGCTACACCAGATTTTGCACCCTCCAGTCTTAGTAAATCTCCCCTCACTGTATAGAAATGTCAGCACTTGATTTGCCCCGAGATAAAAGAAGCCAGCAGGTTATTTTACCCACCCAGAACTGGACATTTCGTTTTTGGTGGCATCTTCCTTTAACGGCAAGGTCATAACATTTACCTGTTGAATATATTATCACTAAAGGCGTATTTTTCCAGGCGTGCCAGGGGTGTGAGGTTGTCCTGTCCGGGAATGTCCAGGAAAGCACTTATCCTCATGCTTTCACAGTCTGGTCCATAATCCTCGAAGCCAACTTAATGAAGAAGAAGAAAGACAAGTGTTAGGTTTCCCAATAGTAAGGAGCAGACGTGTGTGGGTGTTACATTACTCGGTGTGTGTGGGACGCAGGGTGTCCTGTATCCACACCTATATATACAGAGCGTCTGACGGGCACACTCGGGTTACACAAACCAGCCCACAGAGATATTTAAGCTAATTTGTATCCAGCTCGGAGATAGCGATCTGTTAAGATGCTCAGTCCTGCTACAGGTTTCAAGAGCACAGCACTAATCCACTTCAACGTGAAGTGTGAGCAGAATTGTAATTCCTACTCAGGAGGAATTACAGGAGATTTTCCTGCCCAGTTTGTCCTTCCTTTCCAGCCGCTGCGAGGCACAAGGGACAACTCAAACAGCATGGCTCCCTCCATTTCTTGGGCCAAGCTAGAAACAAGGCTCAGGGGGGGGGGCTGGACTTGCATCACGGCTAAAGGGCCCTAATAGCCCATACACACGATCCGAATATCGGACGAAAACGATCGTCCGATGATGGATCGTACGATTTTCGGATCGTGTGTACACTACTTTCGAGAGCCGATCACGACAGTTCATCCGAAATTTTTCGATCGGACAAGCGCAAAAATTTTCCTCGTACGATGTCAGATCGGACGATTTTCGTTTAGTCAGTACAGCCGTCGTCCGACAATACAATACAAATACATTACAACACGTGACATCACTTCCGATCTTTTTTTTCTGTCGTACGAGAATTTTCGTGAGTTTAAGAACCTATTTTACTTTACTTGCGATTATTAAGCGAAAAAAGCCGTACGATCCATCGGCCGATATTCGGATCGTGTGTATGGGCCATAAAGCAGCGCTCATCAACCCTGTCCTCAGGGCCACTAACAGGCCAGGTTTTATGTATTACCTTGGGGAGATGAGACTAGAATACGGCAATCACTGAAGCAGCAAATAATATCACCTGTCATGTATTTCAGTTATCTTACAAACCTGGCCTGTTAGTGGCCCTGAGGACAGGGACTGATGACCACTGGCCTAAAGGTTCTGTCATTTATTTTCAGAGTCACTTATTTAAAATATATATATTTACAATAATAACTGACACTATCCAAACCATGTCCTTTGTTTAATTTTTTTATTTTTATTAATTTTTTATTGATAGAGTAGGGGAGCAATTAGAACCCCTGTCAGGTTTTCACTGCTTCCTGGGGGAAACTTCCGCTCACTTCCTCTCCTGGGGCATTACACCAGACAGGAAGTGGGAAGAACACTCCAACAGTAACACAGAAATAAAGAACAATGCTTTCCTTAGTTGGGGGAAGATTTTCACCACTTGAAGACGCGGCATTTTCTGGCACTTTTTGTGTTTTTACAAGTTTAAATCACTATTTTGTGCTGAAAAATTACTTATAACCTCCAAATATTATACATATTAGCAAAAACTCCTGGAAATAAAATGGCGTTCACTGTAATTTTTTATGTCACACGGTATTTGCGCAGCAGTTTTTAGACACCTTTTTTTGGGGGGATTTTTTTTTTAATTAACAAAAAAAAAAAAAATCTGTCATATATATATATATATATCTCTGAGAGAGAGATGCAAGATATATTTATATATTGATAGAGAGATAGAAAGATAATGTGTTTCCCCAAAAATAAGCCCTACCCCAAAAGTAAGACCTAGTGCAATTATCAGGGCGGGCTGCAATATAAGCCCTACCCCGAAAATAAGCCCTATCAAAGTTCACAAAAAACCTGTAATCCATTACTGTATACGGGTGCAGTGTCTCCATTTATTACAGTTTAATAATATATGTTTTACAGCCACTGGAGTTCCTCCTTTCTAGTCCCGGCTGACACAGGAACTTTTTAATTTCTTATTGATTTATTCATGATTGATTTTTAGAACATGGAGGGGTAAATGATGCAGCACGTGCACTGTGCTATGCATCATGCTTTAAAAAGAAACATTTTTTTTTGTTTTGTTTTTTAGGGTTACAACCATTTTAATGCCGTAATTAAATAAGCCCTACCCCGAAAATAAGCCCTAGTGTGTTTTTTGTAGCAAAAATTAATATAAGACCCGGTCTTATTTTTGGAGAAACACGGTAGAAAAATCGAGATGTAGAGATATAGAGAGAGATTATATATATATATATATATATATATATATATATATATATATATATAGAAAATGCTGCGTCTTCAAGTGGTGAAAATCTCCCCCCGACTCTACTAAGGAAAGCATTGTTCTTTATTTCTGTGTTACTGTTGAAGTGTTCTTCCCACTTCCTGTCTGGTGTGGCCCAGGAGAGGAAGTGAGGGGAAGTTTCCCCCAGGTAGCAGTGAAAACCTGACAGGGGTTCTAATTGCTCCTCTATCAATAAATAAAAATAAAAAAAAGGACATGGTTTGGATAGAGTGTCAGCCATTGTTGTAAATATTTTTTTGAGGAATTAGTGACTCTGAAAACAAATGACAGAACCTTTAGGCCAGTAAATTGTTGTATATGAAAAATTATGTTACGCAGAGTAAATTGATACCCAACATGTCGCGCTTTAAAAAAGTGAACGCTTGTGGAATGGCGACAACCTACGGTACTTAAAAATCTCCATAGGTGTCACTTTAGTCTCTCTAAGTAGACTCTTCTATAGGTAAAAGTGTATGCACTTTAGTTTAACATGGGAGACCCTCCTTCCCCTCTTCCTCTTTTTTTTTTTATTTCCTCTCTCTTTTTCTCCCCCTTTTTTTTCCCCCTGTATTTCCTATTCCTCCTCCTTTACATAATATGCCACAAAGGAGCTCTAGAACTCTCAGTAGAGAAGCAGAAATGGGGAAATCTTAAGCCTAGACAAGAGGATAGTGGGAAGAAGATATCGTAGAGCAGAATATCACCCCGGACCTCTGGATCTCTTTCATATCAAATTTTAGGTTGGTTAAGGAGAATACGCCGAGACTGCTTAAAATGGGGGAGGGAAATGTATGTTATTGAAGGTATAGTATTATGTATGCAAGATTAAATGTCTTTTTTTTGTAATGACGATGAAATGAAAACTATTAAAGAGAATATTTTGAAAAAGAGGTGTCACTTTAGGGCTGGGTTCGCACCATTGTGAATTAGATGCATAATCCCCGTTGATCAGATAAAAAAAGAAATCATAGCATGAATGACCGCCGCAATAGTGACATGTGAACAATAAGTAAAGCCCCGTACACACGTACGAGAACCTCGACGGGCAGAACACATCGTTCCGCCCGTTGAGGTTCCCGCCCGGCCGTCGAAATCGGCGACCCGCCCGTCGGGAAAGGCAACCAGCCATTCATCCCGACAGGCCGTCGAGCAAATAGAGAGCCTGTTCTCTATTCGCTCGACGGGATTCCCGACGGGCGGGGCGAGCCAGGAGCGAACACACGGCCGAGGTTCTCGCTGGAATGCAGCTCCCAGCGAGGTTCTCGCTGGTTTCTAGCGAGAACCTCGGTCGTGTGTACGCCGCCTCAGAAAAAAAATCTCTCCCATGAGGATGCAGAAAGCAATAAAACCTGACAGGGAACCTAACCCATTCTTTTTTTTTTTTTTATGCAAGTCGTCTGGGGTTTTGGCTCCATTCCCACTTGGGTGACTTGTCATGCGACTCTGGGCACTAAAGTTGCACGACAAGTCGCACTCCATGTTTTTCCATTAAAACCGTTCAAATATGCGAGTAGCAGCGACTTTAAAAAGGTTCCTACACTACTTCGGTCTGAATTTCAAGCGACTTGAGTGCCATAGACTGCAATGTAAACCCTCAAAAGTCACATGAAAGTCATACATTTGACAGTTGCCCATTATCATGGATCAAAGTTGCATCCAAGTCACACCCATCCAAAGTTGCATTGTAAAGTTGCACTACGTTGGGGCGGTGCCAGTGTGAATGGAGCCCTGAACATGTCCTGTGTTTTTTGCAGTCGTCTGCACTAATTATTATGCCGCCCTTTGAACTGTAACGTTCTCCTTGTCCTTCCTTTCTCTGTAAAGTTCATTGCTGCGACCTTCATGGTGAATGATTAACAGCGGTACCTAGAGATTCCACCATGTGATCCCAGAAGGAAATGACATCATAATACTCATGTCAATAAAAACTAGGGTTGTCCCGATACCACTTTTTTAGGACCGAGTACAAGTACCGATACTTTTTTTCATGTACTTGCCGATACTGAATACCGATACTTTTTTTAAATGTCATGTGACAGTTTTCAAACCACAATACAGACTAAGGATATTTTCTTTAGAATTATGAAGAACTCTAACTCAAGACATTATAAAAGAATAAAAATCAGTAAAAATGAAAAAAAAAAAAAATTATTTGCTTGTCACGCAGTAGTAAAAAAACTCAAAGAATTTTCACAGAACATGTTGATAAATACAAAAAAAGTATTCTATTTAGGTATCAGGAGATCAGGCTGTGGAGGCTTCCAACTTTCCCCAAGTAAACACAACATAAAAATCACACAATACAAAATAACCCGCATAAGTAACAGCAGACACATAGAAATACATGCAATATTAAACAGATGGAAGTCAACTGAGGGGGAACTCAGCCTGGATCTACACAGAAGATGTGTGGGGAATCGCATGTGATTCAGACAGGAATCGCACCGCATTCCTGTTCAAGTTACCTGCGATTCTTTGCAGTGCGATTTGAGCCCATTCATTTTGTACGACTCAAATCGCACTCGCACGAAAAAGGTGCATTCACTTTATTTATGGTGCACTGGAATTAGAACGCATGGGTGTTCACACCTATGCAATCCGATTCTACTAATCGCACTGCGCTTTGCAAACCCTTTTTGGGGCTTTGTTAAGTTAACATAGACACCCACAGCGGTTTGCAGGAACGGAGTGACGCGTGCACGCGTTTTAGTGTACAGGTTGGTTTAAGCGATTCTGGTACACTGTTGGTAGACTCAGGTTTAGATAGCTGTGCAAACAATGGAAAACTAGGCTCTGATAACTAAAACATACATGCCTGACCTTAGTGTTAAAGGGAACCTGTGCTCTGCTGCACCTCGGGCGCGCTGGCGTACGTTGTGTAGGGGCTGTGAGGGCGGGTCGGGTGTGTCAATACAGACATTCTTATAGAAATGGTGCAGTGACATTTAGTGGCGTGCCTGGCACTACATGAACAGGGCACTTTGATTACAATTGTACCCTTGCCTTGAGCCTGCGTTTATTTACACAGCTCGATGGATATCTGCTGTATTTTACCGCTCGCTCCTCTTCAATAAAGACCTCCACTCCCTTGGCCTGTGTGAGTCTGATCTTTGCAGGTTCTCCTCTTACCTATCTCTTCACACCATCAGAGTCACTTCCAACTCTACTTCCTCTTCTCCTCGTTCAATATTTCCCATTTTTTATATTCTAGATCTACAACTTCTCCCCGGATCACCCGATGGCCTCCCATGCATTTAAAACGACCATTTCTTTGCTGATGACACCACAACTCTGTCCTGAGCTACATCACCAACCTCATCACAAAATACCAACCAACCAGTCATCCTCCCCACTCCTCCTAAGACCTTAGCTACCTTTTCACCTTGTCCCATGACCACCTCTAGGACTTCTCCAGAGCCTCTCACCAGGGCCGATCCTAGGCAGGGTGCACAGGGTGCATTGCACCCAGGCACCTGCAGAGGTGGGGGTGCCAAACATCTAACAGACTCTCTAACAGAAGCCCTCTCTGTGTCCATCACAGAGGCCCCCCCTCCAGGTCCCAATAAAGTTCTCTGCCCCTCTTCCTGTATTTTGTTTATTGTTAGGAGATCATGTAAGAATCCCAGGGTAATGAAGACTTTGTGGGAGAGCATCTCTGTGGTTGAGTCAATGCCATAGAAGCATTTGTAAAGAGGAGGGGTTAGTAAAATTACGACGCCTACGTGGGTGCACCAGAAATATTTCTGCACCCAGGCACCTGTGACCCTAGGATCGGCCCTGCCTCTCACAACCTTTGGCTCTCCATACACCAGGGGTGGGGGTGCCCAACCAGTGGACCCTCTGATGTGGCCTCCTTCTCTGGGATGGAATAGAATATGTTTTATAAAGGTAAGATTATTACTAAAATAAAAGTGTATAAATGGGCATATCTGTTCTGCAGTGGTTACTGAGCTGCTTTCAAACTGATCCGCAGGTGTAGAGCAGTGCTCCTGTGGGTTACCTGCACTGAGTCAAAGGCCCATTTGACACGGTCAGTCCGACCCAATTGAACCCTCCATTGACCTCTAAGGAGTAGCAAATGTAAATTGTGTGTTTACAAACGTTTACCTCCAATCCGATCATCAAAAATAAAAAAGTAGAGAGGGCTCTATAGAGTAGAGAGGGCTCTATAGAGTAGAGAGGGCTCTATAGAGTAGAGAGGGCTCTATAGAGTAGAGAGGGCTCTATAGAGTAGAGAGGGCTCTATAGAGTAGAGAGGGCTCTATAGAGTAGAGTGGGCTCTATAGAGTAGAGAGGGCTCTATAGAGTAGAGAGGGCTCTATAGAGTAGAGAGGGCTCAATAGAGTAGAGAGGGCTCTATAGAGTAGAGAGGGCTCTATAGAGTAGAGAGGGCTCTATAGAGTAGAGAGGGCTCTATAGAGTAGAGAGGGCTCTATAGAGTAGAGAGGGCTCTATAGAGTAGAGAGGGCTCTATAGAGTAGAGAGGGCTCTATAGAGTAGAGAGGGCTCTATAGAGTAGAGAGGGCTCTATAGAGTAGAGAGGGCTGTCATCCACCTGCTTTGCTCATTGTGGTCCGCGACCGGTTACCAAGTCACTTAGGTGGCCCTCGCTCTTCAAAAGGTTGGGCACCCCTGCCATACACCAATCTGTCTGACTATCTCCTACTATTGTCCCCCTTACACAATCCCCAAAAAAGCATCTTTTCAGTGAGGCCAACTCTGCTTCTACCTACAGTGCCTTCAAAAAGTATTCATACCCCCATTAAAATATGTTCCACATGTTGTCATGTTACATCCAAAAACGTAAAAAAAAAAAATTGGGATTTTATGTGATAGACCAACAGAAAGTGGCACATTGTGAAGTGGAAGGAAAATGAGGCTGTATGAGAGAGACGCTCTCACCTCAGAGTCCTGCTGAGGAGGCACTGATAGGCGGCATTGATGAGCACTGATGGAGCTGCACTGATGATCAGAGCCCCGATTATAAGTGTAAACAATGTACTGACAGTCTTGATGGTTAACGGCTCTCCTTTCCTCACACAGACACAGTGTGGGAGGAATGTACTGCCAATAATCGGCAAGTCTGTTTACATGTGATCAGCTGATCACACAGTAAAGGGCTGTTGTGATTGGCCCTTTACTGTGATTAGCTGTGTCTGAAAGAGCATTGTAGATGCACACCCAGGGGGGCACTCAGCAGGCAGGGTTCTGGGAGGAAGTCCATGGACACCATTCCATAACCGGAAGCCAGAGGCTCAGATGG
Organism: Rana kukunoris; assembly: GCA_029574335.1. Classification (NCBI taxonomy): domain Eukaryota; kingdom Metazoa; phylum Chordata; class Amphibia; order Anura; family Ranidae; genus Rana; species Rana kukunoris. The sequence goes on along the minus strand of CM056060.1, from coordinate 20,083,578 downwards.
AAGGGGATGGGGTCAGGGGTGCCCTTCATTGTTTCCTGAAGGTTCTAGTTAAGCCTCTGCTGTCTCCCTTTATTTTTTGTGACACAATCCTGTATTATAATAATAAAACTATAGTGTGAACAAGGCCTTAAAAGGATAAGTTCACCTTTGGGACCATGTTACATGTTCCACCTGTTTTTAGGGTGGAACAAGTTACATGTTTCCAATGCTGCAGCCGCTGCTCAATCCCCCCCGCCGACTGTGACAACAGTACAGGGAGAAGTTCCCCAGACCAGCTGTCAGGTTTTTAAAATCAGCATGGCTGTGTGGTGCTCCGCCCACATGGCTGCATCATTCATACACAAAGTTCTATGTATGAAAGAACTACAAATCCTGACTGCCTTTGCAGATGTCGGCTTGTAGTTCTCAATCAACTACCACGGCACTGTGGAGCACTGTGGTAGTTCATCGATTCTTCCTGTCAGTGTATCCGCTTGCCCGTACGGGATCTACAGGTACGTGGATATGTATGCAGGAGACCTGCATGGCATCAGTGATCTGCTGATCATGGTTGCAATGCTTTGCAGGCCCCAGCAACAAAAGGTGCATTTATTATGTTTTTTTAAAGTGAACTTAACTTTTAAAGTTTATAAAACAAACAAAAAACAGTAGTGATTAGTTAATAATAGAACTTGAAACACAGGCTCTGGAGGAAGTAAGAGTCAAGTAAAAGGAGGAAGTGGAGGCGTACGGTGACGTACTACCCCCGCAATGTAGACTTACAGTCATCCAGATCATCTTGAAGGTCCACGAAGTAGAGAGGAATCCCTGAGAGGAAACACAGCAGGAAGTCAGCAAGACAGAACATTGACATGTAGAGGACGAGGAACACAAATAACATGTGTATATAATGTATAGAACTAACAAATACAGATTACAGGGTGGAGATACAGTCCCCATAGTGAGAGGCATGGATAGAGCTCTTCAACAACATCATCTTCAAACCTCCAGCATCCCTTACTTGCCGTTATCAGTAAAAGATTTACCCTAAAAGTGATAAACTATTTTATTTTTACTATATAGGATGCTTGGTGCTATGGAGCCCCGCAAGACCCGCCCTTTCATGGGGGCTCCTGGGAAGAGTACCATAAGAGAACGGAATGACGCAGCCTATGCCTACCCAACAAAAGATATGTTTCAGGTAAATGATTGAACACGGTTTGCATGCGCAATGGTGCTATGAATTATGGGATATGTAGTACGGAGGGAAGGGGATCGGTTAGTGTTCAGCCGTGAGCACTCCCTGACCAGAAATTCAGGGACGGGATCGCCCCTCCTTCCGAGATACACCTCCAGGTACATTTATGGGGGCTGTCGCTTCATATATCAAGGTTAAGAAAGTAACAGGATTTTTTTTTTAAAGCAGTACTCCGTGCAAAACCAACAAATCCAAATGAACAACCCCATAGAAGATAAAATAACATAACCAGCTTTTACTGCAATACTCGGCTTCAATCCAGTGACTTCCCCTGCAGTGCTTTATTCTGCCCTTAGATGTCCTTAGTCCGATGAGCTCTGATTTTCCTGGACCCGCCCCCAGCCTGTGATTGGTCAGTGAGAGCAAAGGCTGATGAGCTCATCTCTGTGGCAGTCTGCTCTCTCTCCTATCAGCATGCTTTTGGTCACTAGAAGTCTCCTTGTACTTCTTCCTCTCACACTCCGGGCCCTACTGTACAGGGACTACAAGTGGCTAATACAGGTCAAATCCAGGTACTTACATTTACAAAATGTATTCGTCTCTACAGAGCCATGATCCGGCTCCCTTGTGTCAGCCAGTGCAGCTGCAGGGGAGAGGAGGGAGCACTAACAACGGGTGAGCCATTAAAGCCTATGAGTGACATCACTGCAAAAAAGTGACATCACCGAACCATTGTGGGAGTGCTCCGTACTCTCCCCTGCAGCCATCACTGGCTGACACAGAAGATTATGTAACCAGACTGGAACGGCCTGAAGATAGGTAAATATACACAGGTTAGTAAGAATGGGTGTGGGGGGGAGGGGACACTTAAGGCTAGTTTTGGCAATCGCTTGCTGCCTATCCACCGTACATTTACTGCAGAAGGGGGGCAGCTGCAGGCTAAGCAATGTAACTGTATGTCACCCCCTGCTTCTGGGTTTTCGGGCGAGCATGTGCACGCCCCCTGCTGACCTGTGCTGTGATTGGACACAGCACGAGTTTGTCAGCAGGTTTCAGCCAATGGTTTTGGTTTGGCTGTGGCCAATTACAGCACAGAGTTCGGTGTTTACAAATACACTGAACTCTGTACACAGAAAGGGATCTGGCTGTTTCTTCTCCCTGAAATTAACTCTGACTTCAGGGAGAAAAAGCAGCCAGATCTGTAGGTTAGAGCAGCACATATTACACTTAAGGACACAGTTAACCCCTTGGCATTAATCTCTTCCCAGGCAGTGTCATTTGTACAATGTACAGTGTATTAGTGTCACTAGAGATGTGAGTGTCCCTCCCAGCCAGTGTCTGTTAGTGCCAGATTGACCGCCACACTACAAGTCACTGATCTTCGCCATTACTAGTATAGCTGCATCTATATGGATCATTATCTTGATCAGAACTACACCAATGTCCCCAACAGCACAATTTGTTTTTTAACTGAAGCCATACAGCAGAATATGTTTTGACCTAAATTAGATTTTATTGGACAGGTTCTATAACAGAAAGTAGAAATAAATGTAAAAATCCCAGTTGTGACCAAATACCACTAAAAGAAATCTCTATTTCTGAGAAAAAAAAAAAAAAAATGTACAGTGTAGCATGACCGCACAATTACCAGTTAGTAAGGATGAGCTCTGGCGTGTTCGCACAGCCCACATGCAGAGCGCGACAGGAAGTCGGCACTGCGCTGCTCTAATGAAAGGCAATTTGACATTTCCCGATGCGCGACTGCAGAGATCGGGGGAATGTCTCACTGCCTGTGATTACTGCAGCGCAATACCGACGTCCTGGCGGGCTCTGCACGTTGGCTTTGCGAACACGCCAGAGCTCATCCTTACCATTTAGACCCCTTTCACACTGAGGCTCTCGAAAACTGCCTATAACATTTTGGGTGTTTTTGCAGCACTTTTCAAGTGCTTTTGCGCCATTAGTGGTGCGCTTTTACAGCCCCCTTTCATACTGGGCATTTTTCAGGCGTTTTTGGGCAAAAAATAGCACTTGTAAAACGCCTCCCCTGCAGCCCCAGTGTAAGAGCCTGAGTGCTTTCACACTGGGGCGATGCACTTGCAAGACATTAGAAAGTCCTGCAAGCAGAATCTTTGGGGTGGTGAGGGAGTGTTAAATACACTGCTCCCCCACCGTCCCTGCCATTGAAATTAATGGGCACAGCTGCCAAAGTGATTCGGCAGTGGCGCGTTTAACCCTTTATTTGGCCGCTAGCAAAAACCGCTACCACAACAGTGGTAAAGCACCGCTAAAATTTGCGACTCTTTACCGCCAATGCCCCCCCAGTGTGAAAGTAGCCTTAAAGGGGTTGTAAAGGTACAATTTTTTTTTTCCAAAATAGCTTCCATTAGGAGAGTCAGGATGCTCTCTACGTTGCAGATAGAGAAAGGAGCTGTGTGTTAGTGGGTGTCCTGACTCTCCTGTAGTCCAAGGGAAGAGGCGAGCACGACACTCCACACCAGGGAGAAAGCCTTGCATTACTGTGTGGAGTTACAGACAGAAGAACAGGAAGTGAGGATTTCTCAGAAGAAATAAGGACATTCAAAAGCAAAATGGAAGGATGAGGTAAGTGAAGGAGGACTGCACTAAGGTAAAGGAAGCCATTTAGGGGAAAAATAATTGTACCTTTACAACCCCTTTAAGGTCACGTGACTCAAAAGAACCATTTTGTGGCGCTTTTGAAGCGCTTCCCATTCATTTCAAGGGATGGGGCGTTTTTGAGGTGCTTTAAGCGCTCCAAAAATGCTGCTTTCCGGACTTTTTGCGCCACCCCAGTGTGAAAGGATCCATTGATAATAATGGGAAGAAGTTTTCAGGAGCTTTTTTTTTTTTGCGTGAAAGGGGTCTTAAAGTAGCACAGAGCAGAATAGCAAAAACTGCCCTAGTCATGAAGGGGGTAATAAAACCTTCTGGAGCTTGTTAAAGGCGAAGTACACCGTTTGTAAAATAGAGAACTGTCAGTGAAATTCGAGGGCACCCTGGTAGTTTAATGAGAACTACAAATGGCAGACGGGACTGGCCGTTTTCTCATTCACAGATGTTTGATGCAGCTGTGTGGGCAGATCTCCGAGGGGGAGGGGGTGTGGGCGAGGACGTTGGAACATGTGACATCCTAAATACGGGTGTAACACAGAGCTTGACAAATCCCAATGTGATAAAAAAAAAGTTAAAGAGGACCTTCAGTCATTTTTTTTACTTTCCATCTATTAAACCCCCTGCCCTTGTTTTACCTTTGGATTGTAAAACTATATCTAAATAAAGCTACATCTGTAAAAAAAAAAATCTGCCAGTAAATACCTTCTACAGCCCACTTCCTGTTTCTTGTCTGATCATTAGTCTAGGATTATGACATCATGCACAGCTCTCCTGAGTTTGCCAGGAAGGGAGGGGAGATGAGTCATAAGAGGGCCAATGAGAGCTGCAGAGCTGGAGGTGTGTCTGTGTAAATCCAGGAAGTGAACAGGCAGGAGCTTCAGCTGCCCACAGTTAAAATGGCTGCAGCCAGACTCAGTGGAGGGAGATTTCTGCAGCACATTTGGCAAGTACAGAATCACAGTATATATAAAATAATATGCAAAGTGGTTGGAGGGAAGCTTCAGAATGGCAAATATGTTTTTATTACAAATGATGTGAGCAGACTGCAGTTCCTCTGTTAGCACACCTAACACTTTCCTCCTCCCAGACTTACAAGGCTGCTGTGTAAACGTACCCCCTTGTGCTCCTTCATCCAGAATGGGGGCACTCTATTACAGGAGGTGAGTGTTACTGGCCAAATCACCAGGTGAAAACAGAAGGAAAGAAGCCTAAAAAACTAAAACAAATGCAGCCTCCACATCTGATGACTTGTAAGCTGCAATATATTACATGTGTGCTTTTCACGCTGCTCTAATGTTCTCCCTGCACTTCCAGATTTCATGCCAAGGTGAGACTGGCATTGGTTGCGCTGGTATGCAGATGCACGAGTTGTACGGCTGCTACTATGGCAACGTGTAAACCAAAAAGTTCCCCATTAGAGCCCCAGGAACTTTTTTTTTTTTTTTGCTTATACCAAATGCCAACGCAAGCACCGCCGATCCCCGCACTTGCACACCCAGTGATCTGGGGGTTACATGGTGCCACAGTAAGGACTACGAGCGCACCTCCCCCCCAATCCCTGTGCATGCGCACCCAATGTGTAAGCCAAATGATTCCCACTAGAGTGCACAGGAATCAGAAGCCTCTTGTTTATCCCTTACTGAGGTGACAAGTAAAAGGATGATGGCCCAGGCGTGCAATGTCCCCGTGTGTCATAGAGTACCAGGAAGTAAAGGGACAGATAATCTCACCAGGACATGAAGAGCCGACATCGGCCAGTGAATCTCTCTTTTCACAACATTGTTACTGGTGCCTTTATCTTATTTCCCCATCTCAGATGAAGCCGTCTCCCAGCCCCGGAGTGTGCAGTGTTGGGGCTCAGGAGGGCGACAGGCCAGGAATCCCTCTGACCCCCCCGACACTTCCACTAAAGCAGCAGGATTGATGTAAATGGGCAGAAATG